>JBAMYA010000004.1:9354804-9382886 GCA_037176975.1 Arrhamphus sclerolepis | reverse complement strand
AAGTAGTGTGGAACATGAGGAATATAGTTCACCTGCTGAGGGCTTCATGGTGTTGTGGTGGTTAGCACTGTCGTCTCTCAGGACTGAGAATCTTTTTAGTGTTTTTGGTGTTCAGTATAGCTGGTGGATGGAATTTACCTCAAAACCCCATTCAATTTAACACTTAACCCCAAGCAATGTGGGCTGTGTGATTTTTGTATTTTTTACTTTTGTATTTTAACCCAACAGAAGAGTCAACTTTCTAAAATCAACATGTTATACCAGATATTATACCATTTCATGGACTCTTCTTAACTTTACTTATTTGTGGGTGAATGGCATTTTGAAATTCAGTACAAAAAAAAGAAGCAAATTTTTGAAAAAAAAATAGAAAATGTACAACTCAAAGTAAAGTGTGGAGAATAACAAAGAAAAGTGGAACTCAGTTAATGAATATACACATAAAACATTCCAGGTTTGTTCTCTTATCAGTTGTGTGTCTCTGCTCTGCTGTCTTATGTCTGTGAAGTTGTCTTCATTTCAGTCTGCAAGTGTCAAAATATGAGTTAAATTGGATTAAATTACATTCAAAGACTGTTTGAAGTAAAGTTAAAACAAATGTCATATTGGAATATCTCTGCTCTTTGCAGAACAAGTAGAGAAATTGTATTTAAGTTCATTCACAAACAGAAAAAGAAGTTTTGTTTTGATGATTTGGATATATGATCTCTTTACAGCTGCTGTATATAGATAGGAATTATACTTCAGGTATAGAAGATTAACCAATAGAGTATTAAAAATACCATGAAAGGAAATGAAGAACATTATGAAGCCACTTTAAAGAAATAGATCCACTTGTGTCACTTACACTGTCAGTTAGCATGTGGCCAACTTAGCCCTGGTTTTACACGCAATTAACTAAACCACAACATCTTGAGCTTAACTCAGACCTAAACTTCAAGTTGAACCAGACTGCAGTGTAAGAGCAAGGAGAGGTTTAGTTGATCTGAAGTTAAAACACGCTGAAAACCAGAAGTATGCCACAACATAAACATGAATTTTACGCCTACGTGATTTTTTTTTTTTCTGTAAGAAGAGAAAAGGTTTCACAGATAATATTTATTGACTTTAAGAAATAAATGCCATCTTTTGAGCCCTTTCAAATCCTGTCACCATTAAAGCATTTGAAAGTAGCTGACATGATGATTTCATCTCGACCATCTAAAGAAGCACATCTGGATCGTGCTTCAATCATTAACTACTGACAGGAAGTGACACTTTAATTCAATTCATTTGACTTTTATAGTGCCTATTTACAAGTCATCTCTAGGTGCTCAAGAAACCCAGAGCATGACCCTCGAAGACACATGGCAAAGCCTATCAGTGGCAGGAAAAAACTCCCTCTTGGGGAGAAACCTCGAGTAGGACCTCAAAGGGCGGACCCTGCAGCTGATAGCCAGCTGGGTAAGAATGAAATGAGGAGGGAGACAGGACAGTGAGGATGAAAGACAGAGAGAAGAGAGGTACAAAAATAAACAAATATCTGTTATAAAAGGTATATATAAATATGTAAATATATATGTGTATATAAATGCATATAAATATTTGTAAATATGTGGTGGCGAGTTGGACTGCAGGCCAGTCACGTGAGCAGGCATCCCACAGAGGCATCTGGTCGACAGGTGCGGGAAAATGCCAGGATGGTTGGAAGAAGGAAGGCTCAGGAGACAAATGGAAGCGCAACAGCACTACAACAGCATTTGAAAAAGAAGAAGAGAGAAGAGAGCGAGACTACAGAAGATAGACAACAGGACTCAGGACAATCTGAGTTAAGACAGACAGGGTGAAGATGCTCAGTGTACTATAGGACTTCCCTCAGCAGCCTAGGCTTATAGCAGCATAACTAGGAGGTGGTTTAAGAGACTACAGAGTTAAAGGCTTAAAGGAAGATCTTAAGCCTAACCTTAAATGTAGAGAAGGAGTCCAAGGTTGGGAGTTGATTCCATAATAGAGGAGCCTGATAACTAAAGGCTCTGCCACCCTTTCTAGACCAACAGACTCTTGGAACAGCAAGTAAACCTGCACTCAGGGAGCCAAGTGTTCTACTGGGACAGGATGGAACTAAGAGATTCTTCACATATATTGGAGTTTTATCATTCAAAGCTTTGCATATAAGAAGTAATATTTTGAATTCAATTGTAAATTTAACAGTGAGCCAGTATAATGAAGCCAGAACTGGTGAGATGTGGTCTCTGTACCCAGTTCTGGTTAGTACTCGTGCTGTATCATTCTGGGCCAGTTGAAGGCTTTTTGTACAGCAAGAAAATAATGCATTGCAGTAATCCAGCCTCGAAGAAACAACAGCATCCTCTTTAGTCAGGATGTTTCTAATGTTCCTGATATTATCTAAATGAAAGAAAACTAACTTTGTGACGTGTTTCACATGAGAATTAGGAGCCACACCACCTGACATCTGCCTGATGCACCAAAAATGTACTGTTAACGTGTGTCATCCATGTATTCATCTCCAGCAGACTTGATTACTGTAATGCTCTGCTGTCTGTTCTTCCCACAAAAAGGATAAGACAGCTTCAGCTCAGAACACTGCTGCCAGAATTCTAACTAGAGCAAAGAAAACTGAGGTAGTTACTACTGTTCTGAGATCTCTACAGAATAGATTTTAGTATAGTATAGTTTTTAGTATAGAAAATCAATAAATATGGGTCCAAAGTACATTCCTCATCCTCTTTGATCATTACTATGTTGGTGGCAGGTAGAGATGGAGCCAGTAAGGTACTGCGCATGCTCAGTAGTGGTCAGGTGTTGGGTGTGGCTCCTGTGACAGGACGTGGTGTCATGTTCTTACGTGACGTCACATACGCGAGTGTCATTCCAGAATCTGCACAGAAATTCGTGGATTCAAACGTAATCAGGAGACTTTGATAACATTTCCTATTTTTAATAGATTTTTATCAACATTCAAACTTTGTAAACTAACCGAGAACGTATCATCTACCAGAGATTCACGGGACAAAACAGACCACATGCAGCATTAAGGTAATATAGACATTTAGCTAACAACACTGCAGTTGGTTTGAGTAGCATAACATTTACAGGAATATCAGCATACTTCAAGAACTATTAAGCTTTACAAATGTTGATATACACACCCAGTGAAGTTTTAAAGGAGAAATGGATTCAGGGGACAGTTTTTAACTTAATGTGACAGATTTTTCTGAAGCTCCAGCTGCAAGCAGATCCTTCAAGTTTTGACCCCATCAAACTCTTCCTGATCCAGAAAAAATATCATCCCATGATTGTAGTTTATTTAGCTCTATAAGGTTAGATCCAGATGTTATAATTAGTGGCCGATGTACTCTCTTATGGCCGATATCGGCCAGATGTATGTGTGCTGTCTGGAATTGTACTGTTTAAATGGTTTATTGTGATTGGCTTATGAGCAAACCATTTCCCACATGGGATGTGTTCCTATGATTGTTCTGAAACAAGAAAAATATCTGATTGGTTGCAGATCATTCTGTGTTTTAAAAAAAATTGCATTTGTAAGTTGAAGGCATGGTAAGGGAGTCTCAAAATTCACTCACAGATGCAGCGAGTCCACAGACCAGAAGCTGTTTGTAAATCAAGTTATATTTGTGGGTACATCAGAAATACATGTGTGAATCTTGTCCTGTGCATTTATAAATCGTGCAGCGCATTTGTGATTTTGAGACTGTTCTAACTTCATACAGAGGTGCAATGTTTGATATCTTATATGGATTTAAACTATTCAAAATCTCTCTTTTATACAAATAACCCTAGGTTTCTTCAGTTAATAACTTATCATATTTTTTGTTTATATTTAGAAACAAAGAACTTCTTGCAATGTGCATAGAGGCCCATACAGCTATGTCAACTTTCAAGCTCTTGATGGAATGAAGGTAGAAGGTCCAGTTGCTTTGATTCAAGCCTTTGAGAATTACACTGACCAGGGTGACTGAAAACTGATACCAGCACAAAACGAAAATGTGATCAGTTTCACAAAACGAAACAGTTTTGTTTTGTGAAACTGACGTTTCGCGTTGAAGTGTAGCATGCAGTTAGTATCATATATTAAAGCGAGCTTTTGGTTCAAACATCCATTTCCTGAAAATCTGCATTAACAATTAGACCTAAAAGACTCACCTCCAGCTCAGGCTGACGAATTAATGTAACACTTTTAACCACTACAAGTACAAGAAATACCTTACTTATTAATTGGTTAAAATACCATGTGGGAAAGTGTTTCTGGTTGTTGTTTTTTTTTTTGTTTTTTTTTTAACCAATCAGATTTTAGGCCCCCTTCTTTAACAAACTGCTCACTGTGATGTCAGTTTGCAGTTACTTGAAGTTCAACAGGTCTGAACGCTGCAGATAACAGATCAGTCATGTTTCAGCTGTAGGTTTCTGTTCTAATTCTGATACAATATGATCTCAAGTTACAACAAGTACGTCTATAAAAATAAATGTAATAAAATAAATAAAATGCAACAATAATAATAAGAATAGTAATAATAATAATAATGATAATGAAAGTTCACCACAGCACTCATGAAAATTGCTAAAAGCATAAAAAATATTTTAAGTACACACAATGGTGAAATATGTGAAACAACAAAAATATAATGATTTACATTTTCATTAAAAAAAAATGCATAAATGTTTGCAGCACTAATGCTGCCCACATGGTGGCAGCAGAAACAATGAAATCAAATCGGGGTTCTAATGAAATATGAGCCGTCTTATATATCAGTTGGACTCCTATACATCAGTGTATGGATCCATATGTAGTTGCAGTCCCATGTGTGTGCGTGTGTGTGTGTATTACACTATGCTTACTTACTTCTCATACAATTAGCAGCTTGCATTTCTGGGTCCATATCCATCACGTCATATCTTGCCATTTTTGACATTTTTTTTCTAATTGTGCCAGTGTGTTAACTGTTTTTTTCTGCTTTTTACAAAGCTGTGGAGCTGCTACGTGGGGGGTTATTGAATCCTCCTCTAACAGGCAATAACTGTCACTTCTAATAGTGAATCTGCAAAATCTGACAATAGCAACACAGTTGCTCTATTTAAGGAAAAAAAAACAAAAGCCACCATTAGATACAAATTTTTACTTCTGACTCACAGTGACATGATTATTTCTGTATTATATCTTCTAAATTATCCAAGTCGCCCTCATTGTTGCTCTCAGACTCAGATCTATTATTCTTACTGTGCCCACGTCAGAACATTGTACATTTTTTAGTTTTAAAGTCAATGATTTATTGAATAAATTAAAGTTAAAAAGAGCTTTTTATACAATAACATACACACTGGTTATTCAACAGAACTCTTTGGCTTGTTAATATTTGCCAGAATTTCTGATGAAGATAAAATGATCTGCATGTCGGAGCCTTATGTGGTCTCTGTGCTAAGACCAAGACTGATAAGATAACTGATGAATATGAACAAATTAAAGAGATCACACGACGGCTGAATATGATCAACACAGATTTAGAAAAAAGAGAGCATGAATTGGCATGTTAACTCAATAAGTCAAAGAGAAATTCTTTAAATATTGCTTTGTGCAAACATGTAGCAGCAAGTGTTGGTGCTGGAGTGGAATGTGCCAAAATGATTAGGAGAAAAAAAATGATTTGGGGGAAAAAAACGTGACTTTATCGTAATTTAGGTCTTGTTAATATGTAGATGGGTATTTCTTGCATGAGGATGTTGCACCCTTTTAGAGATGGTCCTGGTCTGTTCTGAAAGGACATCCTCAGCTCATCCAACGCTGCTGCCAGAATTCTAACTAGAACAAAGAAAACTGAGGTAATATTTCCCTGTTCTGAGATCTATACAGAATAGACTTTAGTCTTGTTTTTAGTATGGAAAATCAATAAATAATATGGGTCCAAAGTACATTCCTCATCTCATTTGTAGGATATAAACCAAATAGAGCTCTGAGATGTTTAAGAGACAGTCAGATGATGACAGGATCGGAACCTGAAAGGTTGGTGCACATGTACCACAACATGTGTAAAAAAAAAAAAAAAAAAGAAAAGAAAAATAAGTGGTCTGCAGAGAGAACCAAATATTTGGTGGCCAACTGGGAATCATCCAAGTTCCAAACAAAGCTGGAAACAAACGCGAGGAAAAGTACTCTATACTGAAGTGGTGGAGGAGATGGCCAAGGCTGGTTCACCTACACGCCTGATCAAATTATTGATAAACTCCAAAACTCGAGAAAAAATATAGAGACAGCAGAAAAGAGCTGGACGTGGGGATCCAAACCTGTCAAAAGAACTGTTGGCCAGCGGGATGGTCAGAGACCAGCAAACCGGGTGACAGAGGCGCAGTTGTTTGTTGACTGTTACCGTAGTAACACAGACTAACGTCCTCCCACTTTGGTTTCTCCCTCTAAACTGGTGTGAACCATTGTTACATACAATTATTGGTGTGAACACAGTCTGGTTTGCCAACAAGCACCGAGGTTCTCAGACTCCAGAACGGAACCGGAGCCAGAACCAGAACCTTGTCTGTCTGAAAGCCCTATTGGTGAGCTGCCAGAAAATCATTAGATATCATAAATATAATATATATTATTTTGGTTCAGTAAAATATTTCTCTGAATAAACCATTGCTCATATCACATCTTTTTGTTTACTTTAATAAAAGATAATGAAAGTAAATTCATCTGTTGTTTCTAGTTACATATGCACCATTTTTTAAACTAAAATGTGGAAGCGGTCCAGGGTCCCTCGGTGAGCGCAAAAAAGATGCATCGGCTCTAGATGCATCGAGTTGAATCGATAATCGAGTAATAATCAAATCGTATCTTGAGGTGCCAAAAGATTCCCACCCCTAGTCTGTATTTAATGGTCTCGTCTACCGTGTGTGCTCTGTTTTTGTTCTTGTCTTGCTCTTGTCCTGATCCCAGATTCTTGTTCTGGTTTTGTGTTTGGTATCTGTCTTGCTTTGGATTTTTGTTGCTCTGTCTCTTTTTGGATTTTTACCGTCACCACAATAAAGGATTTTCTGTTGGACTACTCCTGCCTCCTGTCCTCCTGCATATTTGGACACAGCCCGTATGTTGCATGAACAGGAAGCATATATTGCTTAGCTGAGGTGAACATGTCATCAAGGTGTGACAAATCAGGGGGGGATATGGAGAATGTCTTAAAGGTCAACACCTTTTTCTTTTTTTCTGCATTGCCTGTTTCCACCTGCACTTCACAACACATATCTCATCTGCCAGAGAGAAGAAGGCAGAAGTAAATTTATGCACCCAACATGTAAAATGTGTACTTCTCAACCAAAAAAGCCTAAAGTGTAATTACATAATGAAATGATGCAACAAAGCAAGTTGCTTTCTCCAAACCAAGTTTTATTTTCAAACCTTCTCCAGGTACTCCACTACACAAAAGATCAGGTTTCATAATTATCTGCTACATTTTTTTATTAACGAAAGGCTATTAAGTCTGAATAAACAGCAACCTTTGAAAGCTGAGAATAAATTACTTTTTTTTTTGTGGTCGCACGAATCAGAATACGTTCATTTATGTTCATGTCGCAGGCCAATTTATGCATCTACCTGTACATAATCAATCTGGAAATAAAAAAATAATGATAATACATTTTGTTCTCATCACCAGTCCATGTCCTTGAAATGTTCTTGCCCACAAAATTAACTCACTTGCTTCCCTGTGTGTTGTGTTTGTGTGTTTTGTAACTATTACTGAGCGCACTTTGTTTGACAGCTCCATATTGATTTGAATAAAAAGGCTAAGGGGGGAGAGAAAATGAGGAGGTGTCTGTTATATACGGAGACAAAAAAGGGGGTGGAAAAGCGTGGCCAAGGAGAGAGGGCAGCCTGAGCCTATTTTGCATGCACGGGGGCTTCTGTGGGAGAAGGAGTTGACAGGGCGCCGCAGTGCTGCTTCAAGCTCTCAGACAACAGCTGCTCAGAATGAGGAGACGTCCTGAGGGTGATGCGACATGTCTCGCTCTTTCTCCATCTCTCTTTTCACCTGTCTGCCTCTTCCTCCCAGCAAACAGACACATGGTAGACACATGTGCAACCACTGCCTTTGCTAAAGCAACCTTCTCACACACACGCACACACACAGGTGGTTTGTAAGGCTCATAATAAAATTGGCAAGCTGCCCGAGCTCGAATAAACGCTTAAAATAAACCAGGTATGTCTAAAATTTGATGGGATCTGTGATATGTTCTGCTTACTTGGAAATGTATTTATGAGGATTAATTATTAGCTGTTTAGTGGAAATGAAATGCTCCTCCTCAGTGGTTTTCCAAAATGCCGATGAACAGATATTTAAGTTGACAAGCTTGTGTATGAGCATCAAAAACCCATTTTATCTTATTTGCATTTGTCAGATTTGTTGATCATTTTGCATTTTCTGCTTATTTTACTCCCCGTGGTAGTGACAGTGATTTGTGACTGTGACTTACCTTACATACATAGATATATAGGAAAAAAAAAACCAAAACAGTCCTTTCTGGATTTTATTTTTCTGTTTTGCAAGCAAAAGAAAAGCCTCCCCTGTAATAAAGTATCAGTCAGTGGTTCTTTTGTTTTTAGACAAATAAATTGAACTCAGTTAAACTAAATGAGAGCAAATGGCTATCCAGTACCTATAAGGCATCTGATGGATGATAACGTCATGGAAAATAATTTGTATTGACCTTTTTTGAGGAATAATTATTACATTCCTAAGTAAGAAAAAAAACTGAGATAGAAGTAAAATCCTTTAAAAAAAAAAATAAATAAATAATTCTTACATTTACCATAACTTTTATTGCTTTGCAGACACTATGAATTAACAGATTTTTTTGGGGGGTCAGTTTCCTTTAATTCAGTGCTTTAGATGCATAATTGTATTTCAGTACTGCAACCCATTGTACAAATGTTTGAAAAGTAAAGTTTTTATGCTTTTGCATTGTTAACAATCTTTCTCACACTTAAAAGTTGTTCTGGCATATCAATCAGTTAACTTCATTTGTCATTTTGCCCCATCCTATCTGCAAATATATCTAAAGATGTGTTTTAACATGCACCAGTATGGAGCGATTGTTGTGATTACGGTCAGAAAAACAAAAAATTTCCACACTTTCTGTGGTCAGGACATGAGGCCAGTTCAGCGCCTGCACCCTCCTCCTCCTCAACCATGCTTCTGTAATGTGTGCAGAATGTGACTTTGTGTTGTCCTGTTGAAAAATTCATAGAAGTCCTTGGAAATTATGCCACCTTGAAGGTAGCATGTGTTTCTTGAAAATAACAACGTGCTTTTCTGGATTAATCGTATAAGTGTAAATGACATTTGCCAAAGGCACAAGATATAATCTCATACAAGCACAGAGCCTGTTTTTTTTTTTTTTTTTTTTTTACTTATTGTCAGTAGCAGTCTTTGATCCGGATCGCATCATTCTCATTTCTTACAAAAAGAGTGGAATACTGATTTTGTCTGACTGCAATACATGTTTCCGCTGTGTGATGATCCGTTCAAGATGTCTCCAGGCCCAGAGAAGTTGACGTGGCTTCTGGGCGACGAGGTTTTAAGTGGCGTATTGGAGTATAGCTCTTTATTGTTGTGATCAACCATGGAAAACTCATTAGTAATCCCTTGTCCATTGATAAATTATCATTTTGGATTCTTGATTATTGGTGCCTTCAGGTGTGCCAGTTTTAAGCTTACTGCCCTCCTTGCTGAAATTCCTCCAAATTCTTTTTCTTAATAACCAGAAAAGGACAAACAAACAAAAATACTTCTTGAGGATCATTGTTTTTACACATTTCTGTGAGTTCTCACACATTTGTTACTAAGTGAAGATCCTCTACCCATCATTGCTCCCTTAAAGACTCAGACGTTCATCTATATTGCTTTTGTTCCAAATTTGGAATCACCAGCTGCTCTATTGAGTTAGGGTGAACTACTGGATCTCATGAGGAGGAAACCTTCTTTCTCAGTCACAAATACACAAAGACGTATCTATAAATCATCATAGATGTACAGATTATAAAGCTGTGAAGGGGGATAAAAAAAGTGCTTGAATTGCATTTTTGCCTCTCAGTCATGTTCATTTCATTGCTGGTTTCGAATTTAACTTTAGAACCTATAGAAATGTTCTTATTTCGCTTTTGTCATCGTGGGGATGGCAGAAGGTGTGGAAAAGGCTCTGATCTCCAGATAGAAAGAAATCAATTTCAGAGCTGAAGCAGTTTTTGAGACAGACGAGAATGAAGTTAAGCCAGAGTCTACAGGTGTAAAATTTAAGTTTAAATATAATTGGAAACATAGTATGGATATAAGAATAAGTATAATGATTGACAAGAAGGGCTCTGGCTTCTGAGTAGGAAATACCAAGTGTTAATTCTAAGGGAACATAAATCGTATTTTCCCAAAGTGCTTATTGTGGATGAACCCTCATCTTCATCAGGCCAGATGGAGGAAGTAATCCTCAGTGTCTGTTCTGCCTTCCCAGTTGGTCATGGCTGAGGACACCCCCAAACAGGACCTGCCATTTGCATTAGTCGCCTCAACCTGTATATGTGTGTGTGTGTCTGTGTCTGTGTGTGTGTCTCCCTCACAATGGAAAGGGGCTATGGCTCAGTGGCAATCATTTTGCAGAATCACAGAAATCTTTTTAACACAGAGGAGGAGCAGCCACCCAGTGGAGAAAACTCATTACGGAGGCTTGTAGCTGCAAACCCTCTTTCTTTTTTCTATCATTATTCAACGCTTGTGGGCCGAGGATTTGAATGAGGAAAGACTGCGAAATGGAGTTTTCAATTGTAGCTTAGCTCTCACCTCCTCGTTCTCACACAAGGCTTGTCATCAGGTTGTCCCCGGGAGATCATAATAATTTTATTTTTTAACCATTATTCTACAGTACTTGACCTGAAATCCTTAGATTGTTACAGCTAATACTTACTCATTTAAAAGGAAAAAACAAAAAAAAGTTATATTTCCAGCCTCCCATCTGGATTCATACCCCATTGCACACCTAGGCCCAGATTTATTATGGCTTTGGACCTGGCACTAACTATATCTTGGCTTAAGCAATACTGTCATTATTTACTACTGAGGCGCAGTAACATAAGGCCTGAAAGATGTGGACATAAATTATTTCACCTGGAAAATATGAAAAAGATTTGATTGTCGATGCATGAAGGGAAGTGAAATTTGTTACGTGGCTGAATAACAATACTCAAAAATCAATGTTGAAGTCAATGAGTGAAGTCACATGGGGAAGTAAATTTATCAAAGTAGACCCAATAAACCAACTCTCTTGTTCTGAGCAATCACATGTATGTCATATATTTTAGATGGATAAGTAATCACGTTTGTGCTTCCATTTTGATCTGACATGCCCAATATCAGTTTATAATTCAAAAAAAGGGTTTCTTTTTGAAGCTCATTAAATCAGTTACACATTCTCTTCTTATCGAACTCTCACACGGGTCACATGGTTCCTCCTTCTTGGAGCTTTATAAACAAAAGCTGGATATCTTCAATAATCTAAATGGCATGAGTACTTGTTTTTTCACACACTGCCACTGCACTTTGTTTTTTTTTTAAATACATAATGAAAGGGTGTAATGGACCGATGTGTGCAACCTTGGAACTGAAAGAGTTGTATGCTTTCATTTCTACAGAAGTGTAATGTGTCAGAATTTCATGCCACTCTTCAGGAAAGTGACAATTATTGCTCTGTTACATCGTTTGTGCCCTCTATGTGGTGTCATTCTATTTACACTCAGAAGTTGGGATTTGGGATTTGGATCAATGTCATGTCCACTAAAAACTAGCACCCTGGAGAGCTCTTCTTGAGCTGCATAACGCAGTTTTGTGCAGCATGACAACAATGTACAAACACCCAAAGGCAACAGTAAGACAGGGTGTATACTCTTTACTTGTTTTTCCACTACAAATACTACTACAACTACTACTACTAGAGATCTGTGTTTCAGGCAATGTATAGACGAGATGAAAGTGGGAAGCTTTGGGGCATACATTTGCGGTAATCACTTCATTGTGTAAGTCAATGTAAAAGTAATCAATTTTCACTCAAAAAACAGCTGAGTCATTGCATTAAAAAAAGCAAAGTAAATGGCTGTGTACTCTCATATTTAGGTCTGGTTACCAAGGTAACGAGTCCCACCCATAGACTGTCTAAGATGAACTGGACAAACCCTCTGTGTTGTCACCTATTGGTGCTTTTGAATCTTCTTTTTCCTCATTCTGCATGGCACCATTTTGCAAACCAGTATAGGCTCAGGTATCATCTGGAGCACGGTCGCCTTATTACAGTCACAGTTAGCTTTTTTTTTACTAGCAATTTAGCCTGGCCAACATAGCATATGCTGTCCTACAATGTAAATGAACATTATATTAATTCTGATGAAATCTGTCTGTCTTCATTTTAAGTGCCGCTACCAAAACAACCTCCCAGATGAACGCCACCAAAGCTGAAATAAAGACTCGCAGAGACCCCTTGTCACTCAGCCGTCTGCAGGGATATCCAAATCCAGTCCACGAGGGTCACTGTTCTACATATCTTAGATGTTCCTGTGTTTCCACAAGGATTGGTGCATATTGACGTTTCTTACCACTGCATGAGCTTCTGGCTAGATATTGGTGCTTGGAACCACACCTGGATGTTGCACCACCACTTTTGCTTAAGATTTTCCATAAACCCTCTTCAAATGATCATAAATATTGTGGCATATTATTGTTTGTTTTTTAGGGAGGCCAAGCTGCTCAAACCCGGATACTTCCATGTACCCCAAACTAAACCAAAGAACCACAGAAAACGAAGGTAAAACAGAAAAAGTACTGGACTAAGAGTATTGTGCTGGAAAACAGTTCACAGTTTGAAGGATTTGCAGTTGTGCCACTTTGTTGTTGTAAACCTTTGATCTCTGAGAGCAGATCTGTAGTGCGAGTCCCTCTGCAGATCTAGCAGTCCTTTCAGACAGTGTCTCTTACAAGCCAAAATATTTCAATACAGAGAGCCCAACACAGTCAAATTGTGCAGTTTGCCTGCAGTTACTCTTTCCAGCTTTCCCTACAGACAGAATGAGAGCCGGCTATTGTGCTTATTATCTCTCCTTAAGACGAATGACCTTAGTAGCCACTATCTCTCTTTTAAAATGTTCAGTGAAGGGCATGTCGGCCTTGTTGTTAAGCAGCCGGCTTATAGGCAGTGTGTGAAAGTTATCCCAAGTACTTAACATATGTACAGTCTTTTTTTTCTCTCTCTATAATTTAATTCCATGTGCAGGAAATGAATATTTATTGCCCTTTAATGTTCACAAAGTGCACACAAAAAGGGAAGTTTCCAGTGCATTCATTTTGAAAGAATATGGTCATGTGTCATGTGTGGGTGGAAAAAAAACATTTGTTTTAGGTTAGATTTCAATGATTTGGGTAGAATTCGACCTTATACGTGATCCAAATCCAAAAAAAAAAGAAACACTTCTGATCTTCAGGATTTAAGTTTACTGGTTCGCTGAGGCATAAACCCAGGACCATGAATGCTAATTATGTTCCACTATACAGGGAAGTAAAGCATTCTTCTACTGAATTAATACAGATTAAAAAGTTGCTTCTTAAATTTCAGTATTTCTATTTAAATGTACAGTATGTGACATGCATGTATTTTGATATCAAAAGCAAGGAGAGCTGTTCAGACCTGAAAAAAGAGAATATTGAGTACATATGAGGCATCACAGAGGTGGTAGAAGGTATGCAGCAGATGAATACATGATTTGATTCAGAAGGAATCTATGGTCCTGAATTGCAGACAATCCATCTGGATTATGTTGCGCCCCTTGTGCCTCAGGTTCATTTTCCAATTGTGAGTGCAGGACAACATTCTTCAAAAGAAGTAAAGCTGGAAAAAAAATTTTTTTGCTGTACATTAGGCTCTGGCAAACAAGGCCTTACATTGACTTTTCTTTCAGCTTCACTTGCACATCTTCACACTTGAAAGGATGTGATCGGCATAGTCGTCCACCTAATATCACTTGTCTTTTAAAGCTACAGCAACTGTGATGAGCTTTTTTGAAAAGCTAAATTACGTTAGCTAAAGCTAACTAAAGCTAGCTAAAGCTAACATTACAAAATTTCTAAGTTCTGAATCATACAAAGACTGCTGCTTCTAAACAGCACAAATATTCAGAAAGCAACATATTATCATTCAAAGGAACATCATTTTCTCATTTAAGACAGTAGCAGTTAAACAACTTTCAGAGCTCATATCTTAATTGTCAGAGCAGGAGTGCTGAATGACCCCCAAAAGGACCACTTTCTTGTGTGTAAGGAGTTTAGCGAAGCGACAGTCCTGTGCACAAATCTAAGAATCTGTTTTGGATCCTCCAGCTGGAGCAAAGTGCCTTGGCTTGCTCTCTAGTCTTTGCTCTCACAAAGGTATCAGCGGGTGTTAGGTACTCGTATGAGACTGTCAAAACATGTTCCTGGTCTTACCTTTAACTAAGAGGATTTTGCCAAATGCTCACGATTTGGGAAAGACTGAGCTTAATTTCTTGTCTTGTAAGCGCCGTAGGGTGCACTGGTCTGTTTTACAAGAGTTAAGACAATAACAGAATAACATATTTCTTGCAGTTTTTTTCAGTTTTGATCAGTGTGATTACGACTCAAGGTTCATTGTGAGTTTTAGAAGGAAAGACCACCAGAAAAGTCACTATGAATGTGTCTTCATATAGCTTGGAAAGTTTGCTCAGTGGTTTGTGTGGTCTTTTTTTTTTTTTTATATTTTGTGCAGTTTCCAGTGGATTTTTTCCCCCCACATTGTCAGGAAATCCTGTGTTTCTCTCTGTAAAGCCTAAGCTGTCAGAGTCAAAGCTGTCTCACCTCTAAGTAAGCATATATACTCTGCAACCAGAAGCTTTTCGTGTATGATAAGACTAACCTTGGGCTTCCTTGGGTGGAAAGTCCCCCACATATCTTGCTCAAGATAAGCAAGATATTATGTCTCCTTTTCCCTTAAATGGAGCGTGCGCATGTAGTCCTGTGTCATAACTGTCATGGATGCCATGTTACTGTGTATAAGAAACAGTTGAAAAGCCATCATGCAGGGCTTTTGGTCATTCTGAAATCAGTATCTAGAGTCAGCATTTAAAACTGGGTGTAAAGTGTTTTTAGTAACCCCCCCCCCATGGATCAAAATGTAATTTAAAAAGATATAAAGGCCATTATTAGTGTTCATCCTGTACAGTTTCAGCATACAGTTAAGGGGAGCATCAAATGAGGTTTGGACATGACAGGATTCATCCTCATCTTCCTGTTACTCTGCTTTTGTAACGCAGGGAATAGGACACATTCTACAGAGGGCTGCTTTGTAGATTAAACTGACGTGGGTTAATCAGGAGAGATATTAAATGTGGCGTTCTATTAGAGCTTTCGAGAAGTGTTGCAGGGTCTGGTAAAAGATTTTTACTTTGGCTATCTTTCATGCTCATGAACGTTGGAGGCCCGGCTGGATCTGTGCCCATTTAATGCAGCTATAAAGAATAGGCACTGCTCACCTTGATGAAATTCTTGGACTGGCTTCAATGCAGTAATTGGTTCACCTGAAAGATACTGGCTCACAACTGAAAGCTGAAATAAACTCCTCAATCCCCTCTTCACACCGCTGTTGTGTCCTTGCACCACTGCATTTTTGTTTGTGACCTGCATCTCCTTATTTTCCCTTCAGTCCACTTCCTTGGGCTCTGTGAAAGGACTCTCATTCATTTTTCTGAGCAGGAGAGATGAGCCCTGGAGCAGCTCAGTATATAATGCTATCTGAGACTCAGTCTCTCTCTGCCCTGGTATTTGCCTAGCACTCAGAGAAAGCCTGTTGTGTTGAGATACCAATCTTTGACATGCTGTGCTGTGGCACTGAAGTAATCAGCTGTAATGTTTGCCTGCTGCATTGCAGTCAAGGTCAGTGGATTATGATGACTGTGTCACCCAGTTTGTGAGCATCAGGTGGGACCTGTGTGAAGTGAAGAGGTGTGGAATCTTTATTTCTGACAGCTAACAGCTTTTGCCAGTTTTTTCACCCAACACCTTTTTGAACTATAGCGGCTGGGTCAGATGGGGATGTTGTCATGGTTTTAAGTAATTTTCCAGTAGTGTGACCATCACATGGGCTTGACAGAAAGTGTGTGCCACTATAGTGATGGTCAGCTCTCAGGAGGCCAGTTGGCAAGCGTGATTGCTACGGCTGTGCTTCATCTTGCAAGCCGGAGGAGGTTCATTAAATCGAAAGCTACATGTTTCATATAACTACAACTTATTTGAGTGAAAACGTACTTCCAAACTTGAGACTCAAAAACGAGAGAGACATTCATATGAAAAGGATAAAGAGTGGATCAGTCAAATGAGTCAATTGTTTTCACTTAACAAAGCCTGAATAACCTTTAATGTCACTGCTAACATGTGTTGCTCTCCTGCTCCAAACAAAGAAATTAATTGTTTATCAGGGTCATTATTATTCAGTCACAGGCTGCGATGCCAGGAGCAGATCCATAATAAATAGGATGGCGGTAGGGTAATCAATCACAATGTGTCAGGCAGCAGCACTTGACACATGACATATACAAACCAAAACGCAGCAGCCACATAGTCCACTCCCTGCTGCTTTTCAATTTTTTTTTCATATTATTAGCAAGAAAAAGCTTCAAGGAGAAATTTGATGAGTCTTTGTCTTTGTCAAATGGCATTACATCACAAAAACATGTTTTTGAGATGTTTTGCTCCTTAACAATGTAAAGATCTCCCAAAAATGCTGTTTTTGTCAACATGACAATGGTGAGACACGTTTTCATTTGAGTGGACGTGTGCTTTGTATTTCAGTTCTTGTTGTCCTTGTTGTTACCAGTGGTTGTCACATTGTTTCGTTTTGCTAAATGGATTTCCTGGAGATATACAGTAGATGACCTTAACCTTCATTTTAATCCCAAAACATTAATTTCTTCACCCATAAATGATGGTTTACTTGATGAATATTTCGTTTTTTTTTTTACCCTTCAATGAACTGACATGTCCCAACGATGTCACTGTGTAAATATGAATAATACATTCAAAAGGATTCTTAAATAATTCACAATTCATGTTTTCCCTTTAGTAACCAGTGTTGTCACCAATTTATTGTCCGATCCAAAGACTGTTGAAGCATTCTCGCTACATATTTGAGAGTGCACCAAATTATTACGCATTTCAATATATAAAGCAATAAAAGATTTATCTATATCATCTAGAGGAAGAGATTATATGAAAGCTAGATGATAATGTCCAGAATGTGCCGTCCTAATGCCTGTTATCAGTAGGCAACAGCTTGAAAGTCTGTTCCCTGTGATACTCTGACACTTCAGAATGAGGTAAATGAAGGGAAATTATGGCTGGTTGGTTATTGATCAGATATGTTGTTCTGCTGTGTTTGCTCTTCACTCAGACAGGTGTCAGGGAAGGATTTCCTTCATGCTGACAGGCACTTTCTCCCAACTCATCCCCGCATTATTCAGTTTCTGTTTTTAGTCTGCAGGGTAAAACTGTTAGAATGAGTATGCATTTAGGTCTGCAGAATCCATCTGACTTAAGCACATACGCATTGGGTTTTAGCCTGGCTTAACTTGAGGAAGACTGTTCTTTTGTGGCATATTTAATGTCCTTTATGGATATTTAGTCACGTTTCTGTAGGTGAGGAGTTCTTTCAACATAAAAAACCTGTAAGAGCTCTGAAAGGGGGAAATGAGAAATGTCTTTGTCATCTAAATTAGAAATGCTGCGTTGGCCAAAGTAATTTTGTTTATGCAGGATAGGATTTCCCACAAGTAAAGTGAAAACAACTGGAGGACCAGAAGCTCTCACAAAAAGCTCACACACTGGGGGCTACTGCACACCGGCAGCGATAATGAATATTTCTTTGTGTTCCACATTCATTTACAGTGAATAAACAATATGCTTAACACAGCAGCAACGTTGCTGTCTTCATCAGCAAGTATTATCGAAAGAAAAAAAAAACATACATATGTATTTGGTGGAAATGAAGTAATTCAACCTGCTCATAAAAATTGTGATTTTTTTTTATTTATTTATTTATTCTGTGTGCTTGTGTGTATGAAAGATTATCTCTCAGTTTAAATGATCAAGTTGTGCTTTTAATTTCTTTGGCTTTTGAATACAGAATATCAACAATTGTGTCTAGCAAATTTTATTGTGTTTAGTTTATAAAATACATGCATGTCTTGCTTTAATAGAGGCCATGCGTTGTTCATGTTGAGTATAAGGGCCACGGAAGAAAAAAAAATTAGAATTCATATTAAAAAAAAAATTAAGTCAGAATTCTGACTATTTTTTTCTCAGACTTCTGAATTCTGACTTTTTTCTCAGAATTTAGAGATTAAAGTCAGAATTCTTGTTTTTTTTTTCTCTGAATTCTACTTTTTTCTTCAGTGGCCCTAATACTCTTCTGTACATATATCTATATGTTTAAGTCAAATTAATTTCCACACCACCAACGCTTCTGTCATTTATGTGCAAATGACAATGCATGGTGGGAGAAAATAGATAATTGGCCTAAAAAGAGATTTAGGTCCAAGAATAATAACCTTAGTTTTGTCTGGATCATCCAAAGTCACATCTCTAAGAGAAGCCACTAACTTCTAAGTTTGATCAGGCTTCATTAATAAAAAGGCCTGGGTGATGTCAAGGTCATGGTCAAAGTCAAATGTAATCATGAACCCACATAAAAAAAATAAAAAAAACGATAATAACAACAAAAGTTTCTTAAGGTGTTTTAAAATCCATCCACCATCCCCACTTTCGGGTCGCGGGGGCAGCAGTCTGAGCAGAGAAGCCCAGACCAGCTCCTCCAGTTCTTCCGGGGGAGTACGGAGCCATCCTGGGTCTGTCCCAGGGCCTTCTCCTGGTCGGACATACCTGGATCACCTCTCAAGGGAAGTGTCGAGGGGTCACAAATAGCTCGAATCACCTCCACTGACTCTTCTTGATGTGGAGGAGCAGTGACTCTCATCTTCCTGGAGACAAACCTCTCACCCTGTCTCTAAGGAGAGAGTCCAGCCACTCTACTGAGTAAACACATTTCATCCACATGTATCCGTGATCTCTTTCTTTCAGGCACTACCCACAGTTAATGACCATAGATGCGGGTAGGAACAAAGATTGACTGGTGAACAGAGAGCCTTGCCTTTTGGTTCAACTCTCTCTTCATCACAACAGACCAGTAGAGTTTGCATTACTGCAGACACTGCACCAGTCCACCTGTCAATCTCCTGCTCTACTCTTCCCTCACTTGTGAACAAAATCCCAAGATACTTGAGCTCCTACCCTCCCACTTTAAAATGAAATTCCAAAAAAAATTTAAAGATAATAATATGGCAATAAAAGGTAATCCAATATTCAAAAGACAAGAACAAACCAAAAAAATGAAAAGTAAAGTAGAAAACATGGCAGCCCACTGTAATTAGTCTAATTAGGTGTCATACTGTCCTCAAGCTTAAAGTCAAGGAGAAAATGTGAGTCTTAAGCAGCAACTGTAACACATTTACAATCAGAGCTTTTGATATAGGGAAATGTAAATGTTTCACATATTTGGAGCATCTAGAGGAAGTGTTCAGTCACCTCAAGTTTTAATTTTAATCTCAGAACATCTCATAGCAGCTGGCTGGTGGAGAACAGTGCTCCTACTGGACATTGGTTGTGTAGAACGTCTGATAATTATGAAGGCTCCAATCCATTCAAAATTTTAAAATTAAACATTGAAATCTTAAAGTCCATTTGAAAATGGGCAGTGAGCCTATGCAGGGGTGCACAGAACTGAACAAATGACAATTCACTATGAATCCTTCACTGATCCTTCAACCCAACGCCACCATCATTACCGTCATGATCTTTACTGTCATGATCATTAAAAGATGCACTTTAACGAACGTGTAAGCAATAACATGGACATTTAACAGCAATTGCTGGTGACTTTGTTGTCCTTGGTATAGGTCTGCCTTTAATAGGCTCTTACGCCAGTGTGCACAAGATGAAGGCCATTACAAGTACTGTACATGCTGCAACAAAGGTTATTCCCAGCAGAGTTGTCAGCCTTTTTTCACTGAGCATGGATGCTGTATTTACAGTACAGTGGTGATATACTGTATGAATGGACATCTTTTCCAATACATAATGGGTTGATTTTGAAACTGCATTTAAAAAAAAAAGAAGGAAAATGAACTAATGTGGATGTAGTTTAGACACCACTGATGTGCTAATACAACTTAAAGAGCTATTGAAAATCACATCCAGATTTTTGACAATAAAGCAAATCTGAGGAGACAAAAAATGAAAAGAACAAATAAATGAGGATCAGACAAGCAGAAGAAGATCAAACTTTCCAAATCAAATGACTTCAGTCTTGTCTTCATTTAGATTGAGTTCAGCTTCATCGAGTTTAAAGATCACAGAGGCAGTTCATAAAATTTGCTTTGGGTTCACACTGTCTAACTAAATGATCAAATGTATTTCAAGTTTCCAGGAAATCCCAAAAAGCAGAACAGGATTGGTCCCGTTCTAGAACCCTGTGGAATACGATAACTAACTCTTATTTACACATAATAACTAGGATCTACCAGACAAACATGATGACTTAAACCAGGTAAAAAAGTATTGAAAACAATACCCTTGAATCCAACGTTATGTTCACATTTTTGTAACAATTTATTGTGGTCAAGGTCAAATGCTGATTGAAGAAGACCTGTTGAGAACCAACATCATTGCCACAGGAACAAGGGAGGTTATATAAGTTTAACAAGTTTTGGTACTAGGGTGTACTCGTAAAATATTAAAAATAAAAAAATCATGCAAACTATTTTTGCAGAAAAGACAATTTCATCAAGAATTTTAGAGATACAAGGAAAGCCTGTAATTGGGTTGGCTGATTCATGCTGTGCTCAGAAGAGCATATTTTCTCAGATCTGGGGTTCAGCAGGGAGTTTCTCCAAAAGTTTCCACTGGACCTTGACTTCAGTGCCCAGCTGGAACACATTGTCTCAGACGATACACATTCTCCCTCTTGTTCTTCTGTCATGACTGCTTTTCTATTCTTCTTTTCTATGATCTAGACCCTTTATTCCCAGTGTGCAGTGCATGCTGTTTGATTGCAGTATAAAGCATTCGAAAACCCATTAAGTTCAATAGCTTGTGTTGTGTGGAAAGGGTTTTTTTCTCCACAGTTGCATACAGTAAGTGCATACACAGTGCAGTGCAGAGCTCAAAAACCATGACTCCAACAATTTGACTACCAGCAAAAAGCACTGATTGTCAAACAAACAATAGACCCAAGACACACATGGCATTTACCCAGAATGATGAAAGAAAAGGTTAAAATGGTCTTTGGAGAAATTCAAGCCTGAATTTCAAACACTGTTGCCCTAATGCATGAGGTTCTCGTGGACCTGCGTCCTCCGTATCCTTGTTGCTTCTTGCCTGCTTTTTCTTACAGTGCACTGACCACTTCTTTATTTTTGGAAGAGTCTTCATCTTGACCCAGACCTTTCCACCGCCCAAAGTAAGTACAGCATTAGTTAAGACTGAATGGAAAACCCTGCAGCTAGAGAATCATCAAGGCCAGAGGCTTGGTGATCTAGTAAATGCTGTGAATTCATACGAGAGTCCTAACTCATGATGAAGGTGTAGACTTTAGCGCAACCGTTGGGACGACTATGTAAAGGCAGCATAGATTTGAAGTGACTGAAAGTGACTCTTGAGAAAAATGTTGTGAATATGATGAATTTGACAGAAGTACAACTTGACCAAAGACTGCAAGAGGGAGGATGATGGAACAAAAAAAATGAAGATCAGGCTAATGGAATCAAATGAAAGCAGTCAACTGAGCCATTATACCAAAACAGAGATGACTGTGTGGGACAATTACACTAACAGAGAGAATTGTGGGAGAAAAGCCAGTACCCTGGAATTAAAGCATTTATGATGGAACAAATCTTCCCTTTTGAACTTAACACAACATAACACAATTATTTGGCCAATATAATGAAAGCAGTTTTGGTGTCTCACTGTTAGTTAACAGCAGACCCATCAGTGTGACCTTTGCAGGACCATTTTTTCACATTTTGTACTTTTTTTTGTATTTAAGTCAGTGAAGCAGGTAGAAATATGCTTTCTAACATAAAATTATAATTATCTAAATTATCTTATCTTGCTTATTTTTTGCTTTGTGTTGTTTGTTTGTTGTTTTCTTTGTTTTTTTTCTTCGTTTTTTGTGTTGCTTTTGAGTATATGTATGTGTTAGTTATTTGTAAGGCCAACGCATGAAGGACTGGCGAATTGTCTTGGGTATACACTGGCAAATTTGTTGGAGGGGGAAGGCTGGGATGGGCTCCAGTCACCCGTGACCCAGAATAGGATTGAAGTAGGTGTAGTAAATGAAAGAATGAAAACTGATGAGACTGCAGAGCGGTCACTCAGAAATTGATAGCGGTATCTCTTTTTAAATGGATCCACAAAATACATTCACACGCTGATTCCTGAAAAGTGATTTATGAGAAAAGTCTTGGAGCGATTTGCAAGTATGAGAATCTCATCAACTCATCAGTGAGGCACAGGCAGCTATATAAAGAATAAATAAATAAAAGATGGACACAGATTCAATTTGCATGCCTACGGAATAATTGTAAACAAGTCAGAGCAAGGTTTTCCAATGGAATCTTGTCTGTGGTGGCAGCAAATCCACCCTACCTGTTCACATGACAGATAGACTGAGAGCAGGGAGGGAAGCTACACTTATTTAGAAGGACTGCACACTGTTATGGTAGACTTTTGACTGACAGGTTTTGATTAAATTAGTGGGCAGAGCAGAGCTGCATATTGAAGGAGAATGTGGTTCTCATAGTTTTGCTCATAGCTTTAGTATATCCAGCAACTCGCCATGCTTTCTGCATCCTCATTTAAGAGTACTCTTTTAAGGATCCTGTCATTCAACCTTATTATTACTCAATAATTAGTTGAACCTTGCTTTTATAGAAACAGTTAGCTACGTCGTTACCTCGTTAAATAGAGATGTCAAACAGACATGCAGTGAACCTCAAATCCTGTTGTCGCCTCCTTCATGTGTAGATTTCACATCATAAATACTCTGAAACACCATCCAGTCATAACACTCTTTTGGATCCAAGTCCAGCACTAACAAAGCCCACTTTCTGCTGGACTCTGGAGGTCTGTTGGCTCTGTTAACTTGAAGGATGCGAAGAAGAGAAATCAGTTTGACTAAAGGGTAAAAAATGTATTTTTCTTCAGTCCTGACTGTTTCTCCCACCTTGGACAGTTTCAAGAAGACTTCACTCTGCATCTGACACTCAAACAGAGCTATTTTAACCACATTAGCGTCACAAGCGAATTGTAAGCTCCAGCTCATAAACACAAACATTTTAACATCAGACAATATGCTGTTAATTTTCTTCTTTAAAAGGTGTTCTTTTTATCTAGGGATTAGATAACAGAATTATATGTCAATTCAAGCTCTATCGATCTCATTCACAATATTTTTCCACGCCTGGTCTCAGTACCGAGGATCAGGGAGTGGACCCTGAACGGTGATTTTCTCTCGTCTTCGTACCCAAAAAGGAGGGGTTCTGTGTGTAAGTCTCGACCTTATTTGGTCAAGCCAAATGGTAAGAAAGACTTGTTAACCTGCCTGTCAATGTTTTCAGTTATCTGTTCCTGTACATTACTTAACCTAAACAATGAGAGACTCAAAAGACCTTAATAGTCTAAAACAGCCAGGACTGGAGAAAAACAGGAATGTGGGAGGCCACCCCAAGAAATATATAATCTTTAAATTTAAACCATTTGATCAAATCCTTACAATGCTAACAGAGCAAAAATGTATTTATTTTTTTCAAAAAAAAGATCTAATTAAGACCAATCATGGTCGAGGTAAATTGCTGCCCTGTTTCTGTCAGGGATTCTCGCTCACCTTTCAGACCTGGGCTTTACTTTTACGGTGAAAGCCCCACCATCCCTGCAGAAGACGCCGCAGTCTGGTGAAGGTGGAGCTCTTTTTCTGCAGCTTCCTGGACTGACTTTAAAGTGCTGCGTCCCTTCTTTATATCCCAGCGTGTGTTTGATTTTTTTGGGCACCTGGTTGGTACCTGTCTTCCCCAAGACACCTGCCTTCCTCACTGGCAAGGAATCCCCACAACCTCCAGACCTCTTCCAGCCAAGTTTGGATTATTGAAGCTGGATATATAGAAGACTGGATTTTCTGTGTGACTGAGATGGTGAGTCCAGTGTTTTCTCTGAACTATTTTCATTCACCAGCTGTGAACTGAGTTTATTTGAGTGGCATTGCTCTCATACGGTCAATCATACAATCAGAAATATGATCTTTATCCGGATAAACTCTGAGAACTTCTGCAGGTGTAGCTTCAGGGTAAACAAACCAATCAGAGCGCAGCTCATTAATCACGACAACAACCAATAGGAGCGCAGTCAGCCTACTCATTAATGAAGACACCAAAACAGCTTTTTTTTCTGACAGAAACATTCACAGGTAAAAATGCACGTGGGCAATTCTCTTTAAAAACATTACATCCCCTATTTAGATACCTCAGAAAATAAAATTTAATCAGACATTTAATGCAGTTCAGGGGACCATTAAAATTCTTTCATCTAAAGACAGAGGATCCACAGGAAAAAAGTAAAACATGTCAAATGGTTAAGTTTTTTTTTTTTCATCATTTCATTACAGATGATTTCATCATTGATGATTCATGAGTCTGAAGTCTTTGACTTTCAATGACAAAAGTGAACCGCATCACAGCATTTATTTTAGGAGACTCACCATTCAACCTTCCTAATCTTTTGTGTAATAACACCATTGGAAATTTGGGGGGCACCTCATGTGTGTTCTTCGTCAACAAACATGCAATCTACATGATTGCAACAGGAAATCTGCCAATTAAAAGAACTGACTCTTAGATATCTGTTCTCTCTCGGTGAGGTTTTGGCTTGTGTGCATCAGGGAGATTAATATGTCAGTGGCATCAAAAGACATGGTTGTTCATGGGAAGTGTTTTAATAGCCCTGATATATCTAAATCAGACAGCAGCTGTCTGCACATAAATCTTCCAACTTAAATAGACAAACATCTACTGGACTGGCAGGAAGCTATGGGAGGAATATAAACCCACACAGATTTCAAACTAAAACCACAGTTTGCATTCCTGAGTGGTGGGTACGTTTGTGACATGGACATACATATACTCTTTGATAAACAAAGAGAGAGGGAAGAAACTGCACAAAAGCAGAATGTCAGGGACAACATAAGAAAAAAAATGAATGAATGGGAGAGATGTTTTAGCTTATCTAGGTTTAAATTTCATCATTTTTATTCATAGAGATACACACTTTAATGGAAGAGGGTTTTTTTTTTCTTTTTTCACAGCCACAACGTCTGAATATGCAATTTAATTCAATGAGGTTCAATAAGATTGAGCCTGATTAGGGAGAAAAAATTCTGGCATGGCCTGGATAAAACAGTATAAACGCATTTGAAGTCATTTTCTAGTGAGTGAATTTTACCTACGTAGCATTCTTGTACAGAGTAGAGTATAAACAACCAAGCACTAACATCCACACTATTGTCTCTTTATATGTCCTGTTATGTGTCATGTGTAGTTTGTAAATGTTTTCATGCATAAAGAGGCTGACTCATTGCAAAACAAATTTTGTTAAGGGTATTAATAAAGTAACCTTGACCATGACCTTGAAGTTTTTGTAACAATTCCTCGACTGAGCACGACGTGCATTATTTCTTACTGACCACCAATAGCTACGGTTGATCAGAAATTATTATATTTATTGCTGATTAGAAAACTATTTACAGGACAGCATCAGCATTGAGCTTCAGATCTATGGTTTTGAGCAGCAAGCAAACTATTTACAGGACAAGTTTTGCAACAATGAATACAACACATGCGGTTACAATTTCATAATTTCAATGTAATGAACAAGAGTTTTTAACTTAATTTTTTTATGATAGGTGTGATTTTTTTTTTATATTTATTTATTTATTTACTTTGTTTGTTTGTTTGTTTCCACCGCAGGTGTGTGTGTGTGTGTGTGTGAGCGTGTAGCTTAATTTGTAATATTATTTATACCACTACTACCATAAATAGTGACTTGAATAGATTTCAATGAACACATTTTTGTGTGTAGGATCTTGAACGTCCACTAGTCCACATTGTTCATAATAGTCATGTTCATAATAATAGAAAATTAAGAAAACACAAAAATGCACAACCTTGCACATATCATCAATAATATGCCTGAAAAAAGGATTAAAAAAAATTTTATAAACTAAAATCAAAAACACAAAAATGTGCTTTTGTGCATCAGAGGATTTTACCTAATGAAAGTTCACTGCCTCACTCTCGTTTTCTCATTTCTCATTCCTGGGTCTGATTTTTTTATTTATTTATTTTATTCTTTAAATCTTTAAGCTAAATAAAACCAAGTGTCATGAAATATTTTTGTGGTAAACAAAAGAACTGACTTTCAAAAAGATGTTTGAGAAATTAAACATCACTTCTTGTCTTTTCTCCGAACCAGCATTCTCAGAGGAACAAACCATCTCTGAACCTCAGAGATGTCTTGTCCTTTATCAGAATCTTTGACTGCAGATGCGACGACCTCAATCAAATGAACATCATTAGTGGGGACATCCACATCCACATCCACATCCACATCCAGATCTGGTCAGTCCTGAAATCAGTTCAGGACAGATGTTTTGGCTTCATTGTAAAAAAAAAAAAAAAAAAGAAAGAAAACCCCACCAGAAATAAACACTGAATTCGGTGTAAAACTGACTTAAAGTATGCAAAATTATCTGTCAATGCACCAAAATGTTTTTGTTTTTCTTTACTTGATGAGAAATGTTGATTCCAGTTTAGATCTGACACCTATGAAAACGACTAAAGCAAGTGAAAAAATGGCTGAATTCTATTAAATTATTAAATGACTTCCACAGGAACAAGATTTACTGAAAAATGGCCAATAATTTCAAAGAAAATAGTTTCATAAATAAAAATAAGGGTATTTCTTCATACTATCGGTTTATGCGGTTGAATGACTTTTTTCACGAAAAAAAAAGCTAAACGCGGGAGCTCTGATACAGTTGCTCCTTTCAACAGGAAATGACTAAATTGGAGATTTTCTGACTGATATTGATACTGATTCAGGACATAAAAAATACAAATTCAGAATAAATTAAAGAGTACACATGGAAAATTATATTAAAAACAAAATAAATGATCTTATATTTCCAGATCTTGGCAAGAACAGAACAGTTTGCAGTGTAGATCCAAAGTCATATATTTATTATTACATGACCTTGTATGTGCTCAGACAAATGAACTTCTGATATTTTCTCAACTTTTCATACATGCAATTATTTCTGAGTTATTTTATTTGGATTATTTTCTGTTTATCTGCTGTAACACCATCTGAATGGAGCTAACAGCTGAGAAAAATGATGAAAAGAAGACCAAATATAACAGAATTTAGAGTTTAGAACTTAAATGAAACTAAGACAGATAAACCCTGACAGGAGACATAAAACTCTATTATCATTATCATTATTGTTATTATTATTATTATTATCATTATTATTATTATTATTATCATTCTCATTATTGTTATTATTATTATTATTATCATTATTATTTTTATTATCATTATCAATATTATTATTATTATTACCTCCGCCAGGGAGGTTATGTTTTTGTCAGCGTTGGTTTGTCTGTTTGTTTGTTTGCAACATAACTCAAAAAGTTATTCATGGATTTTCATAAAAAATTCAGGATATGTCCAAATTGGGACAACGAACAAATAAGTCACTGTCTGGATCTGGGAATTTTTTAAAGAATTCTTTATCATTGCGAGATACGGCCATTTTCAGGATATGTGTATATATCTCCAAAATAAATGCTCTGAATGCTTGGCAAAAAAAATACGGGACATGGT
>JBAMYA010000004.1:9314800-9341271 GCA_037176975.1 Arrhamphus sclerolepis | reverse complement strand
AAGCTTTTTATATTATATATTATGTCACTACGCATTGTGGACTCCAGGCAATGTTTTGCTTTCAATAGACATTTTAAATGATGAAATGATGTGCAGGAATAAAAATTATTGTGATACTGTTACTGTTGTTCCTCTTTGAAATTGCAATTGTTCTCTACATACAACCGATAACTAAACTGAAGTGAAAATTTAGAAGAAGAAGGCGCATACAGCCTTTTTTGTTTCTTTTTCTTGGATAATCTGCAATGTTCAGGTTGTCCAGAAATCACAAAAGCCATCTAATTTCTTAAACTAAATTGTCTAAACTAATCATAAAAGCAATCAATAATCCAAAATGAAATTTGAAAGTGATGCGAGGTTTTGGGGCTTTTTACTGCATCATTAGTTTAAAGGATTGCGTTTGTAGTGTAGGGTGAATACTGCTTCAGTTTGTTTATTGTATAAATAAAATGAATCTCATTACGAAGCACAAGAAATATAATTATCAGTGCTTTGTAAGAAGTGGAGCTGCAGAAGATACAAAGTGTGGTGTTTGAATGTTAAATGATAATTTCTAAACTATGATGATGATGATGATGATGGGCAATAAAAGGAGTTTGCCTCTTGTCTTAACGTCATGAAGTACAGCAGTTTATTATTATTATTATCATTATTATTATTATTACTATGTTCACAAGAGCACATGGAGTTCATCACAGCATGATACCAAACAAGAAAAAACAAAAATCCAAAGTTATCTAACATGCAGTTTTGGATCCTCCTGAGTTGTAGTTGATTTCACAGTGTTAGACTGTGAATTAGATCAAACTAAATCAGATTTCAGATGTCTAAATCCATTTGTTGCACACAGCTGTCTAGTTCTTCAATGTCTATTTTGGACTAATATGCCATGAATTCTAAAGATAGGAAATGTAAAATATGCATTAAACAAAACCTAAGAGACAAAAATGTGCTTCTTTGTTTTGTTTTGCTTTTTGTTCTTTTTTTTGCCCGTGTGCAAGTTTAAAAGTTGCATATGTAAACAGAAGTTTTCTTTTTATGCCTCCAACTCGTGTTTTGATGGTATGATACACATGTTAAGCAAGAAAAGGAGATTTACGGTACACATTAAAAGAAGGCCTTTTTTCATCTCCTGCTTTTTTCAAGGCAGGAGATGATGTTTTACTCAAACTTAGTAAGTCCTTTTTAATGACTAAACCTGACCAAACAATGATTTTGTTTTATACTTGTATGTATTTTTACTTCTCTGCCTGAACGTCTTCAGAGCTCTCTTGCTTTTGGTACCATTTTTTTTTTTTGTGTGTGTTTTCCTTCTTGTTAAGTATCATTTTTGGCTCCAACAGCCTGGTTTCTGCCTCCTGCTTTTTGAGCCTATCAATATGACGTGCCAAAACATGGACCCAGCACATGTCACGGTGTGAAAATTTTATCAGGAAGCCCGCCAAGCCTTCAGCCTGGAGTGGATTCCCCGCTGCCACGTCCAAAACAGCTTCCAGAAAGCATAGCTTTCAGAGCTGTTAAGGCTCCCATCATCCTGCCCTATTTCAACCAATATGTTCTTTTTTTCCTGCAGAAGTTGCATTTATATCAAGAATTTATACCTTTGTTTTTTTTTCCATCCATATACTTGAAAAGAGAAAAAAGGAAGGATCCAAGTACATAAAAGTAACTGCAAATTGGTTGTTTCATGGCAGCTTCATGAAACTGTATTCTCTTTATTCAGGACTGAGAAAATTACTATCTCTGATTATTTCAGTCGTGAGTGAATCAGATTCGGGAATTTAGATTTCTACTTTGCCATGAGCTGAATACTTGGTTGTCCACCAGAATTTGTTGTCATGCCCCTCAGCTCCTACTTTCAGGTCTGCTGCCTCCGTAGACAACCCATAGCTCATACAAGACACTTCATTTGATGAAGATAAGCTGTCAGATGAGGTGCTCCCCATCAGTGCAACCCAGAGGCTGAGTTACAGATTCTTTCTCCCTAAGATCTCTGAGTGATAAACAAGGCTCCCTTTTCACTCTTGAAGGCCCATATTGGCCCTTTAGTTCCAATAGACATCCACAACAATACACAATCAGTCCACACAAACCTGTCTCACAATAATTGGACGTTTTATGCGTGAGGAGTTTGAGAGAAGTCGATCTGCTTGCGGAGACTTTCCAGGTTAAAATTCATGTATTCAAGGCCGTGTTTTTTGATTTGTAGATGGCGACTTAATAATCTGAAAACTCTTGTCAACTTAAGAATATCAAACGTGATTGAATTTTATAGAAAACTGGGAGATGTTCTCTCTGTGGCTCAGCAATTTTACATGTGAATCTCAGGATCTGAGCCATCTCATCTCTTTCATCCTGCGTATCTGACCAAAGTCTGTTATTCAGGTTTAAAGAAGTTTGCTTGTCTGAGCACAGAGCCAGCGGGTGGCTCAGGTGCAGCAGAGAGAGACAATCCCCTTCACATTCAGAGGGGAATAGGCCTGTCACTCCTGCAAAACCCTTGAAGAACTAACCAGTGGAACCACATGCAGCTCCCTCTCAGAGAAAACCTCACGCAGCACACTTATCTGGTGTGAACCAGGGTGGAAAGATACCAGCGCAGGGCATCATTGTGCAAGATGCAGGTGCTCTCAATGGTGATATTTGCTTGTGTTTTCTGTGGCTTTTCTGCATTGCTGATCTGAAAACATGACATGCAACATTCACAATATTTCAGTGACTCATGCAGCAGTTCTGAGCAGTAAATGGTGCTGCTTTAGATTTTGATTTAAACAAACAAATAACCGTGTTGCAACCCTTTCCGTCAACTTGGGTAATTTCAGGAAGACATTTGTGTCAAGAGGAAAATTCAGATTTCCCCTGAGATGCATTGCAGCTTTTTGTACTTGGTATAAAGGGTATAAACAATTTCCCCGGGGGGATTATAAAACTTCCCTAGATCTCCAACTCCTTCCACACATCTTAACCATTAAAAGTAAAAATCTTCACATCGGAAATATTTTTGTATTTGTTCAAACTGCACTGAATTTTTTGTTTTGCCATTACCAGTTTTCTCTGGTAATTTTGAAAAGTTACAATTCACATTTTCAAGTTGAATAAATAAATAATTTAAACTAAGCATTTCGCTGTTTGTTTGTTTTTTTGTTTTTTGCTTTTTCCAGTTGTCATTCCACAAGCATGCGATGGATTGTACACAAATTCACTCTTTCTTACTATTACACTATAGCACGCAATAAATGCACAGTATGCTGCATAATTTTTATATTTTGTGTTTATTTTCTTCTGTTTTGTAAGGATAGCTGCAATGATTGTATCTCCTGGGTTCTTGGTGCTGCCAGAAAGGGAGGACTATGCTCGAAAATCTGTCTGAATGAACCTTTATCAGTGATGGGCCTGCTGCTAGCATGCTATTATAAACATTGTTCTCAGAAGTCTTTATGAGCCAGAATGCAACCCACAATATCCTCCTTCCTTCACCACTTTTTTGAACTGGTAGTTGTAAATAGAAATGTACAACAGCCAGTTTCACATTGAAAATAACAAAATGATGAGAAACAAAACTCGCAGTCAACAACGAAAGGCAACAAAATCCACAAGCACTGCTGAAGATATAGTTAACACATTGTCTGTTCTTTTATTTTACAAGATTTGTACTTCCTCTCAAGAAACTAAAAGTTCAAATCTCGCAAATTAGCATTTCACTATAGGTAATTACATGTGCTGGACTTTTTGTCTACCAGGAGCCGTAACTCTGGAGTCTGGTGAACCGCGTTGGCAGATCCAGTCTTTATAGACCAAAGAAAATACAAGCTAAAGGTCTGCAGGCTGATTGCCTTGACCAGTAAATTTTTTTGCAGACATGTAAAGGACGTCAGAGCAGTCTGGCTCAATATGGAGTGGACAGTCATACCCATCTAAGGTGCAAAAAAATTCTCTCTCATAAAATGCTTTGTGTCAAAGAGTAAAAGAATTAAGATGGGTGGCCAGGCTAGCAACAGACTGCTATGCAATGCACAGAGAACCAAGAAGGACTGCATGAATGACCAAACCTAAATAAAGTAGAGTTTTTTTTTGGGAATGGAGGTGCAGTACTGCATAGATTTCAGAATGTATCAGAAAAAGTGCATCCTGCTGAAGATCCTTAACAGCGACTTCACTGTCTCTGGAACTGGAATAGCTGAATGTATCAGAGAATTATGAAACCGGAAGATAATTGTAAGTGACGTTCCAAACAGTCACTGATGCACATCAGTGAAGGATGATTGACGCGCTGAACACATAAAGTCCAAACTGTAGCTTGATGATTTTCTTGATTTACTATCAATCTCTATTCTAGTAGCAGAATTTGAAAGTATAGTTACATACAAACTGCTACAAAACTAAATGCTGCCACTGTTTCAAAAACTGTATAGCCTACCTCCTGGCACACACCTGACCTCATTAGCACACCTATATAAATGCATCACCAAATTGAAGTCACTTCCACAAAACTATAGGCATATTGCAACAACCCAAACAGACAGGTGAATGGCTGTAACAATAATAATTCAAGTTAGAGTGAAATAGGTTGCACCATGTTAGAAACCTGCTCTTGGTCGACCACAAAAATAATGCTGAAAAGAAAACCCTTGATTGCTCAACAAGAGTCTTGACCTAAATCCCATGAAAAACCTGTAGACAGTAGAAATCTGTCATCTAACTTCTACAAAATTAAAAGAGCTGGAATTCACAGCAATAGCAGAGTGATGGAAACCACAAGCTGCTTCTGATATGTGATGCTTCAAGATGATCGCAATAAATGACTGTCATTTTGAATTTGTAGATTTATTATTATATGATGGTTCTTATAACTCAGGGGCTCTGAAAATTCTGTCCAAGATGTTATTCTATTTGTTTCACGATTGATTAGTCAAGTTTATCCAATTTCTGTAGACATCCAGAGCTTTATGCAAAATAATATTAGAATTTTTCCACTCTCTGTTATGAACACATTGTTGGAGTATCCAAAGAAATAAGATGTAGGAACTCAAAAGCTTAACCAATTGCAAGATATTGTTGGTCTTTTATCATCGGCTGAACATATGCTATTTTAATGTACAAGCAGATGGAGTGTTTAAAAAAGGGTAATCCCATTATACGCGGGAACTTCGGGGACGGCCAAAGGCTCTGCTGTAATACAGGCTACGGAGTCGGTGGCATGTGTGTGAATGTGTGTGTGTGTGAGGGGGAGAGAGAGAGAAAGAGAGAGAGAGGGGAACCAAAATGTGGCTGGAGCAGACAGACGGAGAGGATCACTGCCTCATGCAGAGTGTCTGCATCAGATGAGCGGGGGTCACCCAGGATTCCCTTGAAACGGCTCTTTAAGAAAAAAGAAAAAAAAGAAAAGAAAGAAAAACAATTCCACTTGATTTTATTCTTACTTCGCCTACAGGATAAGATACTGCTGCTTTACAGTAGCCTGTTGTGTAATCTGATTTTTGTTTGTTTTTAAGGAAGATGCCAAAACGGGAAAGAAAAGTGAGGCACAATCCGTCGGGGATAGATCTGAAAGAACAAGAGGCGCTATAGAAACCAGTAAGATCAATGGAGAATTTTTTTAACGCTTTTTATTTTCCATTTTCTTTTTTTGTCATCAGTTCCCTTTTTCAATACAACAAATGAAGAAAGCAGTCCGTGTATCGTTATTATTGGATTAGTCTTTAGGATGAACTACATGTTTGAATGGTCACCAATGCCTGAAACATTTCAGACAAAGAAGTTACATCAACGAATTATGAAGTAGAAGTTTTACACGTTATCTTTGTCAAATGGAATTAGATGTTTGCTTTACATATTTCTATTAAACTGCTACATCATGAATTGAAATCAAAGACACGCGTGCCTCTTGGTTCAGCACGCACGCCCACTACAAGGTGGTTTTACTCTCATTTTCAGCTTTAACGAAGATATCAAAACGTGACGGGGGCTTAACTTTGCAGAGGGGGTTTCCCATTTTTCACCAGCTTGATATTTTCTCAAAAATATCAAGGACAATAGCCGACGGTCTGTCAAAACTCCGGAGAGCGTGGCTATATGAAGATCGCGACACAGTTGTTGCTTTTCCCTCGCAGAAATGCCAGTGCGTGCTGTGACCACCAGGTTCATGTACAAGGGACTTTGCACTATTCCAGATGTCCTCTCCTACCGGACCCCTGTTAATCTGCCTGAGGACGAGGTGGAAGGTGAGCGGTGTTTTGCTGGTTGGCTGTTTAGATTTTGGTTTCAACTTGTTGTAATGTTAACAGTTGCTGAACCCGAAATGCATGCGGGGTTCAGCTGGAAAGCAGCACCCTGGAGAGCTCCGCTGTCCACAAACCCTGCTGTACACGACATCGTTGCTGCGTAAAAGCTTCAGCGCTGATGGTTTGAGATTTGAAAAGGTTTATGCTATGACATCTTTTTTCCCCCCTAAATCTGGTTTTGGCTATTCTCCATGTGATTAGATGCTACCCCAGCTAATAAATCACTGTCAAACTCTAATGAAAATTGGGTGCATCAATTATAATTTTCGAGTTACAATAAATGCAGTAAACACCTTACACATGCCTGGAGGATATCAGCGGCACCTGTGAGACTTAATTGCACCTGACCTGACTGTGAGTCATTAGTGCTTGATCCAACAGGAAAATAATGAAGAATAAGTGAAACGATTGTTCAAAATTTGTCCTGAAAACGACTTTGATGAATGGCAAATTTTTCACAGTTCAGAATACAAATTCTGTAATGTGTAACTAGATCAGAAGAAGAAATATTGTTCCATTTTGAAACATAAATTCCCCCTATCCAACCTTTGATATATAAAGTACAACTGATGAATCAAAACACTCATTAATGTTTTACCCAGAAGACATGTAAAACAACCATTGAGGTATGAACTGCTATTGCAAATGTGTTGCATTAGCTGTTAAGAATGGAGTTATTGTTTGGACTAATGGTCCCTCCATTAAAAGAAAAAAAAAGTCAAGCTGACAATGAGCGGAAACAAAGCCAGGGGACTACAATAAAGTGATCCTTCAGATAAGATTTGATATCATCAAGTCTTTTATGTGAAATGAATTCCATTTCCCTTTTTCTGTCTGTAGGCTGTCCATGCCCTCAAGTGGCTCTGCGCCCTTGCTTTGAGCAGCTCATTTGACAGTGAAAACTCACTATTGGAGTGATGACATAATTTTAATTAAATGACTATGGAACAACAAGAACTAGATTGACAATAAAATGGTAAAGGTATTGTACATAGATGCTGTGCCTTCAATGACAATACAGTGATGATACAGCTTTCTGAGGTATATGTGAGTCATTAAATATTCAGAACATAGTGAGAGAGCCCACTGAACCATTAATATATTTACCCAGGGAAAATTCATTGAGCATGTAATGCACCACTACATTTACATGAAGACCTGCATAGTAAACAGTGTTTTCTTTCTTTTTTTAAATCATTATTGCTATTTCCTGTGTTTAAAATGTGTTAACAAGCACTTTGCTCACAGTTCTTGAAGGGAGTGAGAAATTCACTTTAACCTTTTGCATTTAGAGGTCCTCATCCAGTTTGAGGGTATGAATCTGCAAACTCCCTCATGCCCTTTACGCTACTCCTGCGCCACCTTAACACACAATGCAGCAACGCTGTCTAAATGAATGTTGGTGTGGAAATGGTGCTGCAGTCCAGTGTTTCAATGAAATTCCTCATTTTTTAATGAAATTCAAGGCACAGATATTTTTTAATTCCCAAAATCTGTAATAACTGCCAGAGGTCAGAAGATTTCTGCTCATAATCATGTTAATCATAATTGTTCTTTATCTGATGTATGTTTATGCTCCCAGTGTAATTTGATATTTTTAAATCATCCATGATTTAGTGAGTCACCTTTATAATAAACAAACTAGGCAATAGAAAACCCTGAAACCTAATCGAACACATTAATGGATAACAATGTAGATTTCCTATGAGATAATTATAATTCTATCACTATGTCACTAAGCCATATCATTAGTACTTTTCATCCAGATGATTTTTTGTTTTTTATCCAAATCATCATACCTTGTTTACCTCACTGATTTGTAACCCTCCAGATTTCACCTTCATTGACACATTTTATGCTGATTACATGAGCTAAATGTAAGGTTTTTTCAAATGCCAATGAGTAATGTATAGAAAGACAATGTCTTTGTTTAGTGAAGTCCTCTGCATTTTTTTCTCTGCGAGAATGTTGCAGAGCAATGCTTAAACACACTGACGACCACAATACAAGGACAGAGGGACCTTGTATCCTGTGAAAAGAGATATGTCGCACAGTGCACAAACTCTCTGAAAAAGTAGAGTTTAGTTTCAGCTCTTTGAGGAAATGTAAATGTTTGAAATTTTTTTGTCTTGTAACTGTGCACCAGGAGTTAGTGAAACCTTATATGATAAAAACTGCGAAACACTTTTTATTTGCAACAATTCCCACATATTAATATGTGTGAGCTGAAGCACAGTGGCATCTGAGGACTGAGGTAAAATGTAGTTGTAGTGGGAAAGTTGCATTTTTACAGCATATCCTATACAGTATTTTATTACTTATTATTTATGAGTATTTTTGTACTAAAAATGTGGAGACAATAATCATCATAGATCAGGTAAAAAATTTATAATTAAAATAAAAGTTGCTTAAATTAGCTACATGTTTAACAAAGATGAGCAAACTACCTAAACAAAATAAAAGCTTAAAAACACTCCCCTACACACACACACACACGCACACACACCACCACCACCACATTTTCAATCCCCATGCACTTTCATATCAGAAAGTCCAACTGTCACTTTGTTATGTGCATTATTCGTTCCCTGGCCAGCTGAGAGGTCTGTTCTCTCCAGCGTGTCCAGGGTCTGCCTCGTGACCTTTTGCCTCTTGGACATGAACACTGGAAACTCTGGAAGGTGATGTTAAAAAAAAAAAAACAATAACATTTGAGACAATAGATTATACAATATTTAACAGATCACTACTTTACAATTAGCAGATGCTTTTATAAAAAAGCAACTTACAGCAGAAGAAACATTTAAGCGGTTACATCTGGACTCCTGATCTCCAGTGAGATATACTCCATCATTTAACTTTAATAAGGACAAAAACCTTGAAATTTGTTGACTCAGTTGAGTTAAAAAGTGCAAATAATGTCAATAATGTTCAAAGCTGAAATTAATAAATTACCTGTACATATCCAAATACTATTTTCTGTGATAGACGGGAATTATAATTTAAGGGGAATACTTCTAAAGTGAGCATTCATTTCAGTCTCGCAGGATGAAGTGGGAGCTTAGACTGCACAAATATAAAACCAGTTAAGAAGTTATCTTGATAATCTTGTCTTATCTTTCCATAATAATGTAACATATAAAAGCTTGAGAACTGCCTTTTAAATAATAAAGAAAATATCAATTTTACATAAGTTTTTTTTAAAGTTTTTTATTCTTTTATATGGAAGACAAGTTTATTTGTAGAGCACATTACATGTACAAGACAATTCAAAGTGCTTTACATAAAATCATTAAAAGTAAAGGAGTTTAAAAGCAGAATTAAAAATAAAGACAGACAGACATAAGCTAAAATAAAATGAAATGTAAGAAATAAAAGTTACAATCATTGCAGATTTCTGAAATGCAGCAGTAACTAAGAACGTTTTTAACCTCGATTTAAAGCAGCTGAGAGTTTCAGCAGCCCTGATTCAGTTCTGGGAGTTTGTGCCACAGGTGAGGAGCATAAAAGCTGAATGCTTCTAACTCTGTGTACAGAAAGTAGGTCTAACCCTGATGACCCAACGGTTCTGGTTGGTTCATCAGGAGATCAGAAATGTGTTTTGGCCCTGGACCATTCAGTGTTAATTTCGCATTGATTTTTAAATTTTCCATGTATGTTTATTTCTGTTATAGTTTGTTTTGGTTTTTTTTGTTTTTTTTACTTTAAATGCTACTTTGTTGATTCTTTTGGTTGCACATATTTGAAATTAAAAAAGTTAATATTTTCAGTCAGCATTGAGTATGCCCTCTTTTAAATCCCCTCTGATGGGTGTCACACTCAGGAGTGTGGTGCAAGACTTTATCTTACGTAGGATGCGTGACTCATGCTACTCCGCATCCGACCAGCACGTGCTCCTTTCCTTTCACTGGAATGGTTGGATTTGTTTCGCACGACAGTGGCTTTGGGTCAGGGTGAGCCAGCCACAGGTCAGGCTTTATTCAAATCACCTGCACCTCATCGGTGGCTGAACAGGCACCTTGAAAACAAAACAGGGAAGATATTCCATATAGAACTGACCTGAGCTGCATTTTTATCAAATAGATACTTTAGTATCAGAATTAGACTGATTTAAAATAAATAACTTTTTTTATTTTTAAACTGAAGAACAAAAATTATTCCTGTGTTTTCTTTTACTTGGTGACCTCACATCCTGTGATGTGTTCAACAAAATCCACCATTTAAAAAGATTTATTTTTTTATGAGGCTAACGGCTCAAAATTGTATTTTCATTCGTTTCATGCTTAATTGGATATGAGTGATTACAATGAATAAAGAATGGATTTATTGTTAACTTTCAATAATCTATAAACATTATAAGTACATAAATCTTCAGCCTCCTTCATTTTATCTGGATCTGGAAACAAAAGTGAACATGATCATCTCCTACCTACTTAGACACTGGCGTCAATATTTTCTTTATGAAGCATAACAAACATATCTGCAGCAGTGACTGGCCTGAAAAGAGGAAACTCCTGGTGAAGATATTGTTCCTCACAGCTCTAAATGGATCTGCACTTTCCAGGAAAATATTTTTTGAACAGATGGTTGTCTCAGTGGGCCAGGTCAGGCGTAAGGCTTCCAGCCCTTTTCTTTGCCCTTTTTCACTTCTTGCACTTGTCGTGAAGACTAATACGTATTCAGACTAATGCTACTTTACAGGTGATTGCACTTGTCAGTGCACACATGCCTGAATCGTTGAGATCCATAGATTCCTGAAGTAAAACTGACTCCTTAGCGTTGTGATTTTAGACTCTCTCCTCGTATATCTGTGGCATGAAAATGCCATCAGTTCATCACAGGTTGAATATAAGTCATTTAAACCCTTCGAGCTGTTTATGTCAGTTGAATAGTAATAATGCACATGTATAATTTATTGGTGGATTTCTCCAGTGTTGCACTGTCAACCCAGTTTTGAGAAAACGGGCATTATTCTGTACCACATATGTCCCCATTTAATGAGGACGATGTTAAAAGTCAGGTAGAGCCAGGTTCAGCTGATTATTCATGACTGCCTGGGATAACTGAATATATCTGACACTTTGACTAATACAGTGATATTTTTTCTTTTCACAAAATAATTATATTCCAAACTTTATGCAATCTATAAAATCAGGTGGGTTACAGCTATGTGGGCTATAAAAGTTGTTTTCTTCTTACCAATCCTGTGTAATTTACATTTTTAAAGTGTAATCAAGAGCAATGTTCTGTAGCATGTTCTGCATGTTACAGTCAGGTGCAAATGTTGTGTCCCATGCCGTATGCAAGTCCTCTTTTGAGAGTGTGCATGTAAAGATGCAATGAAATATGATCATATCAGGCAAGTACAGTTTCAGAGAAATAATAACAACTTTTTGTACTTGCTTTCCTTAAATTCTATATACTTTTTTTTCATTTTATTTTCAGCTATTCTGTTGTACATTTGCTGGTGCACTTTTGATCGTTGTACCTTTGCATGACCCAGTCTTGACCAAGCTTTTGTGTTTGGACACATGGCCTCACTTTTACTGATAGCATGCCCTAGAAGAGACATTCATGGTAAAATCAAAGGCTGTGAGGTGCCCAGGTCCTGCGGCCGCACAAAATCCTAAATCATCACCCCTCTGCCCCCATGCTTGACAGTGGGTATCAGGTGTTTCTGAATTGCTTTGCTGGCTTTTGTTAAACATGCCCTACACATGCTCAGTGTTCTTCATTGTCTGGAACTTAAAATGCTCAGTGAGGCCTGTAGGATCTGAAACGTGGCTTCTTGGGTGTTTTTAGATTTCTCTGAGCATTGTAAGGTCTGACCTTGGGGTTAATTTGCTGAGACACCTCTTCTGTTGCCAGTCTTCCGAAGAGATGGTGTGTTCCACTTTGAATTGTCTTTCTCACTGTAGAACATTGAAATACTTGGAAATGTCCTTATAATGTCCTTATAATGGCCTTACCCTTTCCAGATTAATGTGCAGCAACAATTGCTTGTCTAACGCCACTGCTTATGTCTTTCCCTTCTGGCATAGTGTTAACACACACGCCTGAATGCACCAGACCAGCAAACGGCCAAAAGCCTGATTTCATGTCTGCACACCAGCTGATGGTCACTTCATGAAGGGCTGATCTTTTTCTTTTTTTTTTCCTTCATGACCAGACTTTGTTAAAAATATAACAGCGCGGTGGAAAAGTTCTACGTTGTTCAACTGATGTTGTTTTTGTCTAATACTAATACCAACGTATGACCAGGTTATATTTGTCATGTTTCTAGAAAAACAAACAAATAAACATAGGATTTAAAGAGGGGGAACCAGCTTTTGTACATGACAAGCTCATGAAAGTGATCATAGTCTGAACTGAATGTTACTATTCCTATTACTATATGGTCAGTTGTATCAAATATCACATAATTAAAATGAGTCTGACCGAGTATTAGAATTACATAAACACCAGCCAAAACTAGTGTTAATTTGCCATAGACTGACTACACATGTGTTGACACAGATAAGACTCTTGTTTTATGGCTGAGCAGTCTTGACTTCCTTGACAATTAGCCTCTTGGAGGTCTCTGTGTGCTTGTATCGCTCCTTGGTGCATTGCTGACAGAGGATATGAACAATATTTATAGATCGCAGCTCACAGGAGAATCCCCCAGACATAAAGCATTGTAGAGGAGTGTAGAACATCCTCCACTTTGTATGCAAAGCTGTCCTTGTTTGTGCTTACAAATGCAATGCCTTACACTGCAAAATTGCAAATACACAAATGCATTGTATATATGCATTAGAATGCGCTAATGGAAACATGGACATTTATTGTTGCTCCTGTCACTCCCTTCCAGCTGTGCTCTTCTGTGTTCATTTTAATGCTGACTTCTGGATATGAATATCACTACAAACCAACGATAACAAGCTTTTAAAACCGGACACAGCAGGCCAGCCAATAAATATGAGCAATTTGTTTACTCAATAAACGTTTATGTTTCATATCATCTTGCAGTTTCACTGTGATGGGATGTGCAGGTCAGTTTACTCACAGTTGCTATTGTATGTTACATCACTGAGTGCATGTCAGTCTATTTTAAGAAATAAAAATAAAAATGACGATTTAATTGTGCCAGAAAATCATCACATTATCTATGTCCTTTTTTTAAGCTTCATCCTAAAAATGTCAAATATCAAAACCCTGACATCTCTATTTAAAGAAGGCAGCTTCCTTGAAAAGCTAAATATCACAAAACAGAACTTGAGAGTCAAAAGTAAAACCAACTGAAAAGCAAAGGTGACCTCTAAATTTCTTTTGTAATTCAAAACGACCAAAAAAAACAAAACAAAAACAAAAAAAAATCAATTCAGACTCGAAACTTCGATAGAATTTCCTAGATGTGACATGCATGTGAGCTGTAAATCACGATTCCACTCAGCCAACGATGAGCAGCAGGTGGTGATTTCAAATACTTTTTGACAGCAGGAGATGTTTTTGCTGCAGGGCTGGAGCAGCAGCCCCTCGTCTTGTCTGGTGACAGGGTGTTGTTTCTGTACACAACAAATAAACAATAAATCTGTACAAGCACAAAATCCAGAGCTGAAGTGAACGTGTGGTGCAGTATATCAGTTTTTCAGCTTGTGCATGTTTATTGGAAGGCGATAAAGGAGACTCACGTCTCATCTTGACTTATTGTTTATTTGACTTAATTTACACATCAACATTACACAACATCATGTGTGTGAACATGTCGCGTCCTTCAACTTGTCCTACTTGTGTTGGTGCTGCATAAACACCAACGCAGTTCTGTGATGTGCGGCGACATTTATGAATAAACTGAGATGATGTGGACAATGCAAATTAAGAGGAAAACATTTTTTTTTTACTTAGATTAAGTTTGACTTCATTTCTTTGCAGACAGTATGTGCAATTTTCCGTTTTTTCCCCCTGTCATCTTCGCGTCATTTATCATTCATCCATTTTTCATCCTTTCCAAGCCTACAACACGTTCCAAAATATGTTGCGACAAAAAAGATGTTTCCCATTTTGCAATGCTGCCATTTCTTCTCACAACACTTACAAGTCATTTTGTCTTTAAGGATACAAATTGATGAGGCGTTCCCATTGTTATTTCATCCCCGTTTTTTTTTGTTTGTTTGTTTTTTTTGTTTCCTCCGGCAAGCGCATCTTGTACAGTACTGGGCTGTTGTTGTTGCTGTGTACTTTGTTTCAAAATTCTCCACGCATTCTCTGCTGGGGACAGGTCAGGACTGCAGGCAGACCCTCTTCTCCCTCATCCATTTCTGTATCATGTGAACAGAATGTGATTTTGCAGTTTAAAAAAAAAAGAAAGAAAGAAAGAAAAAGCACATCCCTGGAAAACATGCATCTTAAAGGCAGCATGTGTTGCTCTGAAGTCTCTTTGGAAATGCATCTCCATGTTGTAGTACTTGACATTCGTAATTAATCCTTTGACCATTTGAGGAATGAGAGATCACAAAGATCCAGCTTAGACCTGCACTCGCGCCCTTTACACTAAAATCCACTGAAATTCTTTTCAATTTCTTGAATCTCTTTGTGACATCTCACGCTGTGGAAGGAAAGATAACTTCCTTCAGGAAAAGCTTTATAAACATAATGATTTTTTTTTTTTTTTTTTTTTTGTTCATGAATGATTTGCCAAAGTGGAGACCCTCTGCTCATCTTCACTCCTCAAACATTCATGGACAGCATCTGTTTGAAATAAAATTATTTTTTCTTTTACCTCATAAATTTCCCCGTGTAACATCTTTTTTTTTTTTTTTTTTTTTTTAAATATGTTGCAAAGTAACTTCCCAACAGTTTGTAGCAGAATGGTGAACCTCTCTCCATTTTTTACATCTGACCCAAACACATAGACAACAGAGGATATCTCCTTAATTTACAGTTTTTACAAGTCGTCACAGTTTTTATGATACTGAGTTGTAGTTATTCTGCAAGTTTGTGAACATGTGCTTAAAAACGATATTCAACCATGGGTTGAATCTTTTTTTTTTTCTCTAATTTGAACAAATGACAAATAAATCCAGGACCTTAAACAAGGACCAAATTAAATCATTCTGTGCTTGTTGATTTGTAACCAAATTACTATTTTAGTCCTACAAACCCAGACATATAAATCCTCAAGTCACTGGGCCATTCAGAACTTTGTCATACTGATGATGATTTTCTTGTGCTGATAACCAGCATTCAGTGCAACTTTGGTGCATCCTTACAGTCCTTATTATGTGTCATTATAGATTTGTAAATTTGCATTTAAAAAAAAAAAAAAGATCAGATTTCTGTTGTGGGCACACCAATTACTGTGCTGCTGCAGGAGCATCGCTGGAACTGCCACCAATCCACAACCGCATCTTTTGCTTCTGTTACTATCAGAAATGAGGATGCCATCATATGTGAGTGATGAACGTGTCTGAGTCACTTAGAGAAGAGGAATTTCACGCTATAACTCATGTTCGGTTGGCAACCATTTCACATTAAAACATTATGCTTCTTTTGGGGTACAACATGTGCATTAAAGAGTGGGATTTTCTCTGTACCTTCCGTCGCTTCAGGAGGAACAGACTTTAGCTCACATGTTAACTATCTAAGGAGCTCTTTTCTATAAACTGATGCTGGTGATTTCAAAATAGTAGTTCTGGTTTACATTAGTCGAATTTGGAAATGTGATATCTGAAATCATCATGAATTTAATGTATGAATTTCAACATGATGTCTATGGAGTGAAGACTTTATGCTGTAATCCTCTTCTGTTCAGCTTCTGTGGAGCAAAGAGACTCCTTCATCTGCCTCCTGCTGCATCACCTCCATTATTGTATCACTCAGTGTCATGATCATTAGCGAAGGTGAGGAGGAGGAGGAGGGGGGTTATAGTGAACTGGACAATCCCAGCAGGGTGCCTTCTGTGGTTGTGGATGCCTTTCCTCAAGGATAATGTTGTTTACTGTTTGTTTACCAGTTACCAGTTGTGCACCTGTGAGATTCAGCATTTAAAAGAACAGCTGGAGAACAGTCCTTCAGTCCTTCAGTCCTTCGGTCCTTCGGTCCTTCGGTCCTTCGGTCCTTCAGTCTTGTTATCTTCATTGTTGAACCCATTTATCAGCAGCTGTGGATTGATGGCTCACACATCTTACATGCGCTGCTGCTCAGTAAAAAGGGATGGTAAGAGTGATTGGAGAGATTTTTTTTTTCTATTGTGGCACAGTGTGTTGGTTATTTTTGTCAAACCTATTACCCTTTTCTTAAATATGACTGAATATTGATACTGTATTGTATCTGCTTCAAAAACAAAAGCTGTCCTTATCTCACGGCGGTATTTGCCACACTTTTTTAGTTATGCATTACATTTTATAACAGTTTAACAGTCACAGTATGGTTATACTGTTATTATTTCACACATTTATCGTTCGCTTCATAATATTTGTCAAAAACTGCAGTCGTCTTCCTCTTATTGATGAGAGCAGAAATAGCATCCAGTCATCGTTGCCTTGCTTTCTTGCTGCTCTTGGGGAAACACTGATGAAATTTCAAAAATCTGGTTATTAAATATACAGTGCGAGAGATTTGGCCCCAGCTTGAGATAACTGAGCCGTTGCACCCTCACAGCACTACAAGGTTACTTAGATTCGCTGATCAAGGACACAATCAGAGCTGAGTGCGCTGAGTGATTTCCACACATTGAATAAAAACTCATTTTTACCAGTTTGCTACACCCTTGAATAATTATTTTTTCTTTGTACTTATTTGTGCATTTTACATGAGAATGTGTTTGATTAATGCTTGTTTTATTCCCAGCTATTTGCAGCATATACTGTTCAAGTTCTCGCTTGTTAATGGAGTACTTTTAGTTATTATTTACTAAAAGAGTTGCATACTGATGATGGGCAGAGCCTCTGGCAGTGTAATTATGGGGTTATTGTGTCTGTCCTCTACATTTCAGTCAAACAAGCTTTAAAATATTCACTCTCTACTTTTTATGTATAAAAACTGGATATCTAGAGAATACATGGTGAAATGGGTCAGTATATTAAATCAAAAGGAGCACTTAATTTCAATTTCTTTCCAGTGTGGGAAATGCATACTTGTGCTCCTTGTGAAAGCCTCTCTGGGTTTTTGTTTTAAGTCTCCCCAAAAAGTAAAATAATCAGTAGTCCAGCCACCGCTCAGCTGGCTCACTGAATTCATTATTTTCCTCTGGCACCAGAGGTCGCGACACTGAAAGTAGGATGGTGCAGAGGGGAGATAAGGAGACTCAAGCAGCACTTGCAGTTGTAATTTAGACAAATTTGTTATGTCTGATATGTCAAGGTATGGCTAAGACCGTGTCACTTGACCAGCAAGACCTCAATTTACTCTCCTGTTTAAATTTTCTTTTTTTTCTTCTTTTTTTTAACCATATCATTTCAGACTACAACTAGTTACAACACAATCTGCAACCTATCACTTATAACCTGCAGGGAGTCATGTGCACAAGATAAATGGCCTGTGCTTGTCCACTAGTTTGTTGGAATGCAAATAGTGTTTTCAAAGACACATGAGTGCATGCAAATGAGTTCTCTCCATAACAGAAGCAATCAGCATAACCGCAGCTCGACTAGCCCGTGCTTTATATCAGTAGGCGAGCACAAAATATGACTAAGCAATAACTACACACATATCGGAGCTTATGTGGATGTTTGATGATGTAGAATGACTAAACACACAGCGCTCTCAGACTGGGTGGGTGGATTTGTTTATTCAGTCAATTTAGAGGATGTGTGTGTGGTATTGTCATTCCTTTTTCCTTCACTTCATCAACTGATTTATATATATATTTGTGAACAAGTGGTGCTACTTTATTTTTATTTAATTGGCTCGCAACCACACCATTCTGGATGCACCTGATCCTGGAAACTAAGCAGAGTTGGACCTGGTCAGTACCTGGAAGGGAGACTACCAAATGTTGAAAGCTTGGGGCTGACATGGATCAGTAGATGGAGCTGGTTGACCTCTAAGTGGAAGGCTGGTCTATCTCTGTCACATGCTGAGGCAACCCGGGGTAGGAAAGCCTCCCAAAATCAAAAAGGTTACTGCATATGGAGCCAATTTATTTTATTTTTTTTATTAAAGAAGCTCTGTAGTGTGAGTCTGTTTGTGTGGATGGCTACATGAGAAACACGTTGCATTTGTAGACCTATAAGGTGTCTTGCAAGGAGCTTTTCTTGACTCATCTAATGGCTGCAAAGGTAAAGCTGAGTCATCTTTTATGTTGGAGAATCTACACAAAAAAGGAGCTGATTTTTTTTTTCTTTTGCTCTACTGATGTGAAGCTGCTTTTTTTTCTTTCTTTCTTTTACTGCTTCAAACAGTTTACAGTAGCGCACAATGGGGACAGGAGCCAAATGGTAATCTTTATGGATTTTGTGTCATAATTTGCAGTTAATTACAAACGCATGACCCCACTCATCACCTTCTGTTGCAAGCAATTGTCCCACAGTTGTGGTAACATGTACTGGCTCTGAGGGTGCACCTGTTTAAAAATGTTAGCAAAATAAGGGATCCAGTGAACATATGATGAGTTTGAAAACTATGGATATGTTTCATAAGCGAGACAATTGTCTACATACGTAGTGCATTAGATTTGTGCATTAGAATGCAGTGTAAAACAAGAAAGAGCAGATATACAAGCAGATCTAATTTTCTTTTCAACCCATGTCCCCCGTTTGTGTTGATTTATTTTTGTTGCACTATTTCTGACCCCACGTCTGTTGGAAGGAGCCAAATATTTTGTCCACATCTGAGCTGTAAAATCACTTGCAGTTTTCTGATAATATGAAAATGTTTGGCCACTGCAAATGTACGTTCAGTGTCTCCAGGGTTGGGCACAATGTGTGTATGAAACTAAAAGAAAAGAAAATCAATCAAAAATCTATAACGCTGCAACTCAGGTAAATGCCACTCTGATTGGCGCAGGTCTACACCATGTTTACAGAAACAAATACAGAGTAGTTTTGAGGCCTCATTCTACAATCTGAACATCTCACTCCATCTAACCGCTGTTCAACCTCTCTGTGGAGCTGAACCAATCAATCGACTCTTGTTACTGTTGCTCAGAGCAACGGTGATCCAGTGTATTTCTGAAATATATTTTAAAGCTTTTGAAAAAGCTTTTTTTTTCCATCTTTTGAATATCATGACACAATTGAATCTAATGTTTTTAAAGTAGATCAGTTCTATTTTTAAGCTGGTGGTTTTTATGTTTTCTTTTGTTTTGTTTTTTTGTTGTTTTGTGTTTTCTCATTCTCACCGGATCTCATATATCATTTACAAAGTCCTAAAACCTCAAAAACTGTGAGATGAGGTTCAAGCAGGAGAAGCAGGGCATTTGTTGGAGTCTAGGCTCCAAAGTCTTTCATAGTTTTTTTTTTTTTTTTACCCGCAAGCGAGCATTTACAGAGTAGCTTGGTGCTCAAAATACCTCACTCTTTATAAAAAGATTTTTTTTAAAGTTGTAAATTACACTCTCCTCACTCTTCAAACTTTCTATCTTCAGATATATCTCAAAACCATCTGAAAAAGAGCGATTATACTCTTTAAGCTTTGACCAAGACTAACAGCTTCTGCTTTATGCTACTTTAAACTCTTCATATGAACTGTCGACGCTCACTTTTTTCTTTTTTTTGGCATCAGAATGTTTGACTGAGCTCGACTTCAAACAGCGTAAAATTATAAATGATAACACTATACAAACATGCTCGTCCCATGCCTCCTTTCTCCTCACAGAGATTCGCGAGGCTTTCAAAGTGTTTGACAGAGATGGGAATGGCTTTATCTCAAAGCAGGAGTTGGGGATGGCCATGCGTTCACTGGGCTACATGCCCAATGAGGTGGAGCTGGAGGTTATCATCCAAAGACTTGACATGGATGGTACGTTACACTCACTCTGCTGCATATTAGCCAACATATGAGCCTTGTGATGGCGTGTTTTCATTTCTGCCTGTTTCATCAGGTGATGGCCAGGTTGGGTTTGAGGAATTTGTCACGCTGCTTGGCCCGAAACTCTCTGCTGCTGGAATGCCTGACAAGTTCAATGGCGCAGACTTTGATTCAGTATTTTGGAAGGTGGGTATACCTGCATTATTCTTCGTTTAAATAACAGTGGTCAAATGTGAGCGTCTTCAGGCTGTCTTCTTTTTCAGGGAGTCTTTACATACTACACCGTTCAAAGCATTTTACATTTTGCTGCACTGTCTTCATTCCTTGCACTTATATGTATAGTTTATGCCTTATTTAATTGTAAAGTGTTTGTGTTTATTCCATTTAAAATGGTGAGTGCATATTAGTCATGCAGCATTCCTGTAAATGTGCCATATTTAGCTAAATGCTGTCTCTGGAAAGTTGATGACAGCAAATTACAATAAAGCTAAAAAGAAAAAAGAAAGAAGTGAAAGTGAAAATTTATTTACATGTTTGTTCATTTGCTTCTACTTTTGTAGAGCATCAGCAAAAGAGTTGATGTTCTTTCTTTTTTGTGGTTAGTGTTGTTTGGTGAAGTCTGACTGCTGAAAGGCTAAGAAGTCAGCCTCTGCCTCAAAATCCTCTGGTGCTCTGCATAAGCTGCAGGTCAGCACTAAACAGCAAAGGTTTTTACTCTGCTAATTAGACTTCCATTGTGCTTTTGTGCGTGTGTGTGTGTGTGTGTGTGTGTGTGTTCCCAGTGCGACATGCAGAAACTGACTGTGGATGAGCTTAAGAGGCTGCTGTATGATACTTTCCGCGACCACCTCACCATGAAAGACATTGAGAACATCATCATGACCGAGGAGAACCATATGAACAGCCCAGAATCTCATGTGGACATTGACAGTATGTTTGAAAGATTATTTTCACTTTAAATTTTTTTGATCCACTTATTTAAAATAAAAAAGCACACACAGGTATACTAATAATATCTTCTTTTATTTTTTTTTTTTATCTCCCCCACAGCAAGCCCAACACAGCAGGAAAAGCACACGTGTGTGCGTAAAAGCCTGATTTGTGCCTTCGCTATTGCATTTATCATCAGCGTCATGCTCATTGCAGCAAATCAAATGCTCCGCAGAGGGATGAAGTAAATAAATGTTGCCAGCAGGAGGCAAATGGATTGAAGGGCAGCCTCTGAAAAAGAAAGGAAAAAAAAAAGTTAACCAAACTGGATTCATATTTTTGGGTTTTATTTGTAGTCAGCACCTGTGATGATGCTATCACTGCATCTCTCTACAGTATAATGGATGAAACGATGTCATACAGTGGTTTGGTGTTACCACTTTTCACAGCATAACGTGGTGAAAAACTGAGTTTGAGGAAGGCATTTCAAGGGCTGATTAGTATCAGACACTGGTTCTCCACAAAATCAGACCAGAAAGTAGAATGGGACTCTGGTACTCTAACATGCAAGTGAATAGTTTGCTGGTGAGAACTTTGCATTGTAAAACACATCAAATAATAAGGCACCAATGGTAGTAATAAAGCAATACAAAAAGTCAGCTACAGGCTATTTATCTTATGAGGATAAGTTTCTGTGCACTGCATATTGTGTCTGTTCTGTGTCTGTTTACTGTAGCGTGTCAAGACTCTCACAGAATTACAGCTCACATTGAGTTTAACAGACTTTACAAAGCAAGCATCATATTTGACCTAAATTTTTATCGAAACAGTTCTTCTATTTCAAAGAACACAATCAGAGGATGGCATCATCAACCTGTTGGGTCGCTCAGTGATTGGTTGGGCCACCACTATGGTCCAGAAGGAAATAGCTCAGCAAGTATCAGATGTTCGTTGGTACATTTTGTACGTTGGATGCTTGTCAGCTGCACTGTTTTGTTGCCGATACAAGATGCAGCAAAAATCCTCTGGTATGTTGTGACGTCATGATATTATACAGCATTCACCAGATTGTGACAATTTAATCTGAAGGCACATTTAAAAAAAAAATATTAAAAAAAAAGGAATACTCCAACATTCTCTTTTAAGAAGCACGCAGAACCCAACAAGTGAATTAAACTTGTGAAGCACAGGAACAGGAAAAGCACCGCTGAAATAAGTAGTTGGAGTCTTGCCTGCACTGACTGTGATCTTCCATCACATCCGATGAGCTCCAGTCAACCCATCAGCAAAAAATAAATAAAATTAAATAGCCTAAATCTTATCTAAAGAGGTTATTTTCCTCAGAATTAACAACAATGGTTTAAAGCTCATTAGAAGCCTTCCTGAGCATCTTATGCTTTTCTTTTCCTTTTTTTTTTTTTTTAAACTAAGCATGTTGTCATCTGCAGTGTGAACTAATGTAACTTTAAGAATTTAAAGGTCGGGATGGAAAATGACTAAATCTCTCAAAGACAAGAGAAGGAAGCCCAGATCCCAGGAAATGTTTTGATTTCTTGACCACCACGCGACTGGAGAACGTATTTTCTATCCACAGTCTGCCTGCAAAACATGCTGCGTCTTTCAAATCTGTAATTCTGCAAACAGAATTAAAAAAATAAGCCCAAATGAGTGTTTGTGAAAAACAGCTTTGTAGCAGAATGACCCTGGCTGTCAGCTACAAATATATAGAATAGTGTTTAGAAAATAACTACATATTAACTGTAATATTTATAGCAAATAAGTGTGAAGTATTTCACATGCACCACACCTGCATGAAATAAATGTGTACTCTATGTGGGTGAGATTTTTGAAGTATGTGTTCAAATAATTATGCAATTTATTAAGTGAGTTACGTAAATGTTTGTTTTTTCGGTGGATGTGCAAACAATATAAAAACGCTAAATACTTTGCAATCAGCTGTGAAAAATATTTCAACATATCATGGTTTCTGGCTTTTACATGGACCACTAAAACGGCATATTATTTAAAGTATAACATGGTTATATTTTCTTACTCTGATAAGTGATACATTAAATCTGTGTTATTTTATTATGGATATAAATATAACCTTTTTTTTAAAAAAAAAAAAGAAAAATGCAACAAAAAAAAGTGTCTGATATTTGATTTCCAGGACTGGACATTCAGATACAAGTTCTTTGCATTAAGACCATTAATTTTTCAGATTTGTTCTCATTTTTAAGGAAGTTTCCCTGATGAAAAACTGTCAAATCTGACAAGCTCTGCAAAATGTTTTATATAGTTTCCCCCTTATCTTAAAGTTTATTCAAACTCTAACATAAGGGCAGAATAGAAAAGTGAGAATCCTTCTGGCAATAAAAGAGATATTTTATCTCGTGGGAAAAACACTTTATATAACATCGTCGTACCTCTTCATGTGAACATATCATGTAAGATATGGGTGGATGTGAAATATAATCACTGTGCAAAATCTTGTCTAAAGACACTGTGGTAGCAAATATTGTCCTATTCTGTATGTTTTGGTGTTTTGATGAAAACATTTCTGTACACTATGTTGACACTGTCTTAATTGTAGTTACTGATATTTGGAATGTGGATGTTTTTTTTTCTGTGCCTTTGTCATAAAAAAAAAACAGCCCTTCATGCCACTGAAGTGTCTACAAGACTCGGAAAGAGAAGATGAGAAGTTTATTATCAACTATATTCATTTTGACAGAAATCAGCCTGATGCAAAACAGCTTTTTGGACTGAGAGAACATATCAGTAAAAGTCTGTCTCTCTTCCCTGGTATTGACAGATGTTCCTCAACCTTCCAGGTAGTAGCTGTCGTACCATCCAGCTGTCTGATATTTCCAGTCACTATGTCAAAGTAATATGACACTGTTTTTTTTTTTTAACTTCTGTAAAAATCAATGCATCAGTTATACACTTATGTAAGTGGTGTCAAGATGCATGTAGTCCAATAAAGACAAGTGCATTAAAAAAAATGTGTAGTAGTTTATATTCATATATACAATTGAAAGAAAAGAGAAGGATGTGGTGGTGCTTCCATGCAGTCTGATTGGTCCTGCCAACAACCTGTCACCAATGTATTTTTGTATAAACCAGGAACTTGAAAGGTCATTTACAAAAAAAAAAAAAAGGGAAATCTAAGTGAGATTTAATTGACAAAAAAGGCTGCCTCAGAAAATTTAAGCCACATCAATGAATCAGCAATAAGCATTTCAGTTAACAGTTCAATCAGATATCTTTTCTTGCTTTCAGTGAAACATGAGTATTTTCAATATTTCTGCAAGAACATCACCACAATCATCAGATTTCCATTTGAGTCCTACAACTTAAAAAAGAATGTAATTTTAAGAAATAAATAAAAATCCAAAACTGTTCGAAATGGGGAGAAAAAACTTGGAAATAAAAATAATTTGTGTACAATACTGACAGAAAATACACTATTACATGCATTTGGTATTTGGAATCTTTCCCTTAACAGACAGAACATGACTCAAAGAAATGACTGGACAGGAGCAATAATTTACAATGTAAATGACATGAATTTAAGATATCATTACACTTTACACCAGTATCTGTGTATGACCTTGTACTGTGTAAAAGTGGTTCAAATTAATAGTCATGAGACTCCAATAATGAGAATAATGACCAACAGAGGTGTGTTCGCGAAGGGCTGCAAGCACAAAGCCACAACATCCCAAAGCAACACTGCTTTCCATCTGCAGGTTCCTGGAGATCATCTGGACAAGCCTGTGCAGCTGCAACTGGGCCGGGACTGTTTCCTGTCTCTGACGAAAACTTGTGGACCTGAAATGAAACATTTGTGTGAGGAAACGCACCACCATGAGAGTTTAAATCCTTCAGTAAGCAGCAACAGCCTAAAATCCATCCTGATGTGCAGGCCTCATTAACTGTTACTGGAAGTGTTTTGTTGGTGTACTTAATGCAGATCCACATTCAGTGGCACATATATAATACCAAATTAGCATCGTATAAGCAAATGCTCAATAAATATTAATAATTTCTCATCTATGCATCTCAGTATGCTCCTCGGCGAATAATTAAGACCACCTAAGAGGTTTTAAAAAACAAACTGATACAAATACATCCAATTATGATGGATTTATAATGCTCACTGAGAAGAAAAATATAATTATTTCAGTAGGAAACTAAATCCACAGCATTAACTTGTCATCCATATTATTAAGGAAAAAATACATCTTTTATCAGCCTTAAAATTAAAATATTTGTGACATGGGAGAAGCCAGTTTTTTCTACATATTAATACATCCATATACACATATATATACACACACACATATACATACATACATACATATGAGAGAATCGCTTAATAACTTTTTCCTCATAGTAATGGTACGTACTCACAAGGCAGCGATCTGAACCCCAGTGTGAACTCATTTCAGCCCCATTCACTGTTCACTTTGACTCTCCATCCGCCAGCAGGAGGAGGTAATAGTGAGGGTGGGAGGTCAGGAATGGAGAGGAGTTGTTGAGGCATCTCTATGTCTAGTTCGACCTCCTCGCTGTCTTCTTTGGTTTTTAGATTCCTGCAGAGATAAATAATAGAACAACTGAATTTAAAATGAACAGGAACGATTATTAGCAATGCTAACCATGTCCACCCAAGTTTAAAAACTAAGATAAATGTGCACACCCTTTTCTACTGAGGGCAGCTTGCTTCTTTTCCCTTTTCAAAAGCCACTCCTCTATACTTCGTCCAAACATCCTTCTCTCCTCACCATACTCTTTATTCTGCCTTTCCTCTGGGGAAAGAAAAAGATGAATAGTTTACATAGTTATCTGTATGACATGTGATTGACAACTAGTAGCTATCAACTTCTATACATTATGTTTATGTGTCTTTCTCATCCTTCTTAATTTAGCAGCAGTCTTGAAGAGCATTTAAAGCACTATCTATAAAAAAATAAAATAAATAGGATTCTGCTTGTTTTAAATACGCAACAGAAATAACACTTTGACTTTGGCTGTTCCTTTGGATGATCAGTTGAAAAAGTCATGACTTGGTAAATAGCGCCATCCACTGGCTACAGCTTACCTTCCAACTGCCTCATTAAGTGTATCTGCTCCTCCTCAGACATATGAGAAAACCTGCAGTTTGGGCCAAAATCACAAATTCCTTAAGGAGAGAAAAAAAAAACATGTAAAATTACCAATAAATGAAAGAAAAAAAATGGGCAAGTTGTGCTTTCTGTCTTTCTCCGCACGAATATGGACTGTGGCGAAGTAATGGGAAAGAAG
>JBAMYA010000004.1:9294945-9314700 GCA_037176975.1 Arrhamphus sclerolepis | reverse complement strand
ATGGAGCAATAATCAGCCAGTGTGTCAGCAGCTAAAATAGAACAATAAAGACGATCTCTTATGAAACTGAAAAAAAAAACTAGCATCAGAACTAATCATACATATCAAAAAATGGATCAATAAACAGTAAAAGGATAAAATATGCTATATAGTAAAGGCCAAAAACACAAAAATGTGATTGGGTGCATCAAAGCATTAATTGTCCAAAGAATCTTTGTGTGTACACCAGCTCTTAAATTGTACTTGAAGGCCTATTATTTTATTTCAAACTTAGATAATCTATTATAATTTCATCTGTAGATATGTAACTGTATAACTGTGTATATATTCCATTTTCAGCTCTTTTAAGTACTTCATTTTTGTTTAAGTAATTCATTATGTTTAATGTTGTTAGTATTAGGGTGTTGTTGAATTTTGATTGCTTTGTGTTTTAAGGCTTTCAGGCTTGGATCCAGAGTCCTGTGCCATTTTTTTCCCCTATCTCATCATTTACTCCTACTATCAAGGCTGTATTCCATGGTTTAAAATTATTTCTATCAAAAATTAAGGAAATGGCTGCGGATGGACTTAAGTTTTTGGACTAGGAATAGGATAAGGACCACTTCCACTACAATTTTTGAAATCAAGAGGTGATCTTACAGTCTGCAGGTGCTCCCATTCTGTGTCAGCAGAGCCACCCCTCAGTCAACATGTCTGACGGTCGCATCTATGTGGGGAACCTTCCAATGGATGTCCAGGAAAGAGACATTGAGGATCTCTTCTTCAAATACGGAAAAATTCGTGAAATTGAATTGAAGAATAATCGAGGCACCATCCCTTTTGCATTCATCCGATTTGAAGACCCACGGTGAGTTTTTGGGATGGTTTTTCGCGAGTCGAATCACATGCCCCTTGTTGGACACCTAAATTTTGTGGTATGATATCGTCTCCAGCGACCGCCAGCAGGGGATGGATGGAGACAGCATGTCCAACCTCTGCCCACTAGGTGTACTTTGGTAAGGAGGTCTTTGCTCTCTTCTCTTAGGGATGCAGATGATGCTGTCTTTGGAAGGAATGGATATGCATATGGAAACTCCAAGCTGCGTGTGGAGTATCCCAGATCCAATACCGGAAAACCTGGCCCAATGGGAGGTGGCGGAGGTGGAGGTGGTGGTGGTGGTGGTGGTGGAGGACCAAGAGGAAGGTTTGGACCCCCAACTAGAAGATCAGAATTCCGTGTCATAGTGGCTGGTAGGTCAATCCCACGAGTTTTAGCCAGTTAATATTAATGTCTCAACCGGTGCAACCTGGAAATCAAGGGGACAGGTAGAAACATAGGAGTCATATTCAGATGTGTTTCCCTCTTTCACTTGGCGGACTGGAGGACAAGGGACTAGTAGATTAACTTGATGAGTTATAGGCAGGTATGTTTCACTCTCACATGATGGATTGGAGGACAAGGGAACTTGTCAACAACATCTTGAGTCCTAGTCAGATACATTTCTCTCATGGTGGCCTGGAAGACAAGGGGACTAGTGAAGGACATCTTGAGTCATAGGCAGATATAGTTCTCTCGCTCTCTCTCATGGCGGACTGGAGGACAAGGAACTAGTAGATGGACACCATGAGTCTTAGGCATATGTTTGTCTCTCTCTCTCATGGCGGACTGGAGGACAAGGAACTAGTAGATGGACACCGTGAGTCTTAGGCAGATGTTTGTCTCTCTCTCTCTCATGGCGGATTGGAGGACAAGGAACTAGTAGATGGACACCGTTGAGTCTTAGGCAGATGTTTGTCTCTCTCTCTCTCTCTCATGGCGGATTGGAGGACAAGGAACTAGTAGATGGACACCGTGAGTCTTAGGCAGATGTTTGTCTCTCTCTCTCATGGCGGACTGGAGGACAAGGAAACTAGTCAAGGACACCTTGAGTCATAGGCAGATGTGTTTCTCTGATGGCGGACTGGAAGTCAGGGGACTGAGTGGATGAGGTCAAGTCTGCATCTAAGGTCATGAAAAGCAAAAAAAAAAAGTGAAACCAGTCACTTTGGCTGAATAATCCAAACCCCGGCTGTAGTGACTGGTAGGTGATATTTTATTGTTGTCTTTTTATTTGGTGTGTGATACATTTAATTTTTATAGAGCCAGTGTAAGAAATGTCTATTTAACATCAAACCTTTAGAGTATGTGGTTTTATAATCTGTCGTCAGTGTGATTATTGTTGGATTATGCAATACATACCTTTACTGGAAGAACACAGTGAATGATTAAAGATGCTGCACATTAACCATGTAGCTTTTAAATAAAGTAAAAATACCAGACAGTATTGCCAAAACTAACAGTCTTACAGTGTGAAGTTCAGTTTCTTGTCATTGCAGTTAAGGTGAATGACACATTGTTTACGTAATGTTATGCAGAGTATGAGTTTAATATAATTTACAGTATTGTAATATTGTCCAGGAGACCCACTGTTATTGCCTCACATACAGAAATTGACAGTAAGGAAAATGTAAAAGCATCCCAAGCTCCTCACAATTGTCACTCCATTTACATCTAAGTTCAGACTTAAATCAGAGAAGCTATATTTCTTCTAACAATGAAGTATGTCCCTGCAACGATTTCTATTTTGAACTGCCAGTGCACATTAAAACAAGAACGCTTTGTCCCTGTCATGCAGTTGTTGTGTTTTAATATTCCAGGACTTCCCCCAACTGGGAGCTGGCAGGATCTGAAGGATCACATGAGAGAAGCGGGAGATGTTTGTTTTGCAGATGTGCAGCGAGATGGAGAAGGTGTGGTAGAATTCCTCCGTAGAGAGGACATGGAATATGCTCTACGCAGATTGGACCGCACGGAGTTTCGTTCACATCAAGTAAGCACTAGTGATAATATGATGTAGTTCTTTGTCTTTAAGACCTCCCAAGGACCAAATGTTGTTTTTCTCACCCTTTCTTTCTTTCTTCCCTCCCTCCCACCCATTTTGCAGGGCGAGACTTCTTACATCCGTGTCTTTGAAGAGAGAGGGGCCACCACCTGGGCTCGATCACGTTCTCGTTCCAGATCCAGGGGTCGCTATTCTCCACCTTTCTATAACAGAGGATCCCCCCCTCCGCGCTACCAGTCACCTCCACGCCATGCTATGTCCCGCCATAGCCCACCTCCCAGGAGGCATCCTCCACAGCATAGCCCACCACCGCGTCATTACCGATAAAAAGGCTCGTCCTGCATTTGCAGAGATGGAGGAAACATTTTGTAATTCTGCATTTTATCTTTTTTTTTTTTTTTTTTTAGTTTGTTTTTCCCTCAGGCCTCCTTGTAGTACACTTGGTCATTTCTTGTTGCTTACATTCCATGGTGGGGAACCCCTGAACAGCCTGCTCCCACAGCCTTAAAGATTTCTTCTTCTTCTTGTTTTTTTTTTTTTTGTTTTTTTAAATTAAACATTTGTTTGTTCTCTGGGAGTAAAATTGGTGGATTATCATTGTTCTAATCATCAGCATTATTATTGCCTCATTTTTGGTCATTTGGGGGTTTCTTTTATAAAGAAATCTTTGGTTGCGGACATAAACAGAAACCAGTATAAACATACAAACCTCCAGCTAAATGTCATAATGCTTCTCTGATTTTAAAAAAAATGTGTTCACACATTCTGTAGCTTTGAGTATCTGCCAGTTTAAGAACCTGTGAAGCTAATCAGTAGTGAATATTTGTATTTTTACTGTGAGCCTTGTCCCCTCCCCCCCTTTTTTTTTTTTTTTTTTTTTTTTTTTGTTCTTAAATGTGTGAACATTTGGTCAAGGTGGCCTGGAAGTGGAATATAATTTGTATGCATCTAACGTTAATTTTTCTTTCTCAATAAAATGCAAAATTTTACTGTGATAGCTTCATTCCTGAACCTTCTTTGCATGTTCATTGCCTGCCTCATGTCAAGTTGAGATGAAAACTGTTATTGAACTAATAAGTTCACATTTCCAAATGCCCAAAGCTACATTGTTGATGTACAGCTGTTCAAAAATAATCGTATGTTTATTTAAAAAAAAAAACACTGAACATTCTATTGAAAGTCAAATCATGATTTTTTTTTTTTTCATTGACAGAAAGTGGAAAAAGGAATATTATGTTGTTCAAAAAGTGGAGTTCAGTCTGAGGTCATATATCATTTCATTTATTTATCATATATTATTTGGAAGAAAAAGGAGATGACCCTTTTAAGAACAAAGGCAGCAAATGTACTTGCTGGTTATTATGTATTTCTTTCTGAAATTGTTTCATTATTCAGAAGAAGACCGGACTTGGATTAAAAAATTGATTTGAGAGGGGGGGGTGTGCAGAAAATTATTGCCCAAATGCTTTAAAATGGAAACCAAAGCCAAAAAGATGTGGAAGAAAGTGGAAAACTACCATTTGAATGGTAATAAGCGAGCATCATGATATGAGAATGGTTTTAGACTGTGGTGTCAGGATCAGTTTGAATACATGAAAATACTTGGAAGAGGTCAGGCTGAAGAAGAAACTACCATGAAATGACGAGCGACCTCAAACACGCCAGTAAGCAGCATCTTGGTTCCAGATCAACAAGATTAATGTAATGGAGCAGCTGGACAAATGCTGGATCTTGATCCAATAGAACACTGGTCCAGTCATCCTGGACTGGAATACGTGTTCACAGGTACCAGAAGTTGGTCGACTATGAACACAGAAGAAGTTCTCAGACGCTATGGTTATACAACTAAATATTATTCACAGGGAAGATAAACCAAGCATTTCTCAATTCGTACAGTAAATTATAAATTTACAGTTTATATAGTAAGTTTGTCAAGAAAACTGTAAACACTGCTATAATTTAATTATTTATTTTTGGAACAGAGCTATTTCTTCTTCACTTCCTCTAAAAAAAAGGTATTATATGTAGGCCTGCTGAGTCATTTGCCTCTTTGGAAATAAAAACTATCATAAGGATTTTGAGCATTACTCACTTAAACAAACAAAAACACTACTATTATTTTTGAACACATGATATGATGATACAATTTTATATTCTTGAAAAGGAAATATAAAGCATGTCATTGAAGGTGATAACTAAAGTCACAGTGTGGCTTGAAACATGTATGTATGTCATTTATGGACGCGGTACATTTATTTTCCTTTTTTCAAAATGCACATTGATTAAGTGGGAACAGCCCAGGTGTTCCTTATCTTTACTGTTAAAAAAAAGAAAAAGAAAACAAGTGTCCAAGTAAAACGCAGTTTGAACCAAAGGACCCATCAATAATTTTTATTCTTACCTGTGACTTGATGCCAACTATGAATTTAATAGTCATTTTAATCTTTTAAAATGAATAATTCCTTAAAATAACTCATGAATATATATACACATCTACAATGAATCTAAATGAACAATAAAATAATAATAATAATAATAATACTAAAATCCATTTAACCGTTTAAAAACCTGTCGTGTGGTTGAATGAATCATTCTCATAAAGGCTTAAAGTTTGTAAAGTTTGTATGTTCATATATTCAGTCTGGTTGGGTACAACAAACAATCCCTCAAACTGTAAATTCATGAAAAATACAAACAAAAGACATGGTATGCAAAATATAAGATTTTTAATACACAATAAATTAATTATACTTCGTGACCATTTTAGAAGACAGAAAAAAATAAATATATTTCCATCAGTACAATTTTATCTTATCATTATAATCAGGTTAATCCCATATACAGACATTGCATTGTATTTATTATGTACTAGCTTATCTTTGTACAATAATTCTGCTTCATTTCAACACATTTTTTTTTGACACATTATATCTCTTCTGACAACAAACAGCAATACACAAACAGCAATATTCAGGCATGTTTTAGGTTCTATGGAGACAAGTTAGCGGTGATATCCAAACACTTGAACGTAAGCCACAGTGAACCAAACATGGATGCCTTTCGGGATTTTATTTTATTTTATTTTTTTGAAGTGGCACCGATAAAAGTCTTATCACCAGACTGAACATGTCTGACGTCATCTTTCATTGCTTAACATTTTTTGGTTGTTGGTGGAAATTATAAGATATCCACTCCGAACTCCCTCGCCCACTCCCAGAGCATTAAACACCAGTTGCAAGTCATTTTTCATCACTTAAACTTAAATAAATAAAATGCCATTCAACTGTGCTGTTTTAGATTAGCAGCGGAAAGTTATGTGTTTATCTCAAAAACTGAAAAAAAAAACATCCACAGACTATTTAATGGAACTATTGTCTTAAGTAATTACTCATAGTCATGTTTTTTTGGATTTTTTTTCTTCTATGACAACGTCTTCTTAGAGGACATGGCTGTATGAGCAGGACTTGTAGTACAGGCTATGAAAGGAAGCTCCTCAGTGAACATTTGATGTATTCACTCAAGCTTGGAAGTGTGTGGCAGTTTGCTGGTGTAGACTCTCAGTCATCCAGGTCAGGAAAACTCAAAATGTTTGAACCCAGGAAGCTGGACTCCAAGACGTTCCACCTTCCATCCAGAGGGCTTTGTCAACTCTTCTCCACTCTGAATGGACAAAGCCCTCTGGATGGAAGGTGATAGGTCTTCAGGAAGAAAGAAAAAAAGAAGTCCAGGAGAGCATGCAGCGGTTTATCTGGTGACTCAGACAAAAAGCAAGGGGGCGCTGTGTCAAACACAGTTTGCTGTTCTATTCAAATATGAATGAAGGGAGCTCACGATCGTTGATTGTGCTATCTGGGCACAAACTTGCTCTTCAGGACACCAAATCCAACTAAATATGACAAGAAAGAATCAAAAGTGGAAGTAATATGCCCAGTGCCTTCAAATAAGAGGCTAAAGCTATAGTGATGAGAAGGTAAAGCTGGTTCTCAGCAGAAATGAACACGAGGACATTGAGGCAAAAAAAAAACAAATGAAGAGAAATGAGAAATAAGCTGATGGCCTTGTTTCCAAAGCAAAACTATTAATGAGTTAGAGACAAGGCAACTGTGATTGGACGAGATAGACAGAGACGAATGTGTTAGACTGATCACTGAAAATGAACTGTCACGGCAGCTCACATAATGCTGCAAGGAAGCAGAATCTACTATCTTTGTTTGATTTCACGAGAATCAACAGTTTAGCCTGAGCAGCACTATGTGAGTTTATAGGAAGAGGAATCCAGTAAGCGACTGCAACAACCATCTAAACAGGTACTGGTCTGCATGGGAAAACAAAGAAGCTACCACTGCAGTCAAAAGATGACGTTCAGCAGGCTGAATCACACCTCCGTGGATGTATGGAGGAGGTCAGGGATATAAAGAGGAAAGAGCATGAAAACTTGTCGGAGGGAATAAAGTTTGTGCACTCAGGCTGCTCTGCACAGAGTTTAGGTCAGCGTGCCCTGCAAGCTTGTGTGCTGTAGAAGCGCACACACAAGAGGGGCCTTCAAATGTCAGAGAGGCCAGCAAGTGGCCCTCAAAATGGCTATTGAGATTCAAGCTAGTGACCATACACAATTTAGACACAATCCACTGTAGCACTGACAAACCCTGAAATGATTATTTGTTCCTCGAATGTTTAGAAAACCAAATCATCAAATGATGCCATACACAATTACTGAAAAATATCAGAATATCAAAATACCACAAGATGTTTAACTATGGCAGCTACGATTTTCAAGTAACTTATTAGAACAATACTGAAAATATATTCAAGTGTATCACAAGACGTGTAAATCAAATAAATCAGTCTGGTTGTATAGAAATAGAGTGAAGAATTTGGTTGTTGCATCCCTGAAACAACAGCTAGATTTAAGGCAAAATAAATAACATCCTGAAGCAGTTTCAACAAGGGTACATTCACTGGGTGAACAATAATACTTCATAAAATAAATTTACTGGCAATACTTGCATCTCCTGAATAGAAAGAAGAACAACTGGAGAGAAGTTTTTTGTTTTTTTTTCCTTTCTTGTTTTATAACCATTTTAAAAATAATGAGCAGCTTTAATGACTGGTTATGTGTCCACCACTTACCAAACACTGCTTTTATTAACAGCAACCACTCTTTCTGGAATATGTGACGATCATGTGGCGTATTGTCATGATCTCTGAAACAATTTAGCACATAGAGTCATGGGATCGTGCGATGCAGCAGTCTGCATCACTTGTTCTCTATGAGAGTCTGCACTTTGTGGACCAAGTCTCGGGCCATCATCAAGACCTGCGGGACGTCATGCCGCTCTGCCATTTCTAAGAAGAGAAGTTAGGAATGAGGTGTAACTGTCATTAATGCCGCTTGATTGTGGAAAAGAATTATAATCACTATTATTTATGATCAACAATGAAATCACCATTATTCAAAACTGTTACATCTTATAACCCATAGTGTAAAATAAAATCTAGGCATTTCCATGGTAATTGTATATTTCATAATAAATACATTTTCAGGGAAAAAAAAAAAGATTTGATTGATTTACTGTTGGACTCCACTATGTCAGGTTAAAGAAAGGCTCCTTTTCAGTTTGTTAGTAATGCACTTTTTTTCCCATTTGGTCTATTACATCACACATAAGCAACAAATGACAAACTACTGAATCAGTTAATTAGTTCTACAGTTCTACTGTGTTCACATGTGCTGCAGCAGGGAAACGTCTGAAACAGTGGTGGCCGACATTGTTCTCTCATAGGACCCAATTTTCACAGTTAAAGTAGAAAAAGGGCCATTCAACAAATGATTTAATCAAAACATGGGCTCAGTTTTTGCTTTTTAAATCAGCGTTAGAAAATGAATTGCTCCATTTCACAAGCGTGTATAGTAGCTTTTAGTTAACTACTTCTGCTAATTGATCCTGTAAAATCATTCTGCCAGGGAATCGGTACTTTGGCAAGTGGTAAATAAAGTCGCAGCATTCTGTGTCATCTGAGCCACCTTTGCCAAAATGCTTTCTTTTTTTTTTTAATTAAATAAATCATTGTGTTGTATCATTTTTGTCCTCACTTTTATATTTCAAGCAGAGAATTGAACTGAAACCATCTTCTTCCTCTGTCACAGTCTTGGGATTTTCAGCTTGTGTCTTGCACAGTTCACAAAACAAACAAACCTTGGCAGGTTTTATTCTGCTAAGATTATAGTTGTTAGGATGGCTTTGGGATTCTTGTTTTGTAACCTCCCCCGACTTCTTGTCTTAATTTGAAAGTGTCCAAGTGAGTTCTCGTTTGAGTCTAATTTAGCTCTACATGCTGGCGTGCATGTCAGCTCACAGCTGCACTATCTGGTTGCGTTAGCTCAACCTTGAGAAGATGGTTTAAGGGCAGATTACGCATGACTTACATGTTTATATGTATTTTTAAAGCCATGTTTTAATATTTCAGTTTTTTCTCGTGGGCATATAATGCACTGTTTGTTGTAAATCGTGCCATAAAGGTCTATAACTAAGCCTCATGCAAATATATTTAACAGTGATGTGGAGCGAAAAGAATATATGTAAGGTTTTGTTACTTTGCAGAACTTTTATGTTCAGCTGTGTCACAGTGAAGGCAGAAGGAAACTCCATAAAAGCAAACAATGGCCTCTTTAATGAAGTACCCTCTTCCCCGCCCCTCCCTTTTTCTTTTTTTTGTTAGCAATTTATTATTTGAACTATGAATTGTCATCCTACCGTTGAAGAATTTGATGATGTCCGTGAAGTCCATGTTATTTTCCAAAATGATATCTCTATACATCTCCACCAGCGCCAGAGCAATGAAGAGTACGAAGTGCTCGGAGGAGGTGTGCTTGGCTGCCCAGATGGTTTCCCACACAGAGAACACATCGTCGTACACCATTTCTGCTCGGAAAAAAACGACCAACAAGTCGAACAACTGTCAGTATTTTTCTTTGAAGTAAGTTGACAAGTTGGCCTCCCGATCAATTGAAACCCCCAAAGATTGTAATCCCGGCATTTCCCGTCCCACCTCTTTTGAAATCGAGAAGAAACCAGCGATAACAGAAGTAGAAGTGGGTGTAGTCTCCATTCTGCTGCATAAGTTCAAACAGCTCAGAGTCCAGAATCTGTTTGTAGAAAAACACAATGTCATCATTGTATTGCAGCTTGTGTGTATGCACACATCTGTAACACTTTATTATGCTACCGGTGATGGCACTGCACCACACAGAAGGACCAGACACAAGGACAGTGTAACTGGATATTAATATTGATTCTTCAGTGTAACTAAAGTAGAAGAGAAACAAGACATCAAGGAACAAGCCTGAGAAAACAGGGGAAAATGTTATGTCAAGTAAGTATTGTCTATTATTAGGTAATCATGGAGTACAAAACCAACATTTATAGAAAAAAAGAGAGAAAAGAGAGTAGAAATTTCTGACTATGAAAGTTTAAGAGTTTTGCTTTGTAGGATAAAACCAGCTAAAGTGATAACATCACAGTCTGTGTCAGAAAAAAACTAGAACTCTAGTTTGCCTTTTGATTTTCTTCTCTAGTAAAGCTTCGTCAAAAGGTTGTATATGTATTGTCAAGTCGATCAAGACCAGACCGCAGACCCAAACACAACAAGCCCTGTAGGCTCAACAGGGAGAAGAAATATTAAAGTGCAGAGATAAGAGTTCAGAAGTTGTAATGAATGATTGAGCTGTGCAGCTGATAATAATTGCAAATGTATGTGTAACCAATGATCACAATGTGTTGTAACAGAAGAGTGTTAAGGGAAAAACTAACTTTAAAAATAAGTATGATCAAATATAACAATCTGAAGAGTAACCAGAAACTGTGTTGATTTACGTGCGACGATTTGTCTTAAAACATATCATTGTAATGATTGAAACACATCAAAGTGTATTGTAATAGCTGAGTGTGTATTAGATGTGTGACTGTGTGTGTGTATTAGAACAAGTTCATGTATGGCACATGTTGGTGATGAAGGGGCTGTGGAAAACATTTTGTTAAGATCACACCAACTTGCCTTCAACTGTCAGCTGACTTCCACGTGAGACATGGAAATTCATGTTTTTTTTTCGTAGCCAGGTTTCAAAATTTGATGTGTTTTTTGAGAAAAAATAAAAAGGTACAAGCACAACGGACGCCTGTGTACCGGCAAAAGTAGCTGGATGAAACAAGGCTAATCTTCACACAGTAAATATGATTTTCATTTGATTTGTGATATAGTGTCTTACTTGTCACTGCTTTTGTTGTTCTACAGTGTAATTTTTTCAATATATGTCAAAATGTAGAGTGAATAATCCTTTTTTCTTTTAGCATTGTGCTTTAAAATAGAGGTCAACTTACCTGAATAAGTGATCGCATATTGGCGAAATGAGAGTCCATGGCACCACCATGAGGAAAATTCTGGTTCATCCTCTTCATCAGTTCAGTGAAGCAACTAAATGCAATTACCTCTGCAAAGACCGTCCCACCAGCACAAACATTCCCACATTCATTTAGCTATTTATAGACACCATGCAAAGCTGATAAGATCAAATTCATAAATTCATGCCGGGAGTGCTACTGACCGTCATCCAGAATAACCAGAAGGGGAGCCAGCAGGTCGCACATGCCCTGAACGTAACCTGTGTCCAAATGCTGCCACACATAACTGCGAAGACAACCATATACCGTCTGGTACTTTGATTTGCTTTTTTTGTTTGAAACAAAGCTGAGGATAGTGCAACATTCACCTGCACATGATGTTGCGCAGCTTCTCCAGATTCTCGGGAGTGAAGTACCAGTATGTTCTGTCGCAGCGTCTGACGTCTTTGTCAATCCGATGCAAGTTGATCAAATACATGTCCAGTGTTTCTTGCTGCAACCACAAAACAGGCTTAGATGTCATCATAATACAGTAGTACTGCCTTTTTATTTGTGTGATGTGTGAAAGCTTACAGAGTAGGTTTGCTCCTCTGAGGATTCCTCATATTTGGTAACTCCCCTTCCTTCTGCAGACTCTGGCTCAGTGAGCACATTGTCCATCTCAGGCTCCTCTTCAGAGAGCCCCAGGTCAGTGCCCTCCGGACTCGTGTTGCAAGCTGTGTCCAGATGGTGATCTAGATCCTCAGCTGCCAGCTTCTCTTTTCGTGCCAGGGAGACAGGAGGTGCAGCGAGGCCCACCAAAGGCCTGGGCTGAATATCTTCTGATGTAACACATGTTGTCCCTGTAAGGATGTCCTCCATTTCCAAGGCAGAGGGAGAGTCATCTGAATCGGCTGTGTCTGGAGACTGCCGAGAGTGGGACGATAATGAAAGGCTGCCCCTTGATGCTGACTGAAGAGCGTTCAGTACTTGTCTGACTGGAGAATTTGAACCAGGTTTCTCAAACGTAATCTCCGCAGCTTTCTTGCTTTCAGCAAAGTCATAAACTGTTGCTTCTGTTGTTTCAGATTTTTTTGTAACTTCAGACTTCCCTTCGCTCTGTGAATTGGTGTCTTCTCGGACAGCAAGAGGAAACAATGTCTTCCTTTCCAGATCTTTGCTCTTGTGTGCCTGAAGGGTCAAGGTCTGCCCAAGTGGAGGTGCTTGGAAATATTCATTATGAATCTCCTTTTCAAGCTTTAGAACGTTAGTATTCTCTGGAGCAGACTTCAGATTCATATTTGTATCCACAGCTTTTGAAGCACCAGGACTTGCCATGTCTTCAGTCTCAGTTTCAGAAATTTCTTTAGACCCAACAACTGTGGTCTCCATAACTTCCTCCCTTTCTGATTCAGTACCCATCTTCTGTGTTACAGCTTCGCTCTCTGCAGTGGGCTGTTTTAAGTCCTGTCCTCCTGATTCACATGTCGGGAGCTGACTTTCTTCTTCAGCTGACGTTTCCTCATTGAGGACTTCTGGTGTGTCTGTTGTCAGCGGGGAGGTTGGTTTCACGGGTGACTCAGCTACAGAAGGGTTGCCGTCTGAGCCTGGAGGCTGATTTGTAGGAAGCTGTGGTTCATTTGTGGTCTCCACAAGGCAACTGTGCCGTGTTTCATCTTCTTCAGGCCTGGGCTCAGTCTCCGCCAAGACAAATACCTATTAGCCAAAAGATAATAGTAAATAAACACAACATATTTTGGTCATAACATCATTCCCACCCTCTTAATAATGAGATGGCCTCCACCTTTTCTGCGAAAACAGCTTTCATCCATCAGGGTGGGGGCAAAATACATTTGAGGGAGTGAAGGGTCTTTGTGGAGTGATTTTGATTTTCATAGATCCAAATCCCATCAGATTGGTGTCTGGGGATTTTTATGGATAAGTGAACACTTTAGACTCATTGTTCTGGTGGACACTGCTGCTGTGGGGATGTGCTGTTGCCATGTGGCGGGTGTGATTGGACTGTGGAACATGTTTAAGTAGGTGGAAAGTGTCAAAAAAACATCCTCTTGAGTGCCAGGATGCAGGTTTTCCCAGCAGGACGTCACACTGTACCAAGTTAGAGCTGTGATTTCAGTGTTGCTCATTGGTATAAATGTTTAACGTTCTAGTAATGAGAACGTTTTTCAAGAGATTTTGGAGGTGCTTTTGGGTTTCAAATGATGAATATTTTTACTTGCCACCACAAGTTTGACAGTTGGAGCCTTAATGAAATTTCTCAACAATGATTGAATTTCAATCAATCAATCAATATGAATCAATTCATATTAACCCCCAAAAGAGCCGTAATGACTCCTGTTGTGTCCTCAAAAGGCCAGCTATTGCAGTTCAGGACTGAATACAGTATAGGTACCTGCTCGCTGCTGCTGGATTCACTGTGTGAGTTGGCATTTTGTTGGTCTGAGCTGCTGCTGAGGGACGACTGGAGAAACATAAAGTATCAGACAGGAGATGAAAATCACAGTTGATAGTCAATTATTTCCTCTCTCTCTTTTTTTTCTCTACTGTGAAAAAAAAGTGTCTATCGCATTTACATCTGTACTGATGGTGGAGTCCCGCTGCACGGGTCCTCTTTCCACGCTCGCTCCAGACGAACACCGGGCGAGAGCTTCAGCATGCTTCTCCCGCTCCCTCTGACGGACAATGAGCTCGCAACCCTGCCACTCCTTCATAGTCTGTTCATATATGGACCGCATCTGCTCGTCAATCTGAACCAGAAGCCATGTGTGAAAAAATATAAATAAATAAAAATCAGCACACAATCCAGAATGTGCGTATGCATATTAGACATCAAGGCCACATGTGAAATACCTCAAGCCTGCATTTTTCAGTCATGGTGAACGGGTAATGACCCAACAGAAAAGGCCAGACCTCTTTGCGTAGTGACGGGGCTACACCACCAAAATACACAAGCCTGTGTATCTCCTTTTCTTCGTAGGCCTGAAAAACAAAATTATTGTTGTCATTGGTTACCTCAAATCAAAAAGACATTAATTAAGAACAATTAAAAAGTAAACACATACACACAACAAAGTATGTTAGTCTTACAGAGCTGTCCTTGAGATATTTGCCCCAAACCTCGACAGACAGGCCTCCTCGAGCATCACAAGGTACATCAGGGTCAATTATCGTGGTGCTGACCAATGCAGAAAGGTGAGTCCGGACCGTAGACAGATGACGGCAGTACGCCAGCCCTGTAAAGGAAAGGCAAGTCGGCTTATGTTCAATAAGAAACTACTGTAATGAATTAATAACTAACATCAACAAACCAGCTTGAACGAGTCCCAAATTGTTAAATTAAGAAAGCAACGGACAGTTGTCTGTACTCACATCCGTAGAACGCACGAGAAATGATCTGGTATTTCATTGTGTCACACAGGAGCTTTAACGGCGCCCTGGTACAGTTGAAAAATGGGAAACGTAAGGTCAAGTGAAATAATGAGAATACCTGTTTGCGCCAGTCCCCTGGAAACACTTGCCTTTCCTGATTGCAGCCATTAGGCAGCGAGCTGTCAGAAGAGCCATTCTGTGAGCAAGAGGAGCAGGAGGACTTTCTAGGGGTTGGCTGCCAAATGTTAACACCCTGATCCATCATCTCCAGAGCCACTGCACAGCACAGAAGCTCTTATTACTACTGTAGCTATTATCCGCATCATAATCAAGTATCAGATGATGAAATTCCAACAGATTTAGGACATAAAACTTAATGTCTGGAAACTATGATAACAAAAAAAAGAAAAACTTGGGGGGAAACAAACCACACGAGAGGATGAAGATGAAGATGGAGATATGTTAGATTATTCTATAGCCATGCAAAGAGTCCTTATTGTCAACAGGACTACACTGTGAAAAGAATTCACTAAAAGACAGGGAAATATGACAAATGAAGCAGGTTAATGTTAGAGAGAAATTATTTAGCTAAAAATCTATTATCACAGTTTTTTACACTCAAGGGATTCATCTAAAACCAAACAATCATAAATTAGGTGTTGAGACAGCAAAGCTGTCACTGATGTGATCTCTGATGATTCTTTATTGGATTATCTTAAAGATGCAGAAGAGGAAGATTAAACACACTCACTGAACTCCATCTGATTGCCGGGGAAAAGGATCCGAAACACATAATCGGTTGCTTCATCATCTTCCTTATCTGATACAGAATCACATGAGCTGTGTGGACTCCTTTTGCGCAATTTGGGGAAAACCTTTCCCTGTGAAGAAAGGCATTGTATGCTTGTCACAGAGCATGTGAAGTAGAGTCATTGTTACTGGCAAACTTTTTTTTTTTTTTAGGAAAATCGTGCAGACTTTTCCTCTCTGATTCCAGAGTGGTGGGTCCAGCTGTCCATGAGGTAGCAGGCCAGTCTCTAGGCAGGTAAGGAACTGGAGCAGATGACCCCCTTTGGGAAAATGAAGAGGAGGTCTCTGGATCCCATCCTGGCTCACCAAAACGACTGTCCCGCCACTGTTTACTGGAGAGATGAACAGAACAGGGACAGGACTGATGACAACTACAACTCCTTACAAAAAAGGTGAAAGGGAATTACAGTACCTTGCTGATGACAGTGGAGATAGACAATCTCCTCCAAACGAATCGTCATAGCAAAATCCCAGTAAACACTGAGAAATAGATGGATAAATATGAGTCACTGAATCAGCAGTGCAAAAACAAGACTTCTTTTTTTTTTAAATTGATTATGTTCTAACCTCTTTTCAGAATCTAGCTCTCCAACATTGCCATTCATCAGCTGATTAGGTGTCCACTTCAGAGTCATGAGATCTGCCGTTTGATGAAGAGAGAGATAGCCCGGAATGGCCTCCATGTCATCTCTCTGCAGGCACAAATCAAAATGTGATGAATGTCAACATTTCTCAGTGCAATACTATTAAGATCAGTTACACATAAATCAATTAGAAAATGCATCCCGTTCCTCTCAGAGTCAACAAGCCAAAATAGATCAGAATAAGCCCAGACACACATACCGGCTGCACCAGGACGTTGTTCTTTCCAAACAGAAGTGTGGCTCGGGAGTTTTGGTGGAGGGATTCAACGTATTCTCTCGCCCACATGAGAGGGCGATCATCCATGCTGCCACTGGACTGCCTTTTCTGGATCTGGTAGGTTATGAGGACAATGCAATCGTTATACATATAAAAAAAGACAAGACAACACTGTTGTTATGTTTGTTTGTTTTTTTTATGAAGGGGGAATACTTTTTTCCTACTATCCTACCAGAGCAGGCCTTCTGGAGGGAGAATCCTGCCGACAGTGGCTGCTATGGATACGATGGCGCTGTACGAGCTCATCAGCCGATGGGTCTGTCCAGAAATGGTCTGCAGTCTTAACTTTGGTGTACTCCAGAGCACAAGGGCCAACTGTATAACATGGTTAGCAGGTTTAAAGTGGAATTAAGAGTCATTATTTACATGAAACGATAGTTAGTCCAGTAAGAGAGAAGAAGTACCCAGTAGAGATGCAAGGATTGGCCCATCCACAGGATCCATCAGCATGGCTTCTTTATCGTAAAATGCACTGGAACAAAAAGTGATGACACAAAAATTTACATGCATTAAATATAATAACATTAGCGTCTAGGTTTTCATCTTTAAGAAGAAACATCAATTTAAAAAATGTATTATAATTGTATTTAAGAAATTGCACACAAATATATGGGAACCAGAACTGAAATACTATCAGTTGTTTCTCTGATAGTCAAGGAATCCATAAATAGTTAGTCTTATGGATACATTAATTAAAATATACTTATACCTGCTGTTTTCCACCAAGTACAGGACAATTTTGTCCAAGAGCTTCTCCATCAGAGCTGTTCGAATCCAAAGGTTTTTCAGCGCTTGAGGAGGGAGGTTGGGCAACTTGGACTGCCGACTACGGTCATTACTCATAGAAAAATTGTTCTGTTTGCTAAAGTACAGACAAAGAAATGATGTGATAACTGAGATGTCCGCATAGGGGGCAAATGAGAAGATACAATGTACGCTCATCATGGACATGAGTATTTCCTGTACTTCTCTTCTTTGATCTATTGTTTTTGTGAGGACAGAATCACGTAAATTTTATTAGACAAAATTATGATCAAACTGTTAAATTCTAATTACATCACTCAAAATATTTGACATTTTTGCTGAGTTTCTGGAATTGATTTGAGCTTCAAGCACAGTTACAAACTCAGATATTTGAAAAAGTTCAAGTCATCATTTTTTTTGGAAGGTTTTTCTAAGAGCTTCATGTCAACCCATTATATCAATTTCTTCCGGTTTGAAGCATCTTTGGGATCACTGACTTAAAAAAAATATGTCAGATAGTGTCCAGGTTCCAACTGACGAGACGATCTTCATTTCAATATTTGTCTCAACCAACACTTTTTTTCTCCAGAGGGCTTATTCTTTCTCCATGAATTGCATTAATCATTGAGGTTGAAGTAGTAGATCAACATTCTTAAGATTTTCAAAAATGCATGCTTGAATTTCATTCTGACCCAGAACAGAAGGTAACACATCACCTGTTTTCTATAAGCTGTTCCAGCTCCTGGACCTTGCGACAGAGCTCATCAGCAGGCGAAAAGCTCTTTGCCACTTTTATAAAGAGTGCAGCGACCTTATTAGTGCACAGCAGGCCTGCAATACGACGTTTGAGCCCATGGAGCACACAGGCCTCTACGACAGCTACACACACAAACACAAGGAATTTTGGTCAATATTTGCTTTGGGTGTCTGTTTTTTTTTCTTAATTTCATTTCAATACTCCTTTTGTGCTTTGTTTTGTTTTGTTTTTTTTCTTTTCAAGTAAAATATCCTTTCCTGTTCACGAAGGCCTTTAAATATGTTTTAAAGTAAAGAAGAAGTGAAAGGCATGCACAGGTGGCACAAGAAGAAATAGAGTGAAATCAACACTGTCTACTGTTGCTAGGATATGAGAGGGGTGAATCACATATGTCTCACTCCTGGTTAGTATTAACACCTTTGAGAAGCATCCGTCTGTTTTTAATACATACTTTATCCGCCCACCTTGTTGCATATGAACAGACATGACTATGGAAAGTAAATCACAAGGACTGGACAAACTGGACAAACTATTCTGGACCTTTTGGCACAGTTAGGATGAGATCGCAGGAGGTGACACAAAGTGATGTCAGCCATAAATCTGTGCTGTTGTGGCAAACACTAATTCACAGTATACAGTTCGATAAGTAATGAAATGTGGTACAATGTAGCACATACTGAGATTGGAAGAAAAACGAACTATTCGGGGGGATCAATATATTTCTAAGATGCATCTTTGGTGCTCTGAATTGATATGCCATCAGTTATAGCATGTACCACTTGTTAAGTTGTGGCCAAAAATGACAAAAAGTTCAAAAACCTGCTTTACATGCCAAGAAAACAAGTTGCAGGAAAATATTTACCACAGAAGGATATAACGTGGCTGCTGTCAGCATGCACAAATTTCCTTGTTACTGCTTCCTCCATGATCTGTTTCACCTGAAGGAGAGAGGTGCACGGTGAGTGTTAATCAGTCTGACACAGTTATACGAGGTGACAAAGACCTGTCAAGATGCAGGAAAGTAAGGAAAGACTAAATGCATCACAAGAGGTGTTGGTGAAGCAATAGCACAAGCCCAAAGTACATTTTTTGCATTAATTTGTAGCATAACGCATTCACATGGAAAGCCAAAATGAGTTATGCATCATGGAAGGGAGCATGAGACTTGAGTTCAAAATGCTTAATTTTATCCTACAGTGTTTGTCACATACACGGTTTTTATGACTTAAATCTCAGTAGGTTGAGCTTTCTGTTCTCCCCCAAACATGTGACGCGATGCTACGCCCTCTAAATCTGCCGCAAACGTCACATTAAAACAGAAAACGTTAAACATCAAAACATAAAGCATACACAACCACTCGTCCTCTGAAGGCAATTGTGCACATGTAAAGTTTATTAAAATGAGCACTTCTCAAGCAGGAACCCTAAATATGACAGTTCAGTGTTGCATTTTCATGAATGTGGAACAACTGCAACCATCGACTGCTATCATGAAAAAAATTCAGTCACTTGTATGAGTCAGCCCCCAAATCACTGCATGCATTTATAAGAATACATTGTACTGCAGCAGAACAATATATTACAAAGTCAACACCCACATTAAAATACAATTTGTATAATACAGGTTGTTTTTTTATTTACATACATATATATATATATATATATATATATATATTACACACACACATGTATTTACATACAAATATATCTGCAACATAAATCAAAAAGAAAAAGAGATAAAAAGTAATAAATCAAAAGAGATTATTTATTTAATTATACAAATTATATATATATTATATATCACTGGGCCTACCTTAAGTTTTTTTCAGTAATACTGACTGATTGAGGACTGTAACTAACCCTGGATGTCTTTGAGGTTTCACTAATCACAACT
>JBAMYA010000004.1:9262239-9285703 GCA_037176975.1 Arrhamphus sclerolepis | reverse complement strand
TTATTTTTAAAAATGTTCATGTCTGACCTACTTCCTGTAAATGTCAAGAACAGCTCGTCATATTTATAGATTAGCAGATTGCTTTCATTTGCGCTCAGATACTTTGCTGGTAAACTCTGTTTGGTCAAACTTCCACAGTGAACATGTGAACACAAAGAAGCAAAATCGTGGTTAAAGGCACATCTGTTTCACATATTTTAAATTCTCATTCTCTATCATTATCAATCACTGGGAATTAAAAAGTAAAAAGTGAACATACTTTAATATATTTTGTGAAAGTCCTGGGCAGGTTTATGTAGTGAAGTAAATGCTGTGTGTATGGACATTCAAATTGAACCCAAACAAACATTTTTTTTTTCTTTTCCCAGCAACTCCATTCCAGCGTTCGAACAGGGAACCTAGACACCTGCCTCAGACTTTTATCTTTAGGAGCACAGGCCAACTTCTTCCACCCTGTAAGTATAATAGAAAAAGTAAAAAAAAAAAAATAAGTTTTTGTTTTTATTTTGCACAATACTGAACCTTAAATGTTGTTTCATTTTGACATTAGGAGAAAGGAAACACCCCACTACACATAGCAGCAAAAGCAGGTCAAATGCTGCAGGCAGAGTTGTTGTCAGTCTATGGAGCTGATCCTGGAGCTCTGGATTCCAGTGGAAAGACCCCCATTGATTACGCACGGTAAAATATGCCATATCTTTTTATTATTTAAACCTTACTTATAGTTTAATTTGTTTTGTAAAGATATTATTCATGCCTGTTTCTGTCAGCCTTCTTAGTGGTTTAAAGTTAGTTTTTCTCCCCCTTTGCATTAATCTGTCCTCTTTGTAGTGTTCTTTGTATTATTATTATTTTTTCTTTTTTACTGGTGGCTGCAACTCAGACTGGGGTATAATCAAGTTAATCGTGATCTTGATATTTTAGGTTTGAGCTGTTGACAACTGATTTCAGTGATGTCAAAATATCGGATGCAAGCACCAAAGCTTATAGGATATCATTGTTAACCAAGTCTACAGGCTGTCTATTACCAAAGTATTCCACGGAGTATTGTAGCATATGTGATTAAAGTATAACCAAAAAAAGGTTTAAAATCTTTATTGAGATATGTACTTTGGAAAAAAATACATGTTTACATACTATTCATAAGCTAATGTGTTAATAAAGAAATGCTACCTTTTTTGTGCAGATAGTAAGCACAGAGGAAATGTTAGCTCTACTTCACTTTTACACCAAATATATTAATTCTAAAACTGAGATTAACTCATCAAACCATTTTCTTCTTTAAATGAGTCATATTTTCTTATCTTTTGTACATTTTAATACTAAGACTTATGGGTGTTAAATCTGAGGCATTTCTAGCAACTGTTCAGTGAAATATTAGTGAAACTATCTTTTATTTATAATCTCTGCAGACAAGCAGGGCAGAAGGAGCTCGCAGAGAGGCTAGTGGAGATACAGTATGAACTCACGGATCGGTTAACATTTTACCTCTGTGGTAGAAGACCGGGTAAGTGCAGTTCATACATCAACCATAGTTGCTGCAAGGTGTTTGAGAATAGATGTTTTCATGTGCTCTGTGAAAATCACTTTCTGTTATTGCTCTCTTGTGTTATAGATCACAGAAATGGGCAACACTTCATCATTCCACAAATGGCAGACAGGTAATACCTGTGCTCCAGGACGTAATGATATGTGCATAGTTGCAGTAGTTTAGGTCTTACAAAGAACAGAGAATTATACATAATGGTATCAGCTCTGGCATGCTCTTTGCAAGAAATCAGCGAGATATTACTTTTATTATAAAACATGGCAGACATGACATTCCTTGTATAGTTATAATCATGTTTTTCCTTATGCTGCATTGGAATTTTAAGGAATAAGTAAGTACCTCTGTAATTTTTGCTGACACATTATTGTAGAGGACTTTCAGCAGAAAATATATATATAGATATATTTTTATTTCCACAGCAGTCTGGATTTATCAGAGTTTGCAAAAGCTGCCAAGAAGAAACTGCAGTCGGTGAGACACTTTTGAGGGTTTTTTTTTTTGTGTGTGTAATGTGTATCCTTAAATTTTCTTGCTATTCAGAGGTTCTAATTTCCAACCACCCGTTCAACTTTATTTATTTTTTTATTGTAGTTGAGTAACCATCAGTTTGAAGAACTTGCCATGGATGTTTATGATGAAGTGGACAGAAGGGAAACAGATGCAGGTTAAATCCATATGTAAACAACCCAAAGCTTAATATAAATGTTCTATGCTTTCATTTTAATTTCTTATGTAATGTCATGTACAAACTACCCTTTTTAGTCTGGTTGGCCACTCAGAACCACAGCACACTTGTAACGGACACCACAGTTGTGCCTTTTCTGCCTGTCAACCCTGAGTACTCATCTACCAGAAACCAGGCAAGTATATGTAGTGTTATGTAGTATGTAAGAGTATTTCCCTGTTTCAGTTGAATGTCTTTATGTCAATAGTTGATTTTTGGTTTTGAAATATTTGTTTTTTTCAGGGTCGCCAAAAATTGGCGAGGTTTAGTGCTCATGAATTTGCCACCCTGGTTATTGATATTTTAACGGATGCTAAACGGCGGCAGTGGGGTAATTCCTGTGACAGTCCAAAAGGTATAATAAGATGTTTTCTGTTTTTATTTTAATAGACCTTGAAGTACTTTGCCCATGTATGTTTTGTTTTGCGCTGTGTATATCATCTTTGTTTGCATTGAAATGAAAAAAAAAAAAAATTATACAGTCAAGAACAAAAACAAAAAACAGCTGTAGATTGGTTGTTGCAAATGAGGCACAGAAGGTCAGTATTTCTCATATGCCAATGTAGCCCATCTGGGTGCAGCTGTATGAGCTTCAACTAGAATCTGGCCCGCATGAGTTGGGGCTTAATAATAGATCAGGCATCCTGCAGGTTATGACAAGCCAATAACAAACCACACCCAAGACTCCTTTTTTTGTTTCTTTTCTTTGGGGTAGGGATACCAAAGGAATATTCTAATTGTGATTATTAAAGTAACTAATGAAAAGAATGGGGGGCAAACTGCTACTTCTATCTACACTCGTGTTTAATCTTTAATCCCTTCATCTTGTGGTTGATCATCAGAGAGTGTGGAGCTGATCATTCAGGGAATAGACAGTCGCCATAACAGTGAGAGTCAGGACAATGACCAGCCAGATTATGACAGTGTGGCATCAGATGAAGATCCAGTACAAGAGGCAGTGTGTGGAGACAGCTGCAATGACGGGAGGACCAAGGTTAAAAATTAAAGGAACTCGTTATAATATTAAGATTCCTCTTCATGCATGTCTTTTCAATTCAATTTCATTCATCCTGTTTCCTTTATGTTTATTTTTGCTGCAGAGCTCAGAGTCTTCTGACTTGTCTGATGGGCCAATCACAGTACAGGAATTTATGGAGGTGAAGAGTGCCCTTACTGCATCAGAAGTCAAAATACAACAGCTTCTCAAAGTCAATTGTCATCTCAGTGAAGAGCTGCGGTTGATGCAGAGCAAGGTTTGGGAAATTGCATTCAACTAATGGGGAAAATTAGCATCTTTTGTTTCCTTTTTGCAGGGATGTACACTGTACTCATTGTCAAATTTATGTCAGTATAGTATTTCTGTCAAAACCCATAGGAACTTTTTGGCAATCAGGTGCCATATGTGTGCTAGTACCAGGCCTGAAAAGATAGCGATGACTCACCCCTTACATTAGGTATATCTGATGTCTACTGCTTATCTTTGACTGTCACTTTACAAAACAATATGGCTTCTAGATCCCTTCACAGAAAGCTGAACAAGCCATGTCTCTCACTGATCTTTTGTTTCAATTTCTAAGTGCTTTTTATATAAATAAGGGTAACCACTTCAGTGAAATCGTCTCAGGGGAGTTCTCAGAACTTAGTTTCTAACAAAGTGAAGTGTCAGCATTTGGTTTTGTCAAGAAAACAACCCTTTTGTTTAGAGAAGGACTATAGAGAGAAACCAAAAACAAAAGAGATGAAGGTGAATCTGTGTTAGCAGAACTGCCTTTTACGTAGAGGCTTGTCTGTTATCTACTTGAGTATCAAACTGCCAGAGCTGCTGGGGTGATCCCAGTCTCAAGCTGGACTTGATCTGAAAGATATTTTGTTGTCCACAGCTGAGCTCCCTGCAGACTGAAAACACAACCCTGCGATGGCAAGCCCCCAGTGGACAACCGCATCCCCAGGGGCCGCTTGGTCGACATCCAGCCCGTGGAGGTCGCGCCATGTCCATGTATGAGACGGGCTCTACTCTGAGGCAGTACTCCCACAGAGTTGAAACAAATCGCCATGACGACGGAGTCATTTTACAACCCTTCCCTCCTAATGTAAGCACAGACGCACTGATGTTCCTGCTTATTGTTAAAAATGATGGTGCCTGGCATGGGGCTGGAGTTGGTTTTTCATTTATTCATTCAATCATTTACTCCATCTCAATAGAGTATGCTCAACTTGGTTTGACCCCTTTCTAGATTGGTAGGGGTCCTTTGGGAACAGCTGCCTCCTCCCTCCCTACCTTCCCCTCTCCCCTGTCCTGGTCGAGGGATGAGAGATCTCGAAGGGTTAAGTACTGAAAAGTTCCCTTGGTTTAGAGGCAGACCCAGGGGACTGTGATAACTGTCCTTCTGCTTGACCCCACAGCCTTCTCTCTCCTGACTTGTGTCTTTGAACTGCTTTATTTGTATTTTTTATTTTTTTTATCAATCTTGCCTGCATGCATGCCAAGCAGTGCTAAGTTCAGTCTTCTGAACAACCCCAGCTTCTTTCAAGTAAACATCAGAAGGGATGATGAAATGTTGCACCAAATCTGTTTGAATGGACGGACTACAGGAGTGTCCAGTATCCATGAAAGATAGAACGGCTCATCACAGCGTACTCTTTAGTGACAGATACTGATGACAGAACCCTCAGTTGCCAACAGGATTTCTTTGCATCTACTAATCGCATCTACTGCGCTCCAGATGTCTGACAACACTTATTTGATTATCAGCAGCTTTTTCTTTGCATTTCCTCACAAATGAAATGTCTTATTTAGACATGCATGATTCTAAATTACATGTGCCTGCATTTGCTGTGATACTGAATGTCTGCTGATTATATGCAGTGAATCAACAGTATTTGATTGACGTTAACCCATTGATTGATGTCCCCATAGGGCTGTAGTCTGGGAGGACAGAGTACAATGCTGGAGAATGACTATGACACGACACCTAACCACTCTGAACCAGAGGAAGCTGGGTAAATAAAAACCCCCAAAAACATTGTATTATTTTGGTACCCACCAGGATAAAATGGCACAGATTAATGATATTAAAATGTGTGTTCTCTCACATCTCTTTTATTTATTTTTATCAGGGTCATATAGTAAAAATATTTTTTATTTTCCAAAACTTTTAAAGGATATTTTTTATGTATTATATCTTGGGTGGCAATCAATAACTGAAGCTGGAGAGACGAGGACGGCTCAGTCTTCCAGTTCCTTTCTTAATGCACATGTGGGCCAGGACGGTGAGAATCTCTGAGCCGAGCAGCAAAGTTTTCTCTGACTGAGAGAAATGAGTCATATGAACAGAACGGTTCATTGTTGCTTTGCGTTCAACATTCTTTCAAAGTTTCTCATTTCTGTCATCCCGTAAAAACAGTCATAGGATGAAGAGTTTTAATTCATTTGCTTTACCTGACACTGCACGTTCTGCTGTATCATAATTGAGCATCCACAGTGTGCATTGCGGTGTCGGTACCAGAACACAGTGAAGCGTGAACTGATGTTAAGAAAATGCAGTTTGTTGACACTTAGGGATGGGAATCTAAAACCGGTTCTTGTTGAGAACCAGTTCCCAGTGTTTCAATTCCTTGGAATCGCTTACCAAATTTGGAAACGATTAATTTATCGATTCCATTGGGCGCGAATGACGTCACAAAGCGGTGGGTCCAATGCAGTCAGCAGTCAATAGTAAACATGGCGCCCAAGCGGTACAAATGCTCGAAAGTCTGGTTACACTCATCTAAAAAAGACAAAAACAGGGCAACTTGGAAAGTGGATATTTAATCAAAGGGACGAAATACTACCAACATGCAGAAACACTTGAGCACACAGCATGCAGTAACTATTAATGAATGTCGCATTATCAATTCGCTCTGGACTAACGTTAGTGATTCATTGGATTTGACTTGATTGTATTTGTCACTGGCTGATGTAGTTTTATTTTTGAGTGCTCAGCTTATATTTCCTTTTAAAAAGGAAAATTTTAATTTCTATTCGAAAAATGTTGGATATTCTTGTGGAATTGCCACAGAATAATTTATGCCTTATTTAGTTAATTTCTACAGAAGAATATTTATGTTGTTGTTCTTAAAATTTTATATTGGTGATGCTAATTGACCTGTTTGTTGTCCTTTTTTTCCAAATGAGAATCAATAAGGGAAATGATAAAGAACCGAATCGTTAAGCAGAATCGAAAATGGAATTGGAATAGTAAAAGTCTTATTAATTGCCATCCCTATTGACACTGTTCAGCTGTGGGACAAAAAGGTGCTCGATGGTTGCAGAAGTTTGTCCCTTTCCAAAAAGAAAAAGAAAGACATTTGGCATAGCTTCAGTTTAACTATGTTAGAACATCTTTAATTGACGTCAGGTCAGTACTCTGGCTCTGAGACTTTTATTTTTGGGCAATAATATGCTTTGAGCAGGCAGCTGATCTGCTTTGGGTCATTGTTAAATTATGAACTTCTGCCTTTAGCGACATGATTGTAAGATAAACAATCTTATTTTTAAATTTATCACAGCCCTCTTACAGCTTCAGAAGCAGTGGAACCAGATGAGGAAGGTGAAGCAGATGCCAGCCTACCTTGCACTGAGGACGTCATCTGTAAGACGGAGCAGATCACAAAGAACATACAGGAGCTTCTTCGAGCTGCCCAGGAAACCAAACATGAAAGGTAAAGCATGTATTTGTGATGCACAGTTATTATCTAAGGTTTTGACTGGATTATAAGCAATGAATCAAATTGATTTTTCAATGGTTGCCCACCTGCTTTTATATACGTCAGCTAACATGAATTTAAACATTACAAGGGAAACACTGCACACAATGTATAAAACCACTGGAATTAATGTCCCGGGGACCAGGATTCATTAACATTATAGCTGCTAGTCTAGTGTCTCTACTGACATCCAAAAAAAAAAACAAAAAACAAAAAAAAAAACTGTCTTCTGGGGAAAACTCTTTGAGTGTGTTAGTGCAGCTGACAGGAAACAAACACCACATGATCATATTTTCCCCTGAGACTTGTCAAATCTACAGTGACTCTGTAGTTTCATGTATTCATTTACATATTATTTTCAGAAGTTTTTTTTGAAGCTTCACATTACATTCTCAGTGATATATATATTTTTTAACTCCTTATTACTTTTCCTTATTAAAAATTATAGCTTTTTCAGTAAAGAAATGTGTAATATTAAATCTCTGTATACGTGTTTAATGAGATGCAAAGTAAGTATTTTAATAAATCCAACAAAAATCTTAAAGCCTTGTCACCCAAGACACATCAGACATGAAGGTATAGATGTGTAGCTTCTTTGCTTTGGACATATATGATGTACATTATTTGCATAGTACATTTCGGAAACAAGGCAACATCATAAGAGAGAATAAAGCAGAGACATGTAGTAAATGCAAATAAAATAACAATACTGTAAAAGTTAGGATAGAGTTACAGTGGAGTTTTGAAATTAAAATGGCTTAATATTAAAACCTAATTTTATTTATTTTTTTAAAGAAAAAAATGTTGATTTCAATTCAATCAAATTCAGCTATAAACAAATGAACTTTTCACTAAGATGGAGCCTTTGGGAACTCTGCATGTAATTTTTGTCAGCTCAGATCTCTATTCGTTTCAGTAATATATCATGAACCACAGTAGCAAATCCGCCACTGAGGTCTAATGAAAATAACACTGGTTCTTCGAGGAAACCTCTCTTTAAAAAAAAAAAAAAAAGTTGTGGGTAAAATATCAAGACAGTAGGAGGAGGAGCTTAGTTGGTTTGAATTGACCCTTAATCAAGTCCCGCCCCTGTTGCTAGGTCGGACAAAATTATCATCTCTCCCGTCCATTCCCATTGTAAAAACGGGTTTTTATGTTGCTTTATTGCTAATTAATGCACCAAAGAAAACCAACAGCAACTGGATATTAATAGAAAGGAAGACTTCGGGTGATGCTGGCAGCCTCCCACCAACAGACTTACCTTTAAAGACTATATGTGACCATTTTTCGAGCCAGTGCTCTCAAATATCTTAGCAGGTGTCACTTTTGCAAGTACCCCAAGCACACTGTTTAACCATTTTAAGAAAAACAAACACTTTTGCAGTTGTAGCTATGGGTTGTAGCCTGCTGCCTAGTCTACTTTGTTTTGGTGGTACAGCTCGGATTTGTGCCTGTTTTGGGATAAAAATACGCTGCGCCCTCATTACACTGTGTGCAGTGTGTTCCGAAGTGTTCCTTTTTTCTTAAAATAAAGTTGATAAAAAAATAAAAAAAATCCAATGATTTAAATGTTGATACAAGGCAAATAAAAAAACCACGCTCTTTCCATTGTTGTGAATGAGAGAGACGGATATTTTGTCCAACCGGATATTCCGCCCTTGATGTAACAACGGAGAATATTTTGTGTGGTTGGTCAGTCAGGGACCAATCAGAAGGCTGATAAAGGGTCAATTGACACAATGCTGGTCTTGGAGTAGATGTTGACTTACTTGGTGCCGTTTTAATTTTCTGGAAGGTGGCAAGTATCTATTCTGTGCTCAATAAATGCCTCACAAACTATTGCACGGTGCATGAGCAGACCACAGCGCAATGTAGCTCATTTAAAAAAACATTCATATTAAATTATTTTTCTCTTTTGAGGAATCGCAGGTTACAACAATAATGATTTAGCTAACTGGTTACATATTTTCTGGGCACATTTGATTGTTCAAATACATCTGCGTTAAATTGGTGTATAAAACAGGAAAAGAAAGGTTTAGGTTTGTTTTTTCCATTTACTACAGTGGATGGGGTACTTAACTAAAAGTATGACTATATTTATAATGTCAGATGTACAAATGCTTAGATTACCCATTAAATAAAGAAAAAGGATAGTAGTCAATGTAGGCATAGCATTCAGTCTAAACGACAGCCAGTTTTTAATCTCTTGCCAAAAATGTTAGGAGACAGGATAAGAGACAAATAGGTGCTCTAAGGAGTCATCTGCAGAATTGCAGAAGCAGCAAGGATCAACATTGAACTTAAATCTATTTTTTTTAAGAAATTCATCTACAGGATGAGAAACTAAAAATATTCCCAGTATTATCCAACATCGACGTCCTGGGTTTGGCTCTGACATGTCCAGTGGCTGCTGATTCTTCCTCTTTTGTCTTGACTTGGGGATTTTCCGCAACGCTTCCAAGATGATGTAGCCGGAGGCAGAATGTACTTTGTCCAGTTCTCTGATTGGTTGTTTTTCTTTTGTAAGTTTTTTTTTTTTTTTTTTTTGGCACACTTGTAATGGTGTGTTGTGCCAAAAAACTTGGACGCAGAGAACAAACTTGAGTCCGCACAGAGCAGAGAGGTTGAGAGGGAGCAGGAAGGGGAAGGCAAGGGCGCCACGCTCTGCTCTTGCGCCGTGCTACCGTTTGAGATGTTTATTGAGCACAGAATAGATATTTTTCTTGCTCAGAATGAATATTTTCTTGCTTAAAGGTAATTTTCCTTTCGACATACCTGTAATGCGCTCGCAAAATATGTTTCTATATGTTCTACACTCAAAATCTCCTGCTGCTTGTTCAGGATTATGGCACAAAAATACAATCTTTCACTGGAAGATGGAAATTTTGGAATGGAAATAATCTGCCATCGCATTTATTTTTCTTTGTTTTTGGTTTACTGAGTCACAGGATAAAGTGAGAGTGGAAGAAAAAAACAACAACTTGGATATAGATTTCAGTTGAATTGTTTTTTAAAAAAAAAAGTGTTTTGTTGTAACTTCATTTTGAACATCTAAGTGCTTTCAAGGAAAACAGCAGAGTGATCAGATATGGAAACATCAGTCGCTAAAAAAACGTTGGAAATGTTTACACTCTTACTAATGATCAAATCCAAAGTATGTCCTCTTTTGTGCATTGGTTGCTTCACATGCTGAGTCAACCCAACATTTTTAAGAGCATCACATTATTCTCCAGCCCCTCTGTTTTGGGTGTTGTCGACACAGATGATGAAATCTTCGACAATAATTACACAGTCATAGTCAACGCATACCACAGATATCAGGTCATTGAAATCGTTGAAAAAGTTTGCGTTGTGTTTATGAGGCATGTAAATCTTCATAAACATGGCTTGAGTAGAACACTTCAGCTGAAGAGCCAAATATTCAAGGGTGTCAAATTTCCCTGAGAACTGCTGCTTATATGAAATAAAGTTGCAAGCCTCTCCCTCTCGTATGTTGTCTACTCTCACTTAACAAAATTGAAGTGGGGAGGGGTGTATTATGTTTGTCTAACCCCATTTCTGTCAGAACTCCACAGCAAGATTATGCTCAATAATAAAATCATTGATTAAAATGTTTTTCTTGTCAGAGATCTTATGTTTAATAGAGTAGAGTTTAAGTGACTTGGGAGCTCCTTTCATCTTTGGGAAAAGACGTGATTCACAAGGGATCGTTATTAAGTTTAAGAAATTTTCAAAATTGTTTAGCTTAATCGTGTTTCTAATCTTATTTACTTAGAGTATTTACTTTTAGAGTACTCTTCCATAGACGGGGGGAGGGAGGGGGAGCGATCTTGGAGAGAGTCATTGCTGCTGATCTTCCAGCCTGAACCCAACACATATCAGTTTGTTGCTGGAACATTCTGAACACAAACAGTTGAGTTGTCCTTGATATGATGAGGGGACAGGGCATGATGCCGCTGTAAAGGGACGGGGGGGGGTCTGGTTTTACTTGCTTTGGGGTGGGAGGAGTTTGTTGCTTTGGAACAGGTGGAGTGAGTTCCATGGAGCTTGGACATGACAGTGGGCGTGGAGTACTTCTCAGATCTGCATTGATGAGCTGCTTGTGGTGGTCAGCAAACTATAGGTGGGGGGGAGGTGGAGAGAGAGAGAGTGCTTGAGTTTGAGGTTGAAGAGGAGGGTGAGGTCGGAGGACTGTGTTCGAGGTGATCGTAGGCTTCTGATGATTATCCTGTTCAGACGTCTCCTCTGGTATCAGCGGGGGTGGATGTTTTCTTTCCTCAAGGCCCTTATGTCGCTGGCAGATGGATGTCGTAGGCATAGGAAGATTTGAGGAAAACAGCTTTAGCCCTGATTTATTCAGGCAAAATTCCACCTGCATCACAGTGCTGTCTACATTCCCCCCCAAAATTAGAAAATGATCATCATGCTCAACCATCAACCAAGTGCACATGCAGCTGAAAGCCATTTATTTAATCCCACCACCTCATCACTTTTAACATGATGTATTTTTTGTCATGTTGTATTTAACTGCTAATTGTCTCAGAGCTATACTAGAAGGCTTCACCAGTACTCTGTATATTTAATGACCTAAGAAGGAATAGAGACAAAAAGTAGGATAGATATTAAAACTGTAAATATCCCATTCAGTAACAGTATTCACTGTATGCAGGACTGAAAAGTTCAGTTTGATGTAGAGTTAAGTTGGTGGTTGAATTTAAATGTAAAAATCTAAAATATACTTTCAGTATTTTTGTAACATTTTCTTTTGTTACAGGGACTATTACCTCATGTTGTTTTTGTTCAGTTGTATCGTGAGAAAAGTGGTGTTTTAAATAAGTAAAAATTGTTAACTGCTTCCATAACAGACGAGGAGAGTCGTTGACTTAACTTTGTTTTGTCTCCATCTCCCACAGCTTCCTTCCTTGCTCTGAAAAGATTTGTATGGCTGTAACAGAGATGGCCACTCTCTTTCCGAAGGTAAGCAGCTTGTTTTCCATCCCTTTGGTAATTAAAAAAAATAATTTGAAAGCAGTCAAAATGGCGTGCAAATTCACAGACCTTACTGTCTGCGTCAGCTGCGTAATTTTATGTTTGGCATTTATTGGGTTACTTTGTTGCATGGTCAAATGCACACACACACACACACATCCTGCGCCTGTGTGTTTTTGAGCTTTATTGAATATTTTAGCTATTCATTCATTCATTCTTCTAGTCTTCATTATCACTTCTCTCCTCCTTTGACAGAGGCCGTTGTTGGAGACAGTGCGAAGTTCTCTGTGTCTGCTGACTTCCAGTGCCAGTCGGCTCCATGGAGAATGCCAAAAGGCCGTAGAGCACAGTCCTTGTCCGTCTGACATCCAGCTGGTCACTCAGCAGGTCATCCAGTGCGCCTACGACATTGCCAAAGCTGCTAAGCAACTTGTTACTGTGACAACCAAAGAAAATAACAACTAACTAAATCCTAAAGACATTTCTGTTTTACTCAGTATACTGTACATTTCGCCAACCTATAACTAGGTTTTTATCTTTTTACTTTTGATTGCAATCAGTGTCAGTAATTCAATTACATTCCTTGAGGTGGGAAAATCTTCAAATGCCATGCTGAATAATCAAAAGTTTGATTACTTCTGTCTTCATGCCATCCATATGTGAAAACAAACATGAAACTGAAAGATGTAGGAGAAAACCTGTTGCAGTTTCCTACCTCACAATTTGAAACCACTTGATTTTCAGAAGTGCAATGTGTGTACAACACGATTTGAACAACAAAGCTGAATAGCAAGAAGTTGTTTTTTTGTTTTTTTTTTCCTTTTCTCCTTTAGTAATACAGCAGACACCGTATATCATTGTCTGTTTTCTGCTGTGACTAAGCTGTCAGGGCCAAAAATTCCATCGCATCAAGGATCAATATAGATAAACTAATATTTCCTCCAGTGAAGTTTATTTTCCATCTGAAATGAGACGCTGACAGTGTTGCAGTCTCAAATCGTTGTGATGCCGCTTGCTTCCAGCCCATGTTCGTCAAGTAAGTCAACTGTGATTATGCAAACAGCTTGTGTGTGTGTTAAAAATCACGTCAGACCCACCAAGTGTGCACACGTTCATGCCATCCAGCAGGTGACCTTGTCGTCTCCGTCCCTTCACAGGTTGAAGATGTGTTTTTATCACTCAAGTAATCAGTCGTGCTCGGAGTTATGTTACAGCCATACTTATGATGATGTTATGTGTGTGCGTGCGTGCGTGTGTGTGTGTGTGTGGGCGTGCACGCAAGTGCATGAGTGGGAAAGGTTTCTCACAAAAATGGCCTCTGTGGCCTGAGTGAAATCCACTTTGAATCAGTTTTAAATAGCATTATGCAAATATGTAGATGTGTGTATCCATGCTATTCTTTATCAGAATAATCCAAATGCTATTCTATTTATAAACTGTATGTCTTACCTCTAAGAGAATATCAGTGTTTATTTTCATAAGCTCTTGTTTAACACGCCTAACATTTGTCCTGGGGTTTGGGTTGTCTCATCTGGCAACTTTAGATCTGTGTGTATTAGGTGTGGTGCTGTAACTCCAGTGTTCCTACATGCTTCCTGTGGTCAAAAGCGTACCGCTGCGGTTTACAACCAACGATAAAAGTATCTGTGCCCTCAGTGTACCCGTTGTAGATCATTGTTGTGAGCCAGGCGAGTTTGAACCAGAGGTGGAAAGAGAATGTGCAGCACAGATGCATAACATTTGATTTTTACTCAGGTTAAAGTCAGACTTGAGAAAGGTTAAATGTATTTTGAGGAAAATTTTGTTGGGAAAAAAAAAAGAAGCAAACAGCCAAAACAACTGCAGCTTTGTCATTATGAATATACAGCATTAACCATTTTCCTTTTCAGCAACATCTCAACTAGTATTTATTAAGTGGGAAAAGTCTTTTATTTATAAGAATGTTTTCTTGGTTGTAAAAGTTCAACATCAAGTATGAGCATAGTCAAGTGATTTTCTCTATACACTTATGAGCCATGAGTATCTAGAGGGTAGCTCGACTGAGGAAAAAAAAAAAAGATTATATTTACATACATAATCATTTTTATTCGTGCTATAATCCAGATGGAAGGCTGGTGGTCTGGTTCTAGTAATTATTATCGGAACGATCTGAACAAGTGCGCTTATTCCGTTATTTTCCACCCTGGAGTCAAACTTGATGTCTAATTTCCTGTAAGTTATAGCTCACTACTGCCTCTGTGGTTGAAAACAATCCCTGCCTTAGGCATAATAAAGTATAATTAATACCTCAACTTGCTCGCTGTGTCGTCTCTGTGTGTGTGTGTGTGTGTGTGTGTGTGTGTGTGTGTTGTGGACACGCAGCGTGTTTTCAACACGTCCATGCATTATTTCCCACCTGTTGGGATGACGGACAGAGAGATGGGGGCTGGTGGCGCTTCCCCACCCATCTGACAAGAACACAGTTCCGGGTTCTTTCCAGCCGAGATCTGTTGCTCTTGCTGCTGCTGCTCTTGCTGCTCTACCGCGGCGGTAAAGAGCCAAGACCATGTCTCTGTTACTGGATAATCAATTTAAGGAACTTCCTCCCGACAAGTCGGTTGACACGAAGACATTTCTGGAAAATGTCTCGCACCTTCCTTCGTTTTTTGGTGAGTATGGCTCCACATGAACTCCGCTAAAACACACACACACACACACATCAGGTGACCTGGTGAGGGTGAGTATGCGTCGGGCTCGTACTTGGCGGACTTGTTCCTCCAGATATATTTCATTTCATGACTTGACGCTTGTGTTATCCCGTCAAAGTTCCTTTGCTCCTAATTGTTTTCGCACGCGGCCACAAATTGCTGCTGTTGGTCCACGGGAACCAACTGTGCCAGCTGTGATCATTGTTCCTATAGAGAAATTCTTTGTTTACACACTGAATGGGGTACACAGTGACCCCTTTGTGACTTATCTGCATTTCCCCTCTGTTTTTGTAAAAGCTGATACCTCTCAGCAAGGGTCATGTGCAATGAAGTCATTCATATTTTATTGCCGTGCTCTCAAATGTCTCTTTCTCTTGCAGACTGCTTGGGATCCAAAGTATTTTCAGTCATCAAATCAGACATTAACGGCAATATAACGGTAGGATGTAGATTTATTTGTGTTTCTATGTCTATATGCTGACGCACTGGTGTATTTCCCACTGTTTACTACTATTATTAATGTGTATACCTGCTAGAGCTTAATGGTGCTTCTCCATAATACAAACTCAAATGAAACATGCTTATTTTCTTCTTTTTTTCCCCCTTAAGAAAATAAAAGCAGTTTATCAAAAGGACCCTGCAAAGTACGTGACCTTGCAGGATATTTTGGAGTCTGAGCGAGAAGCGCATGGAGCAGAATGGCCCAAAGTTGGAGCAACATTAGCCCTGATGTGGCTAAAGAGGTGTGGGGGACTCTGAGCTTTCTCTTATCTCATGTGTGTTAAACTTTAAGCTGCTGGCAGGTGGGCATGGTTTCTGAACGCTGGCTGTCTCCTGCAGGGGTCTCCGTTTCATACAGATACTGCTCCAGAGTTTGGCCGATGGAGAAAGGGATGAGAAAAACCCCAACCTAATTCACGTCAACGTCACCAAAGCCTATGAACAGGCATTGAAGAAATACCACGGCTGGATTGTGCAAAAAGTTTTCAGTGTAAGAAGCATTTGCTTGAAAGTTTACATTTCCACCCGTGTTATATTGTAGCAAAAGTCCCAAACTTCCCGAACACCCCAGCTTTTATCTCATCTGACCAACAACAGATGCACAAAACTTCTAGGTGCAGTGTTTATAATGATCGTGGCCTAACTCAACCCTGTTTTAGATATATTATTTTTCATGAGCAATAACCTTGAAGCCCCAAAAGTCAACTGACAAGAGTCCAGGGAGCAATCATCTTATCAGTCAAGTGTAAAACATAAACCTCAGCTGATTATAGTGGCGGTTGGTACTAAGGAAATATTTCCTTAAAAAAAAACAAAAAAAACATAATTTGCTAAATAATAACCTTACCATTATTTATTTTGTGAAAATTAAGCCAAAGAGAATAAACCACGTGTCTGGCCCTTACCCATTAAACCTAAGATGTTAAGTTTGCAGTCAGGTGACCTTGATGAATTGATTTGCAGAGCTCTTTAAAAACACATTTTGTCAGTTTGCTCTCTGGAACAATCGTGTCTTTTAAGACAATGCCAAAAGGCAAAGACATAAGCAGTCTTCTAAGAGAAACAATTGTTGTTGCACATCAGGGGCTATAGAAGTATTACCAAATAATTTGGAGTTCAAAGTTCCACAGTAATCATCTTCAAAAACAAATCAAGAACTACAAATCGGCCCAGACAGAGCATTTAATGTGCTCCGTGACACCTGTCATGCTCATAAAGTCCATGACAGCAGTATTTAGAAGACTGAACAAGTGTCGTTTGTTTAGAGGGTTGCCAGGAGAAAGCTTCTTCTGTCTAAAAAGAAAATGAAACTGTGACTGCAGTTGACAAAAACTCATCTGATAAACCTCAAGACTTCTGGAACAGTATTCCCTGGACATATGAGACCAAAAAAAAACAAAAACAAAAGAGGAAGTGTTGTGTTTACCCGGCATTATACACAGCAGAAACATCCAATCTCAAGCACAGTGGTTGTACTGGGGTTTGTTGTGCAGCCACAGGACCCGGGCACCTTTTAGTCATTGAGTCAACTATGAACTCGTGTGTGTACCAGAGCATCCTAGAGAACGAGAGAGAGAGAGAGCTCTGAAAGATGCTATCAAATCCACATCAGAATGTTTGAGAAAAGAAAGAAAAACGACCTGCTCCAAGTCCAGACTTGAGCCTGATTGAAATTCTGTAGCAGAACCTTAAGAGAGCTGTTCATAAGTGAATAAACCCAAATGAATATATATATATATATATGTGTATATACAGGAAACGACTACTTCCAAGTGCTGCTGAAGGTCCATCTACAAGCTAATGGATCATGCGGATCATTAGTATTTTCTACTTTACCTACCTACTTAGCTTCTTCTCTCTTAAATGGATAATGGCAAAAAAATGATGTCCTTCATCTGAGATTGTATTTTCCTACTACAATATCAAGACCTCAGGTATAATTAGATGCTTTTATTATATTTTTCTATACATGAAAAAACCCAGAAGGATTGAAAGAAGAGATATTTGATGATGCATCATCTGCTGATGTCCTGTAAAATGCTTAGAAATGCCTGAGCCCATGAAGATCAATCTGAAGGTCAAACGTATGTTTTTAGCATGATCAAATTTCTATTTATAAATCTTGTCAGGCTTCAAGTGCCAATTGCCCATTTTGTTAGTGATAATTGGGTCAAATATGGCCCATGTGTATACATAAATAAACAAAACAAATCTGTACAATTATTGTGCAGAATTCTCAAATGGTTTTATTCATGTTTTAAAATGCACAAAAATCCCTTTTCATTAATACAAAATCTTGTTTGACATTCAGGCAGATTTTAAGATACCATTTCACATCTTATCTGTGTGTCATCCTTCAGTTTTCCCTTCAATATCTCCATGTTTGTTTGTTTTTCCCCCTTAAATTTTCTTTTCTTTGTCTTGCAGGCGGCACTACTTGCAGCTCCTTACAGATCCAACTTCCTCAAGGCTCTTTCGAAAGGAGAAGAAGTGAAAGAGGAGGACTGTCTGGGAAATGTGCGTCTGTTTCTGGTAAATTACACGCCCACTGTGGATGCCATCTATGAGATGTACTCGAATCTAAATGCAGAGCTGGACTACACGGTTTGATCTCCCGGGAAGTAATTGGACTGGAGGTGCAGGAGTGACCCTCAACGCTTCTGTTGGTCCCTCTCAGGTGTCACACAAAACCATTTTATGAGTGTTTTTAATAAGAGTTGGGTTGTTTTTCCTTTCATTTCAGTGCATTATTTATTAGGTTGATGATGTCTGAGTGAATTTTCTTTTGCATTTGTGTACTATAATTATGCTAATGCCTTAAATCTAAAGAATATTTATAGCTGACATTTATTCATTCCTGTATTTAGTTTTAATTGTGGGATTATTTAAGTGCAGCTTTCACTTTTAGCCAGAAATTATGTAATTATGAAATCATCAGAGGACTTTTACCTCTCCCATCTTGAAATCAATGATTTTGCACTCAAAGAAAGATGCCGTTAATTTATCTTTTTCCAGCAGAAACGACGACCTTAAACTCAAGAGTTTTTAATCAGTTGAACAGCTCATTTCTTCTTCTTATAATATTGAATCCACATTCTGCCTTAGTGACTGAAAGGTGGAGATTTTCTTGAAAACCCCAAAAGTCACAAGCTTGCAGTTCTATTTGGGATTTTTAAACTGTGCAGTTTGGCTTTAGCCTGAACGTGAGGTTGAGTTGTGCTTTTTCTTCTGATCTGTGGCCCAGTGTTCTCATTTATGCTTCATGAAACCCTTTTAGAAGTCAAAAGAAATGTATTCATTTGATCAGTAATGTATTGAGAGCTATATTTTCTGAATGAATACTTTGAATAAATAGTCTCTTTCTGATTTGTTATCCATGTTAAAGTTTGACTAGTCTTTGAAGCATAGAAATAAGTTCACTTCAAGCATCTCACACTAGGTGGCAGCATTTACCTCCTTTTGTCTCTTGATGGAGGCGCTGCCACTATGTGGAACATGAGTAGTTCCATCCTCTAACATCTTCAAGACTTCTGTCTTACATAATTATGCAAGGTCATGTTTGAGAAAATCTCTTGGATTAGAGTCATCCACTACTGAGCTAATACATTTTTTTTAACTTCCAATAAGAATTAAACCAAAAGTAAATCCATCTTCCTCACACATCCTCTTCTTCTGCCCACTCTTACTTACCTAAAGTGTGTCCCAGGGATCAGGTGGCTCTGGTTTGTCTCCCAGAGGTGCCTGAGCTAATTGTCTCTGAGCAAGAGGAACGTGTCTGCATTTCTGTTGGTTTATCAGCAGCCTTGCCTGATAGCACGGCTACGAGAAACCGCAGAAAAACCGACAACAGACTAACCACATCAATGACAAAGCAACTGACCTTTAGCTCTAACATATTTATCTCAAATGAGGTCATCAATCGGTATTGCAGTTTTGCTTCTAATAGTACTACTGAAGCCATTATTCAGACAGCGTAGGTAATTTGTTTTATAATAAGCTATGTAAGTGGATATGCATTTTATGCCTGTGGTGATCTAAGCTACATCACTTCTATAGCAACCAATTTAAGAGAACAAATGAAGCAAAAATAAAGAGTGCAGCCAGAGAGCAAGATTAACTATTCAGAGCGAGCTTACAGCCAACCCATTTCTAAATAATGTGAACACCAATATTCAAGTGCATTTTTCATAGTGAAATGTAATATCTTAAAAGAGAGCGTTCACATTTTCATTTACATGTATGTATTCTGAACTATTCAGTGGCTCCTGCCTCAAGCATGGACCATCCATCTGGTTTAACATAATTCACAGCGAGAAAATTAGCGCTTTCAGCTTGCATCATCTATAAAAGGAACAAGTCCAATGTGTTTTAGCCGAGGATTGACTTGCACCATGTTACTGAAAGGAAATCTTTCGGTGGAAAGATGGATGCTCGTAAAATTAAGGGAGAAAAAGACTTGCATGGTTAAGCTTCAAATCCCTCTGCAATAATAAAAAAGGGAGAAAAAAAAAAGTCTCAGCTTTCCAAAACTAGTTTATCATTCATGAAAAAGGCTGTACTTTTGCCAGGTAATAAATCTGTATGCGCAATAACAGCATTTGCTGGGTTTAGAAAATTTAATTTACTTGACATTCCTCATTAAGAGACCAAAAAAAAAAAAAAAAAAAAAGAGGGGGTGGAGGATTAGGATCATATACTGCAAAAAGTAGTTATTTCATCGACAATTCATGGGGAGAGCTCACATCTTCATATATAATAATTGCACTTTATATTTATAGAGACAGTTTGCCATAAAACTTACCAGGCCAGCATAAATAAATAGGATTACAGAACCACTGCAGACACACAAAGAACTACTCAGTCATACATCTCAAACCCTCAGAGATATAATATAGCCCTACAAAGAAGACAGTCAATGATTCAGGTGACCTGCTCTCCAACATGGCACTCCATTACACATATGATCTTGTGAAACAGTGTCGCAACCTTCAAGAGTTAGCTCACTTCATTCAAGAAAAATGTTCACACAACCCCTTGAGGTTTAAAAATGTTAAAAATACAACCAAAGGGCAAATCTTGCTTCCTTTCTCCCACAGTGTTGATTTGGATATACGTACAATAGTTTCAACAAGCTGAGCTGAGCGTGAGTACATCATATCAGTCGGGATGTTAAATTATATCACTTGGCCTCTAACTGTACAACAGAAACATATATTCACATTTATATGCATCATTTCATCATACAGTGGCCATAAGTGTCGCTTTGTACAGAAAAGAGCCCGGGTGGGGGCGGGTGCTTCACATGTTTATGACCATTAAACTCCCCATTTTTTTAAGAAATAATTTTATGTAAAAATATACACAACAGATACACACGTTACCAGAGATCCTTCCTAGATTCAAGAATTCAAAGGATGCCCTCCCCCCCTTTCGAGTCATTTTACTTGCCTTTCTCCTTTTGTAAAGGCCCACTAAAAATGGGGAAAAAAGGGAAAAAAAACAAAAAGGTACAAAAACAAAAAAAATCTGCTCAACATACAGCTAAGTTACAAGTATGATCAGGAGCTCAGCCTCAGTGTTAAAAACAGCAGTAGTCACGTTCAATGGCCATTTAAGATACAAAAATAAAACACGAGTCCTTAGATTAAACCTGTATCTCAAGTCATGATTATCATTTACCTTATCTAGGTATACAAACACAAAGCCTTCTACAAATACATGCACAAACTAAAAAGGCATGTCTTTCTTATAGATGTCTAAACTGACACTTTCGTTGTCTATAAAAAGTTTGTCTTCTGTGTCCCCGTGCGTGGCAACACCTTGTCTTATCTGTAAACGGGGAGCTGGATGTGGGTCTGTTGTTGGTGCTCCAGCAGCTGAGGCATCCCTATGGCTTCGTACCCACGGCCCAGCATGCGCTCCTTGATGCAGGGAGGGTGAATCTCACTGATGAGGCACTCCAGAGACTGCAGGCTGCTGCTGAGTACTGCTGCATGGCACAGGCTAAAACTAGGCAGCCCACAGCAGAGGTTTTGGTCTGTACTGTAGGCCTGGGTATGAGGAGGAAGAGGAGGGGGCAGCTGTGGCTGGTGGTGCTGATGGCTGTTTGGTTGGAGATGGGAGAGTCTGACGTCTCCAGGCCTGGCTGAACATGTACCCGTTGCCAAGACCTGAGAGGTAAAACAGTCGCTATTAGGGTTGTCCCAGTGAGGAGCGAAGTACTGCCCGACTGTCTGGTCCCTCTGCATCGAGGCGCGGTTCAGTGAAGAGGTGCTGACCCGCTCCTGTCCAGCACTCAGATTTCCAGGGTGCCACCTATACGACAGCTGTGAAGAGCATGACAAAGGGAGGCAGGTTTCAGGAGACTGGCCGACCCCAGCCTCGGCTGCTCTGTGCCCCTGAGCGCTGTTATTCCCACCGTACATCCTCATTGCTCCCTGCTGATAGGGCTGCTGCAGCTGAGCTTTGTGCTGCCACACTGTGTAGTCTCCTCTTGTCAAGTACCCAGCTTGGGCTGTGTCTGCAGTCTGTGTAGGTAGTACTGCTCCTGTGAAGGCTAGACTGCTCTGAGGTGGCACTCCCAAGATAAAGTCCGAGTCGGAATGTGCCACTGCAGCCACAGCCTGCAGTGAGGGGCTGGCTCGGGCCTCTCCCCCCAGCTGCAGGGCCTGACTGTTGGGAACTCTGCTCATCTGCCTCATGAGGCTTTGAACCTCTGCCAGCTCAGACTGGGGGGGCAGTCTCTGATCTCTGGAGGCCATTCCTGCAGTAGAACAAAGTGTTTCAGTGGGTACATCAGGGGGCTTACATGAGCTTATATGATAGGCCTTATGTCCATGCCTCACTGTGTAGCCATTATTCAAAGGATTATTATACGGTGCCACAGAAGTTTGGGGGTTTCCATGTTTTGTCCTTTTGCCCTCGGATGTTTTCACCACACCTTTGACCACCACAGAGGCTGTAACAATGGCCAACAAGCCCTGATAACCTCCTGAGTGTGGGTGTGAATAAGGGCTGTAGCGTTGGCCTGTGGTGTCCAAACCATTGACAGTTTTGTTAAGCTGCTTGTGTTGTGGCACTCGCACATCGGACGGAAAGATTTTGATAGTCAGTGGACTGTTGGCGGTTTTCTGGGCAAAAGCATCCAATTCTGCAGGAGATGGATAGCGAGAAACCATGGATGCCGGTTCACCTGAGAAGGAAGCATACAGAAATGGTTATTAGAATACATGCAGCCAAAAGGAAGTCTTTTGTTTCTGTCGTTTCTTGTTTGGAGCCTAAAACCTGTTTCATGGGATGATTCTGGACATCAACCAGCCTATAAACCAATTTTAAGAAGGGAAATGCCTTCAGCATTGTTTGATTGGTGCTTAATGAAATTAATTCAGACTTTTCAACTCAGAATTAGTTTACTCCAGGAAATCAAAAGATAAAAAGTACGAAGAGAACATGAGTTTTTACTACTGAGAGATTTGGCCATTTAACCACAGTAGAGGGAAGAAATATTCTCCACAGATCCCATCATCAGCAATTTGATCAAAGAGACAAACTCCTTTTAAGAAGAAAAAAAAAATTAAATTAAAAGAGGAATGAATGACTACACTTAATCTTGGCATATGCAATGATGAAGTAGTTCTGTTTTACATATTTACAGGTTGATATTTTCATTTTTGGGTTTAATACTCCAGTATTTACAACATTATTATATCCACCTTATATCTTCTAAATCAGTATCTGTCATTACACAAGAGTATAAGAATAAGAGATTGTGTGCCTTTCCATTCAGTGCAAGATCAATTAACTAACAGACATTTCCTGTATATTGAACTTAAAACACATTTTACATATGTGTGTGTGTATATACATATGGTGATACATATAGAGAGAAAAAAAAGTGTGCATGTATATACAATTTTAGCATCAAAAATGTATTCCAGGGTCATATTGCATAGTTTTGAGGATTTTTTTGGTGCTCATTTGTTGCACTTAAACAAAAACAAAAAAACAAAACAAAACAGGCAGAAGGAGTCCCCTTCTCAGTGCTCATTCAGTATAGTATAGTATTAGTGTAGTATAGTATAGTATATCCTCTCACACTCTGAACTGCTGCAGAACCACTTTTCACCTTCTGGCTAAAATTCAAAAGTGCTGCATGAACAAGCCATAAGGCATTTCTCTCATATTATATTATACTAGACACACACACACACACACACACACACACACACACACACACACACACACACACACACACACACACACACACAC
>JBAMYA010000004.1:9241820-9257294 GCA_037176975.1 Arrhamphus sclerolepis | reverse complement strand
CCCCCCCCCCCCCCCCCCCCCCCCCCCCCCCCCCCCCCCCCCCCCCCCCCCCCCCCCCCCCCCCCCCCCACCAACTACAAACCATCAATCACCACTAAATTTCTGATTTATGGTAGGATCCATATACTTTTGTGATTTAGTGTAGGATATTTTATAAACATTACATGCAAATATTCTAGAGTAATAAAACCCATTTTAATTATGCAGTGGTTTATGTATAAATGTAGTCTTTCATAACCTTTATTCCACCCACATACAGTCCCACTAAATGCTTTCTGCCACTCTAAACTGGATAATCTTTTTCCCGTGGTCACACTTGCAGCCATTTCCCTGAAGATTAGAGCAGAGACCTCATTGTTTTGGAGCAGTTTGAGTTAATCACTAATTTAGGGGCAAAACAAGCCCCAAAGGCAGGGCTGAAACTGGAGTTGGACAAGCTCGATGGGTTTCTAAAACCACAGCTTTCAACCATTTCATACCCAGAGGGAGAACATAAGGAAACAATTACAATGACTGCTAGATATGATTCCCACATGAGATACTACGAAAATCTATCCATACATGATGGCAAAGCTGCCAGGCAACAAAAAAAGCCAAAAACTCTTTGATGTCGGGATAAACACTTATCTTGAACATATGGGTGAGAAAACTTGTTTACTAGTGTCAAATCCTCGGCAGCAACATGGCACTGAAAACTGGCAGTTAATTACAGAACAGCGCTTCTCAGCAGGCATAAATACTTGTTTACCATACCAATAATCCTGATATTTAAAATACTCTGGCCAACCGTAATAACTAGGAACTAAGCTCAGCACATACATGATACGTTTTAAACACCTCTCCGTTACCATGACAACTTCCTTCTATGCACCCAGTTGGTCCAATAAGCCCAGTCATTAGAACCATGTAATTAATTGGTCCCGCCTTCATTCATCTGCTTGAGATGAGCCTTTGCGATTGACTATCTGCCGCTTAGCAAGAGCGAACAGCTAAACCAGCAGCTGGCACGTACTCCCTTTAAACGGAGGCACCAACATGAAAATATAATTCTGCTATTTTTTCCCCTCATTTACATGATTGCATATGCAAACTACAGTACATCCTGCTGTCTTTCAAACACTGAAAGCCATGCATTGAATAACCACAGTTTAAGGCTGCAGTGATTGAATTCTGGAAGAGAGGAATTTAAGAAAGTCTGCAAAAGCAAAAAGACAAAAATTCCAGAATATCAATAGTTTTAATCAGTGGGAGCTAAACTGATGGACAGAATCCTCCAAGCCACCCCAAGTTCTCGGACTAAATGTGCACGTGTATTTATTGTGACAATGATGATGATGGCTTGGATGGACAAATACCTGGACTTTTGGTATTGGCTGATGGTACTGATTCAATACCACTGTTATTTTTTAATAATTAAAATAAAATAATTTTTAAAACATTAACATCAAATAAAGAATATTGCAATTGCATAAAGAAATACAGGACTGAAATGCATAGCATCACAAAAAACTTTTATATTTTGACAGTGAAACACAGAGGTCCAAACGTCTGCCATCAAGCTCGTCGTTTGTGCTTCTTTTAGTCGACATGAAACATGTTCAGTCTACAACTGCTTGGCGAGACCCGTTTCTGAGATGTCCTTCAAACATTACACTGCAGTGAAATGTGAAACTTCCAATGGCTGACATCCATGACATCCAGGACAAGGAATTTTACAGTTTTGGCCATCGCTGGCCTGGATCTCTTTTTTCCTTGGGAAAGAACCTCCATCTTCCTGACTTAATAAACGTGCGGCTTTTCACATTGGAGGTCCTAATATCCGTTCCTTAGATGATTAATAAGGTCTACCCATCTTATTTTTAAATCAAAATTCATATTGCCTCTGGAAACCTCAGCCTATCATAATTAGCATGTAGCAGTTTTCTCAAGGGGATTTTTCAGTCTAAAATAAAATCGTATTGCCAATAACAATGCTAATGCTAGAAAGCTGTAATCAGTTCAACGACTAATGTGCCACTGCTTCTCCAACTGGCAACTCAAAACAGGAGCAGCAAGGCTATTCAAGGCTATTCTGTGCGATTTCTTCTGCTGGCTTGTAGAACAAAGCAAGACTGAGATTTTGCTTTTTAAAATTAAAGGGTATAAGATGGTGCTTTGATGTAAATACTCAATATATTTTAGCATCTGTATCACAACTCTAGCCCATTATTTGAATGACTAACGCAAAAAACAAAAACTACACATTTCACTGATTTAAAAAAAACAAACAAAGAAAAACTAGAATATTATGTACATAGAAAATTAAGACAGAAGTATAAGTTAGAGCAGTCGTCCATCATGGTTTCTTAAGTCATATAATCAAAATGTCCTTAGACAAAACAGTGGACTTCCTATTGCCCTAATTGGGTTCATCAGTTATGATATGCACTCATTCTATGAGATTAAAAAGCTGTGGATGGATAAGTGAATGGATGAATGAATGTGGCCCTGTTATAGTGCTTTGATTGCTCTGCTCTCGTAGAAGAGCCACACAGTTCTTTAACCATTTGCTTTGAATGAGCCACCTCTATGACTGACTTCTTCACAGCCTCAGCGGCTGTGACTTGGGAGTGTTTCGAGTCATCCTACCTGCCAAATGGAGCATCAGATGTGACAGCTCATTCTTTGTTTCACACTGCAGTAAGACACAAGACATGCTAACCCCAGAGAATGTGCTCTTACGTTTCTCCTCACACTAGCCTCTCTATCCATGACCTTCCTCTGTAAACATACAAAACTAAAAAACACAGACACTCATTCACCACATTTTCACATGCCTCCTTCTTTCCGTGTCAGTAGCCTCTATGTGAACGGTGCTCTCAGAACAGAGTAACCTCAGGGTTGAACACTTAGTTATGTGTGCTCGAGGAGGCTCTGGCGAGCACTTCTTTGCACCAGTGTCATTCCTCATTTGTTTCTGTGCCGCTTGGCCCAGCTTGGGCAAAGTTTTCCCCTCTCCAAGCCAGCCCGAGCACAGGCCGGCACCGTGGGAAAGAAGCATTCCCAGCCTTTGCTTTCATGCTGAGATAGCAGAGAAGAGCACAGCTCTCATTTACTCTGATCTTCATAACACTTGTTTCTCAGGAATCTTTCACATCGGTGTTCAGCTGAGAGAGCTCTCATGTCCAATGCCCGCCATTTATCGATGGCTAAAAATGGAAATGGATTTCAATTCTCGGCAGCGGCAAAAGATTGTCCCTATTTAACTTTAGCCAGAAACGGCTCATTTAATGAAGAATCTTGGACCACACAGACTGAGCTCCCATCAGGAAGTCTATTCCCTGTGGCTGTGCTTTAAATGTCAGAGTAGAGATGGAGGCTTCTGCACTATGCACAGTCGCAGTACATAAAACTCAAGAGAGGTGGAGGAGGAGGGGTGGAGGCCCTGCAGGTAAACAGGATGAGAAATGTATCCCTGATTCGGCCTGAGGCAAACTGGGCCCTTCTGTTCCAACATTTAGCAGACAAGTGCTCCACTGATTCCCAATTAATATTTAATAACAAAGAGGTATTTTGCCTGGGGAAATGAGGGAGGAAGCCTTCAAATTTTTGTATAGCTCCATATGCATGATCAGCTATCTGGGAGGCATAATAACTGCACAGTCCACAGTAACACAGTGTTTTCTATCCCTTTTTTTGGTCATTTATAGGGTTTGTGAATATGTGCGTGCTTCACAGAAACCTCCAACAGTCCAGTTAGTCTTTTTGCACCTGTCAGATCACAACAACTTTTATGCTTCTAACTATATGAGGTTTTCTGACGCCCAGCATGGTTCCACTCAACTTTAACCTGAGAGGAAGTCTAATTATCCTGAGTAAGTGAAAACACCTGCGTTAATGCACAGGTGTTACATGCAGAAATCTGATCACTGCAAGTGTTTAAATCTGAATATATTGTGCATTGTCTTCGTACTTTCTGATGATACATTTACTAATACATATTCAGTGGGAGTTTACACTTTAAAGCACTACACTGCAATATATCTAAAGCCAAACTAGGCATTTACTGGTAATATATTTATCAGCCAGTCTTGGTTGTGTGGCACCATTTCTACTAACCTCTGTTATCTTGAGTAGTGGATAAGCTAATCACACGCATTCATATTACTACTAGTATGTACACAGTTTAACAGTTAAAGTGTAAAGATCTTTGATGTAAAGTAGCTTAAAACCAGAAGCCACAGCATTTTTATAAACCCTCATTTGAGATAGAAAAGAAAAAAAAAAAAAGATTTGTAATCTCATTCTGTACATACAGGCTGTCCAGTGAGACTAGACTGTCCAATCTTTAATGCTGCACAATTAATACAGGTGTAGACAAATCTGCATAGGTAGGAAGCACTTTTGAACAAGCCTCAATCTGCACACATGCCAAATTTAATCACTTAATTCGAAGAAATCTAATCACAAATTCCAGGGCTGAAGATAACCGTCTAACCTTTCAACAAAAGGTAGTATAATCAGTCAAAATGAAGGTCAAACAATGACACAAACTACAAATTGTGTGCATCGTTAGTAGCTGTCTGGGAGAGCTGATTAACTCTAATTTCGGAGTCCACTTTGACCTGCATGTATTTTCACTGCGGGAGTGCACTGATTACTGACCCAATTAACAGGCATCATCAAGAGGCTTGTTATTTTAATCTAAGCTTCATGGCAGCGGAAATTTCAGTTAAAACTACGCATGTGAACGTGGAGACCAAAAACAAGACTTTTAAAGGCTAAATCAGAAGTATCAAGATGATCTTGGACATATCTTGTGTAGTCAGAAACTGTGTCTTTTGCCAAGACTGATTTTGTGCATGCATATGTCCTCTGGAGACGTAAGTGTCTCCAGCTGCTTGACAGACTCACCTTTTTGGGTGCATGACTGCAGCGGTGCTACTGGCAGCAGTAACGGTGGAGGGGGAACATCGAGACTTTTCGGTGTGCAGGCCAAACGCTGCGACGAGAAGTTCTGCCGTCTCTGGATACAGGCTAGCATGGTAGGTCACAAGGGCTGCACGCAGCCTGGATATTCCTGCTAGAATACATAAAAACAACAGCTTTTCACTTTTCATGCAATATTTTAACATCTAATAATATCACAAGAGATCAAACTAGAGTAGACAGCAGCTCTCTGTACCTCAACCTGTACAGGGTGATCTGTCCATCTAAATTTGGTATGCCATCAAACTAACATTAACTAATTAGGACTTTAGAGCATAATTAAAGCTGAAAACCACATTCAATGGCAATCAACCAAATAGTTGTCAAAGAGTGTTTAGATTATAAATTGTATGCATCATTTTCAGGGTATATGAGATTTTATTCTCTGGAGGCCACAGAAATCAGACATAACACCTGGGCCAGAAGAATGAAGCCACTGCTTAGCGCACTCAGTGCAACGTTTGTGAAACTGAGTTTATGACCTGATTAGGATGGATGGATGGATGAATAAATAAATTTAATTAATGAATAAATAAATAAATGCATGTGGCCACATCTGTGCACGGAGACCTCAGGTTCTTAATGTCCTCTTTTAAAATAATATGCCTAAACAAATATCAAACTCAGGGCTTTTAAAAAAAAAAAAAAGCAGTGATGGACGTTCACAAGTCATGTCTACACTCATCTGTGGTTTGTGTCTAGACATTGTTAGGACTAGTTAGGACACTAAAACAGATGCCACTTTAAACTCTCTGAATCTACATAAATTCAAAGACTAAACATTTAGAGAACGCAAAAATCTCAATACAACCTATTTTGGGGGTGGATGTACATTGTACATTACATTTAAAATGGGATGTGAAATTCTGCAACCGTTTGCATTGTTTTAATCAGAAAGAAATTCAGCTCCACTATGTCAATGAACATTTAAGGAAGGGAATAGTTCAATGATGAGTCCATCCCTTTCGTCTGCTTAGTTGTTATGATGGCTCTTTCCTATTATCAACCTCGCTCTGTCGGTCGTGATCACACAGATCATTACTAACCCTGCTCTTGCCTCGGGCTGTGTGTTTCCACACAGCCTGACGAAGCTAACCAGCCTAGAGACCTGGGTTTCTTGTTCTGTAAATTTATGGCCGTATTGATCAGCAGAGAAAGCCAAAAGCAGCTCACTCCCTAAAGCAGGCCTTGCTGGTTGCAGAGTTAAGCACTGTCAGAGGAAATGAGTGTGTGTCTGAACAAGACTGTGCCTCTCCACAGCTGGTTGGATTGGAAGCAATCATTCTGGAGAGAAAGCCAGGCATTGAGTGAATATTTCAGTGGCAATCAGTTTTGACATTGTCTTAGATTATCTGAAAGAGTCAGCAAAATCTATACGCTTGCTTTGCAGAACTAAACCAAGCCTCGGGCTACAGTGAAAGACATTGATGTATGGGAATCAGGTATTTCATAAACAGGCAAATGCTATCAATGCAAAATGTCACAGACTTTACAGTATATGGCATTAATAGTTAATCAATCCAGCAGTTACAATTGGAAACACTTTATTTTCCTTACTATGCAGTAGTCCCCAAGAAGGCTAATATAAGCCTGGAGCGTTCTGCTGTCAGATTGCCTTTTTTCTATTTCTTGCTCGATTTTAGCGATCTGGATTCTGTTTTTATTTCTCCCTGAGGGTCCAGAGGCCTGCTAAAGCAAGTCAACCACAGAACAGAATGTTCAGTGATGGGCTGCCTATTACCTTTTCTTCAAAAGGAAAAAGAGACAGTGTTATTTTTGTTAGCACCTTAGTAAGATTTTAGTAACAGTAAAAATATTGAAAAGACAATGAAAGAAAAAATAAAGGTTCCCTAACTTTTCCCTCCTCCATGGCTGCTCTCCTCCACTCAACATCTGTCCCAGTGACAGATGGTCCTTCAAACTACTCAGTGCGACCCGTCTCATCTTAACACACATATCAGGACAGCTAAAAGCCTCAGAATGGTCAGATTCCATTTAGAAAATAGCATTTCTCAACAACCCTTCTATTAGAACACATTTGTCACAGGGGAGATACCAAAAAGGCAACAGGAACCCAAGGGAGAAAAGGCATCTCCAGGGAAATCCCTTCACAAGTAGAAAATAAGACATGAATTGGAATACCTTCCATTACTCCCATAATTTGCTGCTGAAAAGAAAGAAAGGACAAGGAAAAAAAAAAAAAAAAACACATCAAGGAGGACATTAAAATTCACGGACAGGGGTCGGCAGTGGCCTTACTTCAAAAGTTTCAATGAAAGCAAGAAAGGAAGCCAGAAATGATACAGAAAATGAAAGTAATGATGGTGTTTTTATGCCGCTATCTGACTTGAAATTTTAAAGAGATCTTATAAAAAAAAACTCCAACTTAAAATTCCCCGTCTGAAACTTGTTACTTGAAAGGAGAAGTTTCCCCAGAATGCATGATATCAACAATTCTTCAGCCCTCTGCACTTTGCTCAGTATAACTATATTCAGTTTTTCCCTTTGATACCATACCAAGATATCCTTCAACTTTGAGTCTCTGAAATAATACAGAAATTAAGTATATGTGACAACTGCAGTCTCATGGAAAGTAGTTATTCACTTATTCACTTCATTATTATATGAATAGTGAATATAAAGTGATTTATCACTATTCACCCCATCTCAGCCTTCGCAAATAAGGTCAAGCTCTCTGTGAAAGCAGTTCTCTTTCATCAACTTTCTAGTAAGCAGCTGAGACTGGTACTGTGGTGTACAAGCCAAGTGTTTTTACTCCCAGAGCCTTATAAGTTCATGTTTTCAAGGACTTCTCAAACATGCATAACAAGGACATAAAGTTTAAGCAGCGCGAATGTTTAATTCTCAGCACTCTCAGGCGACATGAATGGGGCCGATAAGCGGTGGGATGAGATCCACTGAGAGCCTGCCAGGGAGATAAAGACTGTGTGCTTCGTCGTCCATCTAATGTCCCCCATCGTGTTGTGATAACAATATTTAGGCAGAGGGGGTTATTTTTCAAGTTTATCCCCGTCAGACAGAATGTGGAATCTGTGCTGGGCATTTAAGGACCTTTTGTGCTATGATTAGTTTCAAAGGAGACTTTAAAATGTTTGTTGCAACTGAGTAGGCAAATAGCTTTAGACTGAATTATTATTATTATTATACGTTTAATAAAACATCTTTGCAGTACTTGCATGCATTAGATGCAGTCTTCTATGAATAAGAAACCTTAAAGCTGCCTTGTCCTCTTGCACAATGAAACGCTGTCTGAGTCGCATTTATAAAGCTATTTTGCCCCCAGCTCATTTAAAGATTAACATCCTTCCAAAAACTACAGGAATTAAGTCTCACTAACTGAATTTCTTTTCTTTTTTTTTTTTTTTAAATAAATCGGCTGAATAATCTTGTGATTAATACAACTGACCATTTGGCTTGCAATGACTGCTTGGTATTCTCAAGTGTTTGACAGTTTAAAAATTCCTTTGACAATGTTGTTTTGCGTGCGTGTGTGTGTGTGTGTGTGTGTGTGTGTGTGTGTACTTCTGCTGACCAGAGCCGCTGTCCATTATGGCCTTAACACTCATGCAAAAGGGATTCATAATCTTACAAGTCTTCCTGTTTAAAAATAAACTCCTCTCTAACAATTTCCAGCCAATCTACTCCACTGCTCACGGTGACACAATCAAGTTGGATATACTTGGCTGGTTAAATCCAAGCTGGTTAAATCGTGTTCAGAAAATAAAAATAAGAAAAATGGATCACACATTTCTTCTCCCATTTTGGCTGTGCAAAGCAACAGCCTGACAACATCCATGAAAGCAGCAAAAGCCCTAAATTATACAAGCATTCTGACAGAGGGTAAGACAGATGTTGATACCAGTCTTTTTGTGACTTTGTGCAGCATCATCAGTCATACCAAAGATAGAAGCAAACTGCACAAAGAGCCTCCCTCTCGACAAACATGAATTGCGCAGATAAAAAGGAGCACACACACTCTGGACACACCTTTGACCTGCCCCATTCACATGCAACCTTCCCGACCTCTTCTATCTCAACTCCTGTTAGCAATTCTCAGGACTCTTAATGATTATAAGACAATGAAAACATTTAAGAGGAGCACCCTCTTCACTCTCCGTGGGTTTGCCATGAGAGCTACACTGATGTTGTCCTCCTTCATATTCAGATATCACAGATGAGTAAAAGGAAAATGAGCACAAAAAAGGGATGATTTAGGAATAAATAAATGACAATAAGATAGCAATAAAGAAAAGAGGAGGAGGGGGGGGGGGCTCTTTGAATATGGACGACATAGCCCATGAATAGTCATCCACTGCTGTATAATCAATTGTGTATTTTTTCTTAAGGTAGGCACTGCAGGAACCTGTCAGTAACGGAGACCAGACACGGAGTCTTAAATACAGACAGAATTAGACAGCAGTGCTGCGGCAGCTGCTGGATTCATCTTTATACAGCCCTCAGCACACGCACAGATCACCCTCAATCCCATCATACATTTTTAATAGAATCTATTACTTCTGGATTAGCCGATAAGAAGAGCTGGCCTGGTTAAATTCTATAGCAGTTTACCTAATTTGTATCAAAATAGCAGAGACACCCAGATGTCTCTCTTCTTTATTGCAAAGAAAGTATTTTTTTATTCAGAAAAAAAGGACACAAAAGGTTAACATGCAGCAGAACCAAACAACCCAGAGTCACCCTACTCTGCATTGCAAGAACACTCCACGCCTGCAGCTCGCAACAATGAGCCTCATTACCATTGAGATTAGCTCCTGTATAAAGTATTACATTATTAGAAAGCATTTCCTTTACATTTTAAATGCAAGCAAAAAAAATACATGCCATTTATCTCTGGGCGTATTCAGACAGATGTCCAGGGCATTCATTTGGATGTAAATCATGCAGCATTAACGGCTGGCTGACTGGGAGAAACGTTGACATTACAGCCTCTAATGCAAAGATGCAGCCGTGTTACAACAAAGCAGACCAGTTTGAAAATCATATGTCCTTAATACTGACAGAAATTCTCTGCTAACCTTTAAACAGTCTCAACCGCCCAACCTCGGCGAAAGCAAAAGCTATAATCTCCTGTACTAACCCTGTATGAAGCATTTCTAATGCTGTTATAATTTTCCTTTCAATTAAGAGGGTTGCCCTGTTTCTAATTCATTATCAAAAAACACACATAAATAAGCTTAGCTGCTTTCAACTTACTTTGGTGCATTTATAATTACTGACTGCATTTTAATGTCTCTGACATTTTTCAGAGTTCTTTGAAGCCGGGAAAAGTGATGTATATACACTTTATATTTATCTGCTGTGCAGCTCCCCAAAGGTTTTTTATCTTGCTGTATTTAATTACAAAAAAAAGATGCTGTTGCATTTTATTTTCTATTATCTCAATAAAACTTGCTCAGAGTTATGAGGCCCTGGGATAGACTCCGTAATTAGTAACTCAAGATATTAAATAGTGGAGTGAAAAATATATTTCCCAAGTATAAGCTTGACTTGGACGTGCTTAAGCACATATAATTCAAAATTATACTCAGCACACTGTATTTCTATGCTGAATTCAACATATAATAATAGTATAGCAGCAAACAGTTTGAGTTGAAGGACAGTCCAAGTTCATGGTTGTGCCATTATATTCACAGCTTCTGCCAGCAGGAGATATTTGTCTTTGAGGTTTAGAGTTCATATCATCCACTTCTGCGAGTGTGTCTTTCAAAACAGTGAAGACAATGATGAACTGTAATGTTATCTAATATAAATCAGGTTTATATAAAAACTGATTTTTGATATACGAAAGCAAAGCTGTTACTCTCAAGGATGACACTTAACATCTGATGGGAGCAAAAAGCCTTGGACTGACCCAAATCTACCCTCAAATCACTGGTGCCAAGGTAGAACAAACAAAGTATGGGGTCAAGTCTTCCCAATGCCAAGGTAGCATTAGTGGGAAAACACAGCCTTATCTTATCCTCAAACTGCTGAAGATCTATGGTTTATGCAGCCCAGCCCTTGGAAAAACCTTGACTCAACTTGATAAAATGCCTTAACAAGTGGGCTTCAGGCTTTGTTGAACTTTTTTTTTTTTTTTTTGAAGATGCAAACTATAACATCTGCTTCATTTAGACGGCCAACTCAGGCATAGGCAGAATATTTTTAGTGCTCCAATTACATGTAGAAGAAAAGAAAAATTAGTTTGCTAAGCAAACAAACTGCTCCCAAGCCCCGTCCTCTGGCTGCTTAATTTGGGGTCACTGATTCCTTCAAGCCATTTAAATCTTGAAGCAAACATACGACTCATTAAGAAACGTAGAGAAAACGTTGCTTATGTGGCAGACAACCAAGAGATAAGATTAAATGTTCAGGAAGAAAAGAGTCTTTGATCTCTGGACCAAATTATGGCATCATCATCTCACTGGCTTCCTTTTCAGGGCAAAGGCAGATACATCCAGTGCAATTTGACAGTATGGGATAATCCTTAATTTAAAGTAATTACTGAATAAAGAATGTAGACAAAAATAATAATGACCTTAGCTGTTCTGCTCCCTCCCCAGTGACCCGAGAGACCCAGTCCTAGCCCTCCACCCTTAACCTCTGTTTCATACCCCATCATCCTGTTAGAATGAAAAACCCAATTAGACAGATTTCAAAAGATGTCAGGCTGCTCATAATTGCACACGACAACCCCTGGCTGATAAAAAGGTGATTACAAAGGGTGCACAAGAAAATTTGTTAGGCAGCCTGAGACTTTGACAGTATCCCATTAGAACAACATCAAGTGAGCGTCCATCTCTTTTTTCCTTCTTTTTTTTTGTCATCTGCTTCCTCCTATCAATCAGACTGCCAATGATGACCTGATCCACAACAGGAAATTTCCAGTACATTTAAGCAGATCCCGAAAAAGAGGCAATGATGATGTGACGGAAAAAGACACGACCTTAATCAGTCCCCTGTACTGGCCTGGGTAATAATCTTCCAAGAAAAGGCCATTCTCACAGCGAGCAGTTTCCTTCATTCAGTAATTCGGGAGGCCTGGAGATTGAGTGAGCCTGGGGAAACTTCACAATAAATCAGGACTCAGCTTCGCTCCTGAGAAAGCAAAGGGAAGCAGGCAGCCAAATGACAAATCCCTTTTCTTCACAGAGTTGGAATTACTGCTTGGGTGTGATGTGAGATCAGAGGGAAACCCCCGTGGGGATACCTGCAAATTAACTGCAGAGATACACTGCAAATTAATAACCCCCAAACGAGTTTGGGGTCAGGCGACACACATTTTAGGAAAGTGCATTGTGGAAAAAGTAATTACTAATGGTTAGCTGTAACATGTTTATGAAGGGCTACGAGGATACAAGGATGCAGCACAAAATATTCAGGCTTCAGAGTGCACAAAGCAGATTGAAGTCAAACTCATGAAGGAGGTATAGAGTACTACATTTTTGATTGCAAATCCCTGAAAGAGAGATGATAATAAAAAAAAAAACACAAAAAATTGCTGGCTTTTCTTCTCTGCCTCTGGTGATAAGCCCTGACACCCCATCTCATCTCTGTGAGTAATAAAAGGATCTGGCGCAGGCAGGAAAAGCATGCAGGGTTGAATTTCACACCTGGCCAGTAATCTATAGGAACCTCTGCTGCGGCTAACCTTCAACCCCAGCTGCCACCGGTGCAGTGAGGTGCGATGATCCCACCTCCGGCTCTTAGACAATAGAAATGGAAACCATCAGAGACAGCACTGGATGACCGATAATACACTTCAAAGCACTTCCACCATGCTGACATGTAAAGCGCCTTTCAGGGCACGTAAAGCAACCGTCCAGTGCACATGTGCAGACAGATACTGACACACAACAGAAAATACAGATAAGCTACTGCATATGCTTAAAACACACATTAGTGAATCGTGCCTAATATTTCTAATAACTATTAGATTTTAATGAGTACTGGATGTATTACAAACAACAAATAAAAAAGCCCCGACGACATATTATTGACCTTAGACTTAGAGTCATTCATATTAATATCAATGATCTTATTGAAGTCACTCATATAACTGTAATTATAAGGGCGAGGCGTTTATTATAGCGCATTGGGCATGTTTAGACAACTAGGTCCCTTTTTTTTTTTTTAAAGGTCCTTAACATTAAACACTAAAAGCATCTATTCTGCCCACCTCGCTTCGTTATTGTTAAGTTGTACACTGAATTAAAAAGCCCTTGAACTGGTGGACATGAACGGCAAACTAAATATTTTCTGAAGAAACAAATAATTTCCCCCCACATTGCTCACATCATTCATTATATATATATATATATATATATATATATACACATACACACACATACATATACATAATGAACACACATATGAGAACAGGGAAAAATACTATAAATGTCTTACAGAGTTTAGTCTAATCATAAGGCTTGTTTATCTTTGGTTCTCCACGGCTGATTGGTTCCTCTCCTCCTCGGAAGGCGTATTTCCTTCGCACAAGCAACCTCACCACTGATTTCACCGAGAGCGCTGGAAACCTCGGGAGAAATATCCATTGATGAGGCTAGTTCCGTGAACTGTACTTCCTCGACATGCTCGACGGTGGTGTGGAAGATAATTTCAGCAGTTAGGTTTTTACGAGCAGCCACTTGTGTATCATCCCCGCAAGTCGGCAGAGCGGTGTGAGTGACGGAGAGCGATGTCGGAATGGGAAACTAGTCCTCTGCACTGTTGAAAACCGGCTCCGGGCCAATCAATCAAGGTTGGATTTGAGTATTCACACGCCTCGACCAATCGTATAAAGGAGAGGGCGGGGCTTACGGTGATGCCAAACCCGTCAAAGAAGGCACGTTCCCCTGTTTGGCTGAAAAATTTAAAGGGGGTCAGTTTCTTTTAAAAATATATTAACGCAAAACTCCTGGTCGTCTTCATGTTTTTTTTTCCTTCCCTTTCTTTTTTCTTTTGACCTCTGCATCTGTGATTGATTGAGAGAGCAGATGTTTCTTTACAGGCCAGCCAGTCAGCGGTTCTCAATCAGCTCTTAATTGGATCAGGTGTGCAGGGGCAGAGTTAGACAGCAAATAAACGTTCTCCCTTGAATTCAAAGACATCAGCAGAAACATGTGCAGCTCACAAAACAGAGCCCCCCTCCCTCCATGGTTGAACAGACCTTTTCTTTTCACAGCAGCAACTTTGGCTTCTAATAAGAGTGCATGCATGTGTATAATTAAAAAGTATAAAGGTCTGCAGCCCATTTAGATGAGCTTAATGGACCCCTGTATTGTGAATCCTAATCACCTATTGCAACACTTCAACTGAGAGGATTCGGACTGTTGCTAAGAAAAATCGCCTCGCTTGCACATACTTCCCTGCTATTTCATGACAAAATAAATGCTGTAAAAACAAGTTTACTATCCCAGAGTATGGGCATGTGGAGTCCCCCACATAACCTTTTGCAGATGAGCAGGACCCCCAAATAGAATACAAATTGCGGTTTTGTGTCTTTTTCTTGCCATTTTACATGCCTGTGCAGTCATTTGATACTGTGTGGTAATATGTGCCCTTTTGTGATCTTTTTTTTTTTTTTTTTTTTTTTGAAGTCCTGTATGGTACATGCACTAATTTTACTAATTAAATGTATTTTTTCTTCTTATAGTAGGCTACTTGTGTTCCTTTTCATAGTCATTTTTTCCCCTTATTTATAGTGATTTCAGTTTATATGCTGTACTAAATTTGTTGCTGTTGTGTGTGTGTTTTTTTTTTTTCAGCCATCTTGTAGCTTCCTGTAGCTTTGTAATTCATTATGATGGAAAAAAAAAAAGTATAATTTCGGTAATCATTCTTTAAAGATTGCACATTTTGCAGTTTTATGTGCAAGTTGACCTTCTGAAATGTAGTGAAGTAGATGCATAAAATGGCATGAAAATAAAATAAGTAGAAACACGTTCTTCAAACATCTGCATAAGGAAATACACTTAATTTAATAGTTATTAAATTGTTGGAGACAGCTGCTGCACCTTTACAGATGCAGTCTAACAGAACAACAAAGGCTCTGGCCTCAACTGTTGGATGATAAAGTGCTTCACCTCCTGTTTTCAACACAAGTCCCAGGAAAAACTTATCACAAAGCAAATGTACGAAACATGTGCAATGATACTATTATGAATTCTATGTCATAGCTCAGGATAAGAAATTAGAGATTGTTGACAAAGAGGATGTGGTCTGCCACTTTCACAAGAGATCTTAGAATGTTAAATAAAATAAATGGTGTCTCTGTGCCACTTTGATTTTGGCTTTTGTACGTGCGTTTATGAGCATATTTACATGGTTATAAGCTCAAATGACTGTGATTATTGACACTTTTATAGTTTTCATGCATAATGAAAAGCCAGAAATACATGCAAGAAAGCAGTATTTTATATGTGTTACAGTCAGGCAACACAAACAGAAACATAACTTAATTTATAATCCAGGTTCCGAAAGCAG
>JBAMYA010000004.1:9216195-9241498 GCA_037176975.1 Arrhamphus sclerolepis | reverse complement strand
CACTTTATGCTTCTGCACAGACTAAACAAATTAAAGGTGAACTTTGGAAAGAAAATTGTTATTTTCCCTTGTCTTCTAATATTTTCCACATAAAAGAGCTCTTTTAAACTTATTGTTTCCTTGGGGAAGATTGTCAAATTTAACATCTGTGGCCATAAATTTTCAGTTTTTACTTTGAAACACCTTATAGGTTTGTACACAATTCTGCACTTTCAATGCTGATCAATCTTCCCAGCCATATAAGAAACGTGTGGGGATGGAATTCAGCCACACTCGCTACAAATCAAACCTTTAAAAAACGTCCATTTGTTATCTTCAAAGAAAGACAGCGGAACACACTCCAAAGGACTGTGATTTACAGCAGACATATTTTGACCCACTGTTGCAGAGGAATACTGAAATGTTTCTTGACAGCTCCCTGAGAGTCATTTTTCAGTATGAATGAGACCCGCAGATGGCAAATGAGGTTACCATGCCAACTGATGTTCCAGTATTGAGCAAAGAAGACAAAGATGGAAAATATTTCTCAAATTAATTACATGTTGAAGTGAAAGTAAAAGGAGTCCACTTTTAGTTGCAAAAATGACACTGATCTACTTTAGCTGAACACAGCATCCAAACATCCATTTAGAATTTAGAAGATTTAACTGTTCAGCATTTTTAAAGCCATCTTCCTAGATATTTTTCTGCTGTCCAATAGTTGAGTGCATAATAACCATAATAATTAATCATGATAACCATAATAACCTTACAGAAAATTAAGTCTGGATTAGAATTAAGTCTAGTGACATAGAAACAGAAAGAAATGCAAACAAACCACAACTATTATAAGAAAACTGCCAGCTCAGATATTGTCAAAGGAAGCAACTAAAATTTTACACCATAGATAATAAGGATAACAGTAATCTTTTATTAATCTTGCTGAAACTCAACAAGAAAACGGCAACAAAAGAAGCATTTATTATCAAAGTCCACATATAACACTTGTTGTTGTGCTCAAATGGATTTTGTTTTGGTCATGTCATTGTACCCTCACAGGATGTCAAGCTCTACCTCTAAAGACGCACCTCATCAGAACAGAATGAACCTGGCAGTGACAGTAATAAAGAGCTCCATCTGCGCCTGGCAGGCAGAGGCAAATGAACCAATTAAGGTCTGGTCAGGTTCCCTCTTTCACCTATTGGCAATGGCAGCCGTCATCTCCATCATGATGAAAAGGAGAGACTGCAGGGGTAATTAAATACCAGCAGGGGCCCAGAGGCAGACCTAATAACTCTCCGTAACAAGCCAACCAGAGACGTTATTGCTTAAGGGTCCACACAACTTAAAGCATAGTTATGGTGAGAAAAAGAAAAAAAAAATCACTTACTGCACACAAAATACTGAGACGGTAAATAAGGCTGATAGGACTGAAAGTTCATCATTGTTTGAAAATATCAGCAATAGCTAAAAGAAAATGTGCATGAAGCTTCTTATGTTTCTGTTCATTTTTTTCAGTGATTTGTAGGAGCTGAAAAGCACCAGGTTACACTGTTTTGATGGTCAGTGTCAGTCCCTGTTGTGGTGGGCTGCCATCTGCTGGAAAAAGAGTGTTTGTGCACCAATATACTATAGAATCAGAGAATGGTAAAATTCATATAAAATCCTACAATAAAATCAGGGAATTCCATAATTGAAAACAGTCCCATATGATGCTCTTTGGGGTTCCTTACTCACCGCATTTGTTTTCCTTATAGAGTCTGCCTTTAGGCAATAACTTCAGAAAAGATGTACATTTCCATTGTTGGGATAGTGACACCCAGCTTTATTTCTTTATAAATCCCACGGAAACAGATACATTTTGGAAATTATAAACTGTCTTGGAGATATCAAAGTATGTCAATTGTACTTTTGAATGAGTGAAAAGCTGAGGTTAGACTTTATAAGCCTAAAAATCTCCTACACTCACTGCACCTACAGTTATTTTTGATCAGTTTGTCTTTTAAGCTTCATTTGAACCTACTCTTTGGAGTGGCATTCTTTCATCTGTGCAAAAGTACTAAAACCTAGAGAATCCCTTCTGAAAGTGATGGTGAAAAAATAGTCTATTAATTCATCATATCTCGACTGGATTACTGCAATGCCATTTAAGCTGTGGGTCAAAAATTATTCCCCATAAATTGCCCAATAAATTCAAAAGACAGTGGCCATCCAGAGCTTGTATATGATGCCACGAGAAATCACTTTTCTTCGATTTTATGCCCTTTTCATTGGCTTCCTTTCAATTTTCAACAAGATCCTTTCAGCTACAAAAGCCCTTAAATGTCTAATTGTGTCTTACCTGAAAAATCAGTAGCTCAACAAGACCTTTTTACTCTCAAAACATGACCTGCCTTTTGAGCACCAGAATTTCCAGGACTAGAAGGAGAGACAAAGCCTTTTCGGGTTATTCTCCTGAGCTGCCAGGCTATGTACACATCACATACACCATCACAGCTTTTATGATTAAGCTTAAAACATATCTCATTGAAAGACCTTCTAACTCTGTGTTGTTTAGTGCATCAGTTGTTTTAATATGCTCATTTCTACATACATTATACTCATCTCTTTTGCATTTTTTAGAGCTATATTGTGTTTTATTTACTAATAATTGTTGCTATTAATCCTATAATTTTTTTATTTTACTTTTGCTATGCTGCATCCTTTTAATCTTGATTCTGCTCTATGAAAACCCTTTGGGTTAGACTTGTGGTTTAACAGTGCCAAAGCTTTATTGAGTTGAATTGAGAAAGTAAAAGAATATTTACTTTATATAGCTCAACTAGCTATATAAAGTAAATATTCTTTTACTTTCTCAGATATTCCATCTTGTACACATAATCCCAATGTTCTATTTTTTTGGTCGTTCCTTGTCACTAACTCTGGGTCCTGGCTGTGTGAAAATATGCAAAAAAAAAGCAAGCAAAATAAATAAATAAATAAAAGTTGTGGAGATACCCCAGAGTCTTTGTGTCCTGGGGGACATGTACACCAATATGAAGAAAAGCTTTTAAAGCATTCAGTGAAAGAGCAAGCCTTGCTTGATCCTCTAATGGGCATGAGCTTGTACTGAGTGTTTTTGTTGTCTTTCTAAAGTTCTCTGAGCTTACTTTTGTTTTTTAACGGCTACTATACAAATAAACTGAATTAATTTTATTTAATGAAGTGGTGAAAGAACAACATCTCAGGGTCCACTTTGCTAAAGTAATTATTTAGATAATTAAAGTTTTAATTATTGTGTTATCATTAAATCAGAAACTGTGTTATGAAATTAATGAAACATGCCTAAATTCTTTGTCTCTTTGTAACCATTCTTTTTCATACTTTTTTTTTTGGTAATTTGCCATTTGTTGAAAAAGAAAAAAATGCATCTGCATGCCAAATCTCTTTGAAGTCAGCAGTGTCTCTCATAGTTGTAATGTAGTGCTTCATGCTTATATTGAATATATATATATATATATATATTTATATATTAATTTTATTGAACTTGAACAATTTACAAACATACAAAAACATCTCAAACAAATACAGATATAGCATCAGGGTAATATCCTTACATAGCATAAGATCCAAAACAACAGATGGAAGTGAGTGAGTGAGTGAATAAAAGAGACAATAATGCAGGATTATGTCATAAATTAAATTTAAACCATTGCAGAGTATCACTTAGTTTTTGATTAACTTTTTTTGAAATACATAAATAAATTGATCATGCAAGTAAAATGAAACGTTTTAAAAGGAAAAGTCTTCGTCTTTAACAGTTTAATTACTTCGTTAAGGCGGAAATTTAATTTCTTCTTATCTACATGTCCAGCTTCGTTCCTACGGCAACGATGGGAAGCTTCCTCCTAGAGGATCATGGGAAACACTTTTGCCAACTGAAGCGGAGGGAGTTTCGAAACATTTCAGGATTTTCTGCGGAATATCTGTCAATATTGCGGACTAATCGATATTCTCTGAGGCGCCTGATGTGGGCACAACTTGTGAGTACAGCCCTGCGGTTGAAGTTAAGGACGTTGAGGGACCAGTTCACTCTGTATTAGTAGATTTAGCTAGGTGGCTAATGCTACGTTAACGGTGCAGTTAAAGGATGTGATTCCCTTTTCTTTTTAAACTAAAATAATGGTTGTCTTGATTAATGTTGTTGTAAAATGATTTTATTGTCAGTGTGTAAGGACGTAATCACATTTATGTATATATTTATGAAAGATACTTTTCTTTTAATGTTTACATCGCAGGCTTTGTGTCAGCATTCAAATCTAGTCCTTGTGGTATTACAGTCACCACCATTCGCTGAATATATTCAGTCCAATGTTGTTGAAATATGGAGTTGAGGTTGGAGGTTGTTTTGTCATCGAGCATCAAACGGAAGAAGCCATGGCCCCGATTCTGCTGGCTTGGACAGGTGAGGATCAACAACTACAAACAAACAAAAACCCATGTATTTCAACTAGTGACACCAAAACTTAGCAATGTCTTATTAAGATAATGGCTCTAAAACGGTATTGTTTTTCCTCAGGAGAAGGAGTCTGTGTTTCTGCTAGATGACAAACGGATCAGTGAGATCAACATGGTGTCTGGTCGCACAAAGAAAAAGACACCAAAACTCCATCATTTGCTCAGCAGCGTGGTTACAATGTCTTCATCCCACAACGGTGAGTTAAGCATGTTAACTGAAGCCAAAGCAGTTCTATCAGTTGATAATCCGTCACTTGTCTGTTGTTTTTCCAGGAATGTGGCTTTGTGGACTTTTATTGTCTGGAGAACTGTTTCTGTGGAACAGGGATAAAGATTTGCTGAAGACAGCTACATCTGTCCCTGAAGTAGTTCAAATAATTACTTCTACTCAAGGTATGAACTTTACAAAAACACATAGTTGGCAGAGAGGATTATCCTATGTCTGAAAAAGTGAACCATGGTGGTGTAAATCAGAAAAATGTATGTCATGTTAAAAATGTATTTACTTTTCTGTTTCTTTTTATTTTTTCAATTTACTGTTTGAACAGAAAAATGTATCTATATATATCAAGACCTGGAATTAGGAAACACAAGTTTATTTGTGTAGCACATTTCATGAACAAAGGCAAGTCAAAGTGCTTTACAAAGGCACATTTTCAAAATGTGGAACCTTAGATGGCTTCGGATTATGGGTGGTTAGTTTGTTTTTAGCTTTAGCTGCACACATTGTGCCATTTTAGGTGTTTGCTTATTTCAATAAATCATTAAAAATCTCTGTGCATTTCACAGGGAATTCCAAAAGATTGTCTCTCCATGTTTCGTGTGATGGGAAGCGAGTGCTCCTGGTAGCCATAACTGGGCAAGCATTCCTGTGGGAGTGTACAGAAGTGAGGGATTTGACAGGACTGCGAGATGGTCCAGTCAAAGGACACTGGGCACATATACAGCCCCTTGAAGAGACCATATTACCTTCTCTACAAGACAAAGAAGCATCCCAACACACTATCTTTGTCAAGACAGAGGTCTGCATACTGAACAAAATACATATTTTTGTCATGTTTTAAACATTGTCACATTTACAGGGATGTTCTTAAGTTTTAAAGGAAACATACCATGTCTTATTTTACTTTCTCCCAAAACTCTCAGCTTATGGGTGATACTTGCTTAGCAGGCTTTGTTTTCACATCTGGAAAACATCTTATCGTCACCATCCTGAAAATTCAATGGAAAGAGGGTGTGAGAGTGGGGTACGTATGCGGCTCTGTGTAATGACTCTTACTGGCTATCAGAGTTGTTAAAGGTGCACATTTTTCTTTCTAGTCTGTTGGGTTACAGCATACAGTGGGCTACTAAGACATACCCCCTGCCTCAACTTACCCCAGCTTGCCAACCAGTTAAATCCAGAGGAGCCTTGGTGCCAGGTTTCTCCCCAGATGGTCAACTTTTAGCCATTGCCCTGAATCAGAGAAACCCTATGGTGATTATCGGCCCTCTGTACACCCTTTATACAATTTTAATCTCTTCATTTCATGTCAGCTGATTAGCACAACTTTGAACATTTCTTTTCTTGAAATGCAGGCTACACAGGTTCTCTTTGTGAGCACACAGAATTTTGTGTCAGTATCAACTTGCCTCGCGGGATGTGGAAGCAAGAGAATGGATATCCCATCTAAATATATCAGGTCTGTATGCATAAATAGAGAAAGGGAAACCGGTTGTAGTAATTTGGGAAGCCTGTGTGTGTGAGAGTTTATTTGTCTGTTGTGTCTCTTTGATGGACACAGCGATTTAAACTTCCTCTTCCTCTCTCTTCTTCTTTTCACTCCTGACTTATTTTCTTGATCGCTCATCTTCATCCCAGTGGCTTTGGATTCTTTTGAAAGGTTAATCAGCTGCTTTTCCCCAACAATGAATCTTTTCAAAATCTCTTTTTCAGGTCTTACTGGGTGGGGAGTATCAACTGGTCACCTGGAAGCCTTTTCTTGGCTTGTGTTTTGAAGAGAGGCTCCCTTCTTATGCTGGTTCGCCTCGGTGGTCTTCTCACTCTAACAAGCTCTGGTTGCAGTGTTGATTTTGGTCCTGCACACTTCCTGCCTCTACACCCTCTTGTCACTTACCGGTAAACCGTTCACTTTGTAGTACTTGTTAGAAGTTAGCATTTCCTTATTTCTTCTTTCTACCCTCTTTTCCATCATCTTGTGTTCTCTTGATTTCTTCTCAAGCAGTTTTCACAATCAAGCTGGAATGAAATATAAACCCAGTTTAAAATGAGCTTCATCACTTTGCTTTCCTCTACAGACCACCTGTGTCTGCAGGGAAAGGGGAAGCCTCCCTTTCAAGCTCCAGCATGTCTGCACGTGATATCCTGAGGCAGCGGTATTCCGTGACCTGGCACCCACGTCTTTTGTATCTCATTGTGTCTGATGGTTACATGGCAACAGTTATGAGGGTACTAGACAGACCTTCTCCCGCCTTGTTACTGAAAACACTTCTAAAAGAAACTAGCAAAGATCTCGACAAGACCAGCTGCAAACTAGTGAAAACACAGGTAATTTGATAGGAATATAATGAACTGGTAGAGGGGCTTTGGAAAAGCTTTAGTTTTTTTTTTTTTATCTACTTGCCATGAACCATTCTTGGCTATACACTGATTTGTTCTGATATTTTTTATTGTCAGGTTCATGTAAAGGCCTGGCTGGACTTTGTATCTTGCTTGAATCTGGACGGCAGCCTTGAAGACTTCAACTTCACTGCTACACGTGGGCTCAACATCACAGATTCCATCATTTCAGAGGCCTCAGATGCCACCAGATTGCCGCTTTTCCTGCAGGACCAGCAGAGATTTGGTGGTACCAAGGAGCTTCTTGAAAGCATGCAGGTGATTAAATTTGGATGTCATACAAAACTGGATTTTTCTGTGTGGAAGTAATGATGATAACACTGAGTCTGCTGCTTGTGTGTGTGTGTGTGGTTTACCAGGCTTTCCTTGAGGATGAGTCCGATTTAGATGGAATTCCAGCCGGTTCTCATGTGGCCGAAGGAGGTCGCTTAGAGTTTGCTTCAATGTTTGACACTCTTCATGCTCAGGAAACACAAAATGACACGCTGTTTGCTGGTCCAAATTATGATAAAGACTTTCTTGAAACAGGAAGAAAGGCTCCTCTTCTTCGTGAACTGGGGAAGATCCAGAGTAGGCTACTAACAGCCTGGGCATTAGGCATGTCTCTCGGAGGTGCTGTGGAACACAGGGTTCGTTTGTTGGAGCACACACTCTGCTGTGTGGTTCGACTGGCTGCTTTACTACATCTGATACCCAGCTCCTCGGTCCAGACAGGAGAAAAGAGTGCCTTTATTTCTACTTGCCTCTTGCACCTCATCAAAACCCTTTTGTCTTTCCTTCCCTGGGACAGCAATTGCTCAAATGGGCCACATTGCTTGAGGTTGGTGGTGGAGTTCAGTAAACGGATTGTTCACCTTCTGTTGTCCCCTCTCCCTGACTCCGACCAGACTGGTCACTGTCAAGTTTCTTCTCAAAGTCTGTACAGAATCATTCTCATCTTGAAGCTGGTCTCAGATTCTCTTGACCATAATTATAACTTAAAACAGAAAATTGTCTGGTCTTCTTCTGAGGAGGAATCTCCTTCCCAGCAACCAAATATGTGTCATTCAGATGTATACCATGTTCCTCTACTACAAGATGAGAAGGAGGAGAAATCCAGTTCTGCACATCTGGTTCGACCTGTTCCTCAACGACCTTCTAGCAGGTAAGGGCAATCTGCTAACTAACTATTTGTAAATTATTATGAGCAAGGGCTTTACTGTTTCACCAGATGCCAGTCATTATCATTTAACTGTCATGCGTTGATTATTTGAGCAGAAAGCTGTCTCAAAGCTTAAAAGCAGTGGTGGCTTTCTTTCTCTGGCAGACTGTTAGGAGTATGGCAGCTGGTGTACGATATTGCCCAACATTATGCGGAACAGCTGAAAAAGTTTAAAACCTGTGATGGCTGGAAGGAAGAAGAACAAAAGCTGTCTCTCATCACGCTCCAGATCCAGGCAGCGCTGCAGGCTACAGGACAGAGGTTGGAGGAAGGCCCTGCACTGCTCAGTTACCCAGGTCTCAAACCATCCTGTTGTGATTAAAGTGTATAGAATGTAAAATGCACAATATCTCTTATTTTGGATTCCACCTCAATTATTCTTTTGGTCTAACATGTTTTTGTTATTTTAGAATGATAACTAAACAAACCAAATACAAACTTGTAACAGCATAATTTATCTTATGCTTATGTTTAAATACAAACCACTTTTGCTGCTCAGATACTAATTCTCATCCACAGGTGAGAATCTGTTCCTTTGCGGCTCCTACACACAAAGTACAAATGCATTGCGACTACAAATCTGCCAAGAGAATAGCAAAAGTAAGAACCACTGCTTTAGTTTTTGCTTAAAACCACCCTTCTGCATAGTCATACTTAGGCTGAAACTATTATTCCATTTTTTTTTCCTTCTTCTGCCCAGGTTCTAATCGCAGTGTCTTCCAGGAGACACGGCTATGTCTGACACTCCTGTACAGTCTCTTGTCACAGTATCAATTGAGAGAGGCACAGGAGTTGGGCGACCACATGGCGCAGCTGATTCTGCTCAGGGCAGGACACCATAGGCACAGTTCGACTTCCGTAACAGGTCAGACATTGGGAATTATTCTTCTAGTCTTTTGAGTTTCACTCCTGCTGTTAGTTGGAGTCAAACTGCAACTAGTCCCTGTCTGTTTGAGAACGTCAGGACCATTATAATACATATGTAGTCAAATGGCACTGTTGTATGAGTTTAAATACTTTCAAACCTACACCACAAAACTTTGACGTCCGTTTTTATTGTTTTGAGCTGTGCATATAATTTCCTGGCCGTGTGTTGATTCAAGCCATATTATAAAACTTATATATTGTAAAACAAACAAACAAGCAAACAAAAAAAAAAACTTAATACATATACTTCTCATGAACTTACAGTTTTGGAAATTTGCTGCTCCTTGCTAAACAATTTCTATCAACTCCAAGAACACCAGTAAAAAATAACAACAATCGCAAATAGAATCAGGGAACACTGGTGAAATTTGAAGGTTTTGAAAAGAGGCTTTAAAGGAAGAAAATCCTTCAAAACAATAATTACACAACGCAAAATATATCATCTAACAGTATCACTTTATAGAATTAATATTACAAAACATAGCAATCATTACTTTACAAAATGTGAAGTTAAAACTGGAGGAGGCAGATTCTAGCTTAAATAGAAAGCAATGAAATTTAGGACAGACAAGGCACACATGCAAAGACTACTTATGATAGCAGGTCTGGATGCTTTTTAATCAGGTTTTGGGACATAAATGTGCTTTTATGATGTTGATGTGGTTAATCTGCTCTCCGCATTTTAATTATAATTTGAATTATAAACCTTGTTAATCGGGGAGGTGATAATCCTGTAGCACTAAGCCCTCATCAGTCTGCCAAAATAAAAATATTAATCCACACTGTATAAATTTGGATTTGGTTCCATGGAAATCAATAATGTTGGAAAGTTTCAGAGTTGATATAGTTTTTTTTATTTTTGTTTCTTTTTGGGCGGGGGTGTCCTGGGCTTGCTCCATCCCTTTTAAAATGCTCCTCTGTAATATTTAGATGCAGCCCACTCTCTAGGCAAATGAGCTTTGGAGCTCCACAATGTGAGCCTGCCATCATTTTCTTCTGCAATAGTTGGAATATTGAATCTTTTAACAAGTTCAACATGTTCTGTCTGAAAGTAAATATATTTATAGCCTTTCCCAGTAACAAGCCAGTTGCCATGAAGAGGTAGTGGGAGGGAAATTGGATATCTGAATCCTTTTTGTGTGAGACAGCTCTCCCATAGAGTTTTATCGGACTGTACACATAAAATCATTCCAAGAAAAGGTTGATTGAGTTACAAAAGACAATCAAATGACTAAACCTAAAGTGACACATTCCTGCCCCTCTATACCACCCCATGTCTCTTTAAGAAAATGCTAATGTGGAATTGTTTTTTTGAGAAGATTGCCATCAGAAAGGTGGGGGAGTGTGGTTTCTACAAAGCTGTCCAAGTATCTGACATGCAGTTGGGCCATAAATCTTGAGTTAGTGGTTATAAACAGAGATTAAACTGGAAGTCTAAGTTACTGCCTTTTTGTTTGCAACAGATTCCCTTCCTTGCACATGGCTGCCGATTGACCTTCGCAGCGAAGCAGCCTGTGCGGTGGTGCAAGCCCTTGGGAGGTTCATGACCTCCTACTTCACCAACCAGCCGCTCTACATTCTGCCTGCCCACAATGTGGCTGTTCTGCCTCCACTGCATCTACCTCATGGTGCATTTCCAAAATTTACTTGTCAGTTAAAAAAGTTGATTACTTTGAATGTTATTTGAATGCTGTGTGGTAATGCATATATCTTTTCTCAGCCCCCAGTGTTGGGCGTTTGGTTCCACTCAGCCAGGAGGAGGTGGCAAGAGCAGTTCGACATCAATATCTATCAGATGTATGGACAGTGGATTATGCCCAGGACCTGCTTCTTCTGGGGGGGCTCCTTCCTGAGGCTGTGTGGATGGCCTATCATCTGGGGGACTGGAAGACTGCAGTGTCTCTGAGCCTGGCCTATACCAGTTATTGCGCTGAACATTTAAACTTTACCTGGTCAGTTTGAAAATATAGAATGAACATGGGCTTTGCTGTCTGTTTCTGAATAGAATAAATATAGTTTGATATTTTTATCTTTTTTTATGTTGGTTTTTTTTGTTATCTTTTGTGACAGCCTCAGAAGAAGAGAGCTCCACCTGCCAAAAGTTTTAAAACCAGAAAGCATTTTTCAGACTGAGCTGGAGTGTCTTCTTGGCAATAAAACAGACTCCCAGGAGAACATGGATAAAGAAGATATGAGCATTGCAGGTTGGTAAGACCTTACAACTTTAAGTTATGATAATTATAATTATAATTTTTTTATTTTGCATTTTCTCAATTTCTTTAAGATCCCGTTGAAGGAGAAGACTGGGATTTGTTACAGGCTTCCATACAGGAGGTTCTGAAAGCTTCAGTCATGGCAGGAGTCAATGTTATGTCCTTCCCTTTGTCATGCTTGTTGGACGCAGCCAAGGACATGTGCTCTTCTCTACCTGCTTTGGTGCCTACTGGACTGTACCTGCCTTCCCCACCTCTCTATTGCCCTCAGCCTTCTCCCAACACACAGGTATGTTATTAAAAAGATAATATGTGTAAATATGCATGCAGCACGTTTACATGGAAACAAAAGAATTTTTTTTTGTATGTTTTGTATGTCCAGGATCACAAAGGGTCAATGGGGCAGTTTGCTGAAGTTACATGTCGACACAAAGTGTCCGGGGTTCTGCAGAGATTACTGTTACTGCTGAGATCTGGCCATTGTTGCCATCCTGCAGCACAGTGGTACATTAGTCATCTGCACCGTGCCAGGCACTTGCTGCACAAGGTACATATTTAAGAAGCTGAAGAGTTTTTATCTGAAGCTTAAATGTTTTTTTAAAAAATTAACATTTTCAATCTTAGTGAATGAAAGAGGTTAAATGTTTGTAACAGCACTTTTCTGAGAACAATTTTAGTTTTCTTTAATTTTTTTCCGTGGCTTGCTCTATTGTAGACTTGACATGAATTTTTCTAAGTTCCCATCCTTTTTTTTTTGCTACACCTTCAGATATTCATCAATTACTAATTAGAATAAAAATGAAAACTCCAAAGTGTAGTTGACTGTGCTCTGCAGATATTACTCAAACTGACTGACTTTGAAGTTGGAGTTTCATATCAGGTCCCATGCTATTTCATGTCCAAGTGTCTAATTTTATTTTCAGATAAAGAAGAAGTACTCCTATCCATCAGCTGCTCAGGAAGAAAAGGCTTTTCCAGATGGACTGTTGAAGTTGATCACCCATGGTGGATACTTCAGACGAGGGCAGAAAAAAGATGGTCACCTGGACCATGACACCACTCACATTATTAGTAATATGCCAGTTTTTATGAATTCCAAATAACATTATCAAGTATGTTATATCACTTTGTATTAATGGACTTATTTCTGCCACAAGTCTGTTTCAGAGATCTATGTGCTTTGTGCTGGATGCTTCATGCCAGGGATCAGCTCTCCATTCACTGTAGGAAATACCAGATTGCCAGACAGAATAACAAAGTTAAACAGGTATTACTTTTGTAATAAGTGAGTGACATGTAAATGTATGATTCAGTTTTTTTTTTTTTAACTATCTGTTTCCCATCTCTAAGATTTCTTGTGACCGTGAAGTGACTTCAGCCTGTGTTGATGCTCTGCGCTGGGCCTGTCGTCTTCTGCCTTTCTCTCGCTTCCTCAGTGCTGAGGAAATCCTTCAGGACATCGTGCTCAGCCTCATCGCTGAGCTTCCTCCTTTGTCTATGGTGACATTTCCCAGCCTAATTACACATTGTTATTATGGGGTGGGGGGACGACCTTGAGTAAGAGCATTTTTCTTTCTTGACTGTTCTCCTTTGTAGGTGGCAGACACACTGGTACGAGCCTTCCCAGAGGATGAAGATACTGTTAGAGTGCCTTTGAGGGAAAAGTATAACTCGCTGATGCAAAGACTGAAGCAATGCAATGTCCAAGGTACAAGCACCTCTGTTCACTTCTAAGTTTCTTTGAAGTTCTATACAGCACGTAAAGGAAGTCAGGATTTATGTCAAATTTCTGTTTTAAATTTGAAATAAGTACCATAAATTTACAGTGTACATATATTTACAGTGTAGTGTATTTAATTTCCACTTCAACCAAAAATATATCTATATTTTTAATAGCATTTTAGATCATTTCACCTACATAAACTCATATCTAAGCTCTGGGTTAAATTCAGAATATTTTGGTTTAATTAATAGTGTTAAAACAGAGCTAAAGTAGCCGCATGCTAACTGAAAGTGTACTTTTTTTTTTAGCTCTTTAAAAGTAATAATATAGAATAATAACTTATCATTTAATATGCTATCTTTTGAAACCAGCTGTCAACTTGAGAAAGCAATATATTTTTGTTGGAAAAAATGATCAGAATTGATTCTGATTATGTCTCAGATTTGTGGGTCATTACATTAGTATTTGAATTGGTTGCGTGTGATCCCTGCATGTTGGTTTGATGACCACTCTACATCATTGTCTTTGTTTTGTAGAGGGGGAGAAAGACGAGGTGAACGAGGCAATGATGATTCTGATTCAAGACAAATTCAGACAAAGGAGGAAACATCTGGTTCGTTTGCGGAGGCACTTGGCCCCCCCTGAGCTCCACCTGTGGGAGAAAGATGAGGAAGAAGAGGACAGGGGGAGCAAACATGGAATGTTCATGTTGAGACAAACCAGCTCCAGCACATTAACTGATTGTGGACTGCAGCCGGTGGACAGTGATATAGACACAGCAGAGAACACTTCTGACACTACTTTTTCTCAAAAGCGTTGTGGAGTCATGACCAGGTTGCCGGTATTGAAAAGTAGCAATGCTGTTATTCTGATAAATGATGTGTTTATACTATTATCTGTGTTGGTCTTTGCAGAAACAAAAGAGCACAGAAAGACAAAAAACACGCCAAGAAGTCTGCTGTTAAGATGAAAAATGTAATTCAAAAGGAAAGCCACAGACAAGAAGCCGAAGAAGAAAGATCTTCTCTGCCGGTGGTTGGCACTTGGGATTTTGAGCTGGAAGATGAAGAGTATCTGAATTTCCTGGATCTCTTCCTAAGCTATGTGCTAGAGAAGGGCAGCACTGATGGAACGGACTCTGGCAGTGAACTACCTTTGCTGAAGCGCTTTCATTCTGAGCTGAGGGAGAGAGAGTTGCATTCTCTAACCTTTGATATTCTCACCACCATTCATCGCCGTCAAAGAGATGAGCTCCATCCAGAGAGCAAACATGTTGGCAGAGTTCCACCAGTTTTCAGAGCTGGCTGTTGCTATAAACCTGGAAAAGAAACGACAACACCAGAGTTGCAGGTTTCCACCATCCAGAGAGAAACCCACAACTCCAGGCCTTGGCTTTCTGCCAGTTCTCGTCCTGGACAGAGTGTGATGCAAAGAGGTTTGTTTGGCCTCCGTCAGCAAAACAATGTGGCTTCAGTAAGAGCAAAGGAAGGTGGTCATGTTTCTGAAACCAGCCTTAGTCTGAGTGCGTATACTATGGGGCAGCCCCCTAAAAGCGTCCTATCAGACTCTGTAGTGTCTGTGGAAGCTGCGACCGAATTGCAGCAAGGCCTGGATCCTAAATTAGAGGCTCAGTTTCCCAAGCTGGGCAGGCTGCTTGAGTGGATGGTACGCTGGGCTGATAGAAGGGTGCGGTCAGGACATCATGTAAAAATGAAGAAAGATAAAGCGGGACCAGTTGATGAAGGAGTTGTGATTCGTGTCAAAGCTTCAGCACCTGCTATCCTCACTTCTCTGAATTTGCTGGAGTGCCGGTATGCTGCCCTGATGGGGACAGACCGCTACAGTTCCCACATCAAAGTTCCAGAAATGCAATTGTATGTCGCCCCTGTGCTGCAACCTTACGTGGACAGGAAGCTGGAAAGGGAGAGCAGTGTCGATACAGGTTACCCTGGATCAGCACACACTCCCATCATTGGCCCTGATCATAATTTGCAGCAATTTGAACTATCCATGTGAGTTACCTATGTTATATTCACAATTGTTTTAAAAATGTATGTTTTTCTCACTAGACTGCAAAACCAGGCTTTGTATAACCCATATACATATGAGATTGTCTGATTTGTTATTTTAAAGACTTGGTATTCCCACAAATATTCATGTAAATGAATATAAAATGGAGTAAAAATAAGAAAAACTGCATGCATTTGTTGTTTGTTGCACATTCACTGAATTTTAGTGTGTTCATGAGTGTCTACGGGGTTTTTCTTTGCAGTGGTTCCTGTACAGATGAGCCAGAGGAGCAGGATTTTCAGAGAACACCTACCCCTGTTAACCAGCTTCAAATGACTGTTGAGCCTCAGCAAACACATTCAAGTTCACAGCAACTGTGTCTCGATGACTTGGATGTTACACCAGAAAAAGAAAGTACGTCACACAGTTATATTGGTACATTAAAGGTGCTGTAAGGCAGAATCGTGTAAAATGAAAAATGAATTGTTCTGTCTGATTTTTCTAGGTAGAGGTTGTGACACTGAGGGTTTGGACGTGTCATTTTCTAGCTCCAGTAAAGACGTCTCTGCAAACATCCTCACACCTGAAACGGTTAATACTGCTGGTCCTTTTTCCCAGTCTTGATATTTATAGTTCATGCTGTCACAAAGATATAAATGTTTACTGTATCTTTTCCCCCTATTAGAGTTTAAAACTTGCAGACCTTAACAATGCTGAACAACCTGAAGGAGTGTCCACTTCCTCCTCCGTGTAAGATATGAATTTGAAATTGCCTATTTGTGCGAAGGGGTGAATAGTTTTGCTGAGGAGAGCTATTACTTTAGTATATTATTGAAAAGTCACAGCAGAAACTTTAATTTTTATGTATTATTCATGAAAGAAAACATAACCCATGGTGAGCCTCTTCCATATTTTTCTGGCAGAACTACAGATCAAAATATGCAAACAAGTTGCTGAAATTGAATGTTGAAATTGCCTTTTTGTCTTGTTTAAGGTCCAGTTTTCCTCCAGAACACCCAGAACGTCCTGCACTTCTCACTGTCCAGCCACAGGCCAGTGTTCATACAGAACCTTCTTATACAAGTGCCATCCTGCACCCCAACACTGGTGTTGATCCTCCAAGTGTCCAGCCACAAAGCTCTACAACTGGTGCAACCACTGCAGATTCTGCAAACCTAAATCAGCCAATTAGACAGCGTCTTGGTGAAGACCTATTTAGATTGGTTCAGGTAAGAGCAAACTGGCCGAAAGGAACGAGCTGGACTAAAAGATTAGCTCTTATGTGAAGTAATTTTTGTCTTTCTTTCTATCCTTCTTTTCAGCATATCAACTACATGAGTCTAAGTGAGGTTTTTGGAGCTTCATTTTCCAGTGTACAACTAGCCCAGCAGAGCTCTTCTGTGGTCCAGCCTGACATGAGTTCTTCACACCCTAATGTGCCGTCATCATCTTCTGCCAAATTTGTTCCTGAGTCTAATGCATTATCCATTCAAACTACAATCCCCACACCACTTCAAAAATTGACATGTGTGCCAAATTCAAGATCCAGTGACCGCCAATTTGATCAAACCACTACTCGCAAGTTTGCAGACCAGCCTGCTATGAGCAGCTTGGACAAGACCTCTGCAGGAGCTGACCAGCAATACTCCAATCAAGGACTTCCCTCCAAATCCAGTGGTGCAGGTGTAAATGAACAGGTAATGCTGTAATGTTCTCTTAAATTATGATGTATTCTCTTTATGTGTAAATGGAACTGACACATAAATTCTCTTTGCTTCAGGAAATACAGCCTCTCTCTATCCAGGCGGAGCCACCAGATATTCATCAGAATGAGACCAGAACTTTAATACCGTCTTCACAGGGACTCCTGGCCACTACTGACAGTAGTCATGTTATTGAAAGGTCTCCTGTGTCACTGCCCTTTAATGGTGGTGCACAGAATATCTCTGCTCCAGGTACATCGGGTATGAAGTTACTCAAACTCCCCCACCCCCAGGACAGTACCCCATATAATCCACCTGCACAACAGAGGTTGCATACTCCAAACCCAGAAAGCCTTGGATCTTATCAGCACAATCTTACACACAATTACCAAGCTGCATTTAAGAAGAAAAGTGGAGAAAAGAGGAACATGTTTTCAGTTCCAACAAAACCTCCCAGTTTTAATCATTCCCATGATCCAACTCCCAGGAACTCTCAGCCGCAGATTTGGGCATCAGGACAATTTATTGGTCAAGGCTTCTCTTCACTTCGTCCTGCTTTTCCACCTCGAACACCTACACCGATGCAGGGTCTCCACCTGCTGCAGTTGCAACCTGCTTCACATATCTCCATCGCCTTCCCCAAACTACCTTTACCATCTAGGTCCAGACCTTCTGCTGTCTTCAAAGCTCCAGTAATAGAACCACCTATGATCAAGCTTCTGCACATTGAGTCTGGACCCAAAATGGTAAACAGTGCTTCCATTGTTTGTTTGTTTTTTTTTTTTCAAATTAGACAATCATAAAATCTTCTACTCTTACTCATGCGCATATTTATTTGCCACAGATATTACCTCAAGCAGTTCCTTCGACCCATATGAGCCGTCTTATCTCCATGGAAGAGCTACAGAGATCAAGGACTGGGCAGAGGAAAGCTGAAAAGGTTCAGATGCAACTACTTAAAGAAGACCAACCTACTGAAAGGCCGACCACCACTTCCAGCAGTAACCCTAGCAAGAGGCAATGGCATACTGGTTTTACTGTTAGAGATTTCCTGCTTTGGACATGGATCATTTTACTGACTGTCTTAAGTTGTTGTGTTGTTTACAGGCAGCAGAGAAGAGAGGAGAGAGTGAAGGGAAGAAAAAAAGAGATCACATTCAGACCAAATGACTCTATCATTCCAACTCAAGAGGTAGAACAGCATCAGTCTTGATCAGAGGTCTTCTGTCCTTACAAATGTTAGTTTGTTTTACCAACTTCATTTGTTTGTTTCAATATATCTTTAGGCAGCAGATGTGCCTGTAAGAGAAGAGCCTACAATTGCTAAAGACATCGGCCCTGGACAGAACGTCACAGGTAATTGCATAACAGAAGTAACTGTTAAAACACGTTGTATTACATATATGTGTGTGTATATATGTATATGTATGTGTGTATATATATATATATATATATATATATGTGTGTGTACACATATATATGTTCGATACAAAAATGGAGAAATTTAATGCCTTTTTTAACTTGCAGTTTCTTGAAATTAATTACAAGCATTTGTTTAAACTCAAAAGTAGTTTTTAAATTAAACGTTGCTGAAACAGCAAATAATAAATAAATAAATAAAATAAATCCATCTGATGGAGAAATTGCCCTCATTCTGTGGAAAACATCAGGGTTCTAATTGTACAGGCGTTCTAATAACTGTCAATTAACGTTACATCAGTTAACTATCTTAGCTCAGACAGCAACGTGCTGTTAACTCACAAACACACATCACGCCACCAAAGCGTCTGTCAAAAGACTCTTGTTTCAGTGGTTGTACAATAAATGGAAACATTCACATAAATGTAAATGATACAAAGAAGTGGCAATATGCAGACACAGCGTTGTACGTTTACGTGTAGGAAATGTTTATGCGTTGCCTAGCAACAGTAGAATCACACCAGTGCTGATATTCAGCACAACAGCACAACTTTGAGTGTGATATTGTTTAAATCTCAGCTCAAAACTGTGCTTCTCAGCTTACAGAATCCGTTGGAATTACGTTGATAGCGCAAACAGTTGAAGAGTTACAGTAATTTGAAAAATGCACGTCTTCCTGTTGTCGGCAACAGCTCAGGTGTAGAAATAGCTCAGTCTCACTAGCTTGAATGAGGGAGGCACTCAGTGGATCTGCGCTCGACAGTGCAGCCTAGGCGGAGTAGTCGAACGCAGAACCACTGAGCTTTCAACACAGAGCATATCATCAAAAGATAAGTTCATAAAATAAATAAAAAATTCTGTATTGTTCGATACATGTGCATACCGAACCGAGAGCACTGTATCGAATAGTTAAATACAGATGCATGTTTCCGGATAATGTACCAATACGTTGCCTTTTCAAAAATGCAGGAATCACTGCAAGAAATGCAGAATATGCAGTACATAGATCTGCACTCTTCAAATTCACATCTAGAGTCAATCAAGTTAAAAGACACCTACAACTACTGTGAAAGTGTGAAGTATCTAAGTTAACTTAATTTTTTCTTAATCTGTAGTATAATTAGTTTAGAAAAAAGTAAATGAAGAAGACAGTCCTCCTTAAGTTTCTGACATTCTGTTAAGTGTCATCGTAACATTTTCACCAAATCTGGTTGTTTTGTATGTGGTGTTATGCATTTCTTGATCAGACAGTTGGAGACTATATTATTTCCAATTGTAAAGTCTTTAGTCTGTCTGCTTTTACTTTTTTTTTTTTTACTCCCAGGATCAGTTGATTCTTTGCTGACTGGTCAAAGATTGTTGGATAAGGTTTTTTCCACTTCAGCTGAGCTCCATGCCTTTGCTTCCACAAGTAAACGACCCCCAGAGTGCCAAGATGCTTTCACCAACACAGACCCATGTGAGCCAACACTGGTTTTAAAATTGATATTGTTAATAACAGATTTCTGCAGTTTTAATGCTATTGTTCACTTTATTCTTTATCAATTCATGATTTATATTTATCATGATTTTAAACTTCATTAATATTGATTGATTTAAAGTGAACCTTTTACAAAATTTAGAATATGTGCTAGTATTCTTAAAGTTAATTGCCTTTCTTTCAGTGTGTCGTCCCATGCGTGCAGATAAAGCTGTGTCTGTCCAGGCCTCTGTTATGACTGACAGTCCAAAATGTAAGTTGATTTTAAAGGATCATGCAATGTTCTTTTGTTTGTTTGTTTGTTTTTTTCCTTTATATGTCATTTCAGTAAATCATTTCTAAACCCTGCTTATATATGTCTTTTCACAATCTAGCACAAAGTTCAGGAATTTTCCAGATGTATAATGATGACCCTGTTCGAGACACAGAAGAGACTTCACGGAAACCAGAGAAGATTTTGGTAGGGGTTCATGTATGGAGCTGTACAGCTTACAGCAGCTCGGAGTGTTCCTTTGGGATTGTACAGCTGCGGGCAATTACACTAGATAGAAAACAATGTACCCAGCATCATTGCTGCAGCATTTTACGTCTTTTTCTGTAGTGATAATAGGTACACTATCCATGTAATATCCACATACATGCATCTTCTTTTTCATTTAATTTTGAAAAGGATTGACTGAAAAAAAAAAAGAATATTTAAATTCCCTTTGTTTCATTGTCTATGTTTTGCAGGACCCGTATGGCCGCCAGTTCATAAGTGTCTTAGATCTAGAAGATGTGATGCAGCCTGAAAATTTGCCGCCATGTCTGAGCCCAGAAGCACAACATGTTCCTTCTGTTTGTCCTTCTTCTGCTGAGCTTCATGTTCTTGCAACTTCGGTGATCAGGAGTGCTGCTGCAGAGTCACAGCCCTCTGTCACAGTTCCTGACAGTTTCCTCAAACCCACCACTCCACCAGGTCCTTTTATGTATTTATACTGAAGATTTCACACAGTTATGTCTTGATACTGAAACAATCATGCCTATGCTGAAGCATAGTGATAATGGCTTATTCCTGTCCTCCTCCAAATAGCTTCGCAAATCCAAGATATCCCTGAGGAGTCTCCATCATCCAGCCACTTCCAACCCAGTAGAGTTTCGGAGAGTGTCACACCGGAAGACGATGTGATGGTAGATCCATCTCACTCTGAGCTCTTTCGAGCCATAAAGGCTCAGAGTGTTGTACCTCGCAGAGCCTCCTCCTCACCTCCTACTGCATGGTTCTCCTCTCAGCTGTCAGAGCTGGATGCCCAGTTGGCTGCTTTACAGAACATTGCAGATCATCTGGAGATGGACTTCTCAAACTCCAAAATGGTACATGAGCACTATTTGTACTTATGCTACTAATTTTTTGTGTCATTTTAGTTTCCAGATTCTTGAAGGCTGGTGTTGTTACTGTAGATCATCCCTTGTTTGTTCCTCTGTGTCTCTGTAGCTACTGAACAGTTTTGAAAAGCTCTCTTCAGACACAGTGCCTAATATGAAGTCTTCTATGGGAATAAAGAAAACTGTCAGACTGTCTGTCCCGCTGGAAGGTAGGAACTAAACACAACACTACATCTCAAAGAACAAACCAAAAGAAACTACAAAACCTATTGTTAAAGCATCTATATATTGAATTACTTTGTACATTTTTGAAGAAAGCATGGGGAATACAAATAAGCCTTACTGCAAGGAAAATACTGTAATAGTCTTCGACAGATTCCTTGAAACAATCTGCTAACATCAAATGTATATTATTTTTACTAGTCTGGACTCCATCTGAACCAGCTTTTATAGCTGAAGTGAATGCCTGTGAAGAGGAAATTCAAGAAGAGGAAGACGTGGTCCATCAAGACTACATCAATCCCGGAGCAAAGCCGTCTCTTTATTGTACTACCTCTCCTGACAGTCATAGAGCAGGTTCTTCCTTTCTTCACTCCCCACCAGGTGAACACAAGTTTATATTCCTGTTCTACTGCTACTAATTGGAATTTTGGCAAAAATCAGTTATTTTCCTGCTGCAGTCTTGCAGGATGACTGCTGTTCTGCTAGATTTTAAGATATAAATCTGATGGAACATGGATTCAGCTGCTTTTCTTGAAGTCATGCAATCAATGTAGAAGAATAAGCACACCCTCTGCTAATTGTAATGTTTTGCATATCTGCACATAAGGTCTTAAAATTAAATCACTACAACCACAGCTGAAAAAGCAAGACGTTACATGTTAAAATGGGTCATTATGTAGTGACACAAACTAAACCAAAATGTAGAAGTATTATGGGGGGAACGACCTTTACAGTATCAATTGGAATTGAAAGTGTAAGTAGCAGCCAGGTGAAACAATTCAATTCAGTGAGTGTTTAGCGGTGTTTAGTCATGTCTTCTTTGTTTGTAGTATTTTCATGGTTGTAATTAATCATTTTATTTATTTATTTTTTCTGGAAGATTCGACTGCTGTTTATCTTTTTTTTTTTTTTTAAATCTTTTTACGCCTGTTTTTGCAAAGTTAATCTTTTTGCAGTAAGCCTTTAGCATGAGTTCATAAAGACAGAGAACTCAGTTTAAAATGAATGAAATACTGTAAATATTTAGAGAAATTTGAATTGAAACAGTATTTAACTGAAATAGTTCTCATGGCCCAGTTTACTCTTATTATACTGCAAAGTGGCATTCATTATCAAATGCATATTCAGAATAGTTGTTTTATGAATAGCATTATTAGTACTGTACATAGTGAAGGAAAACAATGTTGAGGCAAACCTTTGGACCTGTTCACGTACATTGTTTACACATTGCTTAAAATTCAAATAGTTGTTTTGTTTTTTGTTATTTCATACAGTTTAATGTGTCTGTAACGTAAAAATGGCAGTTTCTTAATAGATTTTGAAAGTTTATTTTATCTTGAAAAATGGACAAAGATATTCACAAAAAAGATTTTTGAGACATTTATTTATATGAAAAAAACAAGGAGAAAAAGGACCAGGCAAACGGTTATTAATAGACTTTGAAGGGTTAGTAAAATTAAACAACATTTCTTAAGTAGTTTGTGAACATCAGCAAAAACAAATACAACCTCCACTCCTGTAGATGTTGCAGATATGGCTTGCTGCCTTAATAGATGGAGGGATTTTCAAAATCTTATCATGACACATGTATTGTATCGTATTGTGATACTATCATATCGTGACACATGTATCGGGATACGTATCATATCATACAACCAACACACCTAAGTAAAACCTAAGCTATGATGACATTTGATTGTTTCTGCCCATTAATCTGTAAAGGGTTATAAGGATTCCAGACAATTTACAGTCCATCATTCTACAGTGAGAAACACTATTCACAAGTGAAATACATTCAAGGCAGCTCCTGGGAAGTCAGTAGTCTTTCCAGGAGTAGAAATCCCACCGCGTTCATTCCAAGTTCAGACTTTACAATGTTTAAAAAAAAATACAAAAGCCCAAGATCTACAATGCAGACTCTACGGGATTCAGCTAGCTTAAACATTAAAGTCCGTGACAGTGTTATTTGAAAAAGAAAAAATAACTAGTGTGGCACAACAATGAAGATGCTTGACCATAACGCACAGTTCTATGGTGCAAGCCAAGCGTACCATATCAGTACAAATACCATTCAAAATGATATCAGTACAAATAAGTTATATAGCTTCCTAGTGTGCTGGTATACGGGTGGTTTGGGCTTGTTTTGCACCCACAGGACCTGGAAACTTGTTGACTCGATCATGAACTCCTCTATCAACCAAGGTGATCTAGAGCCAAATCTGACACTGGCAACCAGACCAGAATACTCAGCACACTAGTAAATCTACAAGTAGATGGCTGAAAAACAAAAGTGTTGGAATGATCCAGAGTCCAGAAACTTATTCAGTTTCAAATACCTTGACAGGACTTGGCTACATAGCTATATGTTCTTAATGAGCTTTATGTTCTTTGTTCACAACCTCTACCAAATAAAGGCTGAAATGAAATAAAAGGACCTTTAGAAAGCTGTACATAAACAAATGGCTCCAAACCTATTTTAAAAAGAAAAAAAAAGAAAAAAATTATTTCTATTAGAACCTTAATGAACTGAAGCAGCACTATAAAGAAGAGGGGGACATAACCCTCCACAACAATGAGAGAAACTCACAATGTCATACAAAAAGCAATGACTGAAAGGTACTTCTCTTAAAGGTGGTTCTAAAAGCTGCTGGGTCATGCAAAGTTCTGTAGTTTTTACTATTTCTGCATTTTAGCTTAGTTTTTGTTAAATAAGTTATGTCACAGTGTAACATGTTCTTATGAGATTCTATTTAAGCACTTCTCACAATAACCAGATTTTTTTATTATGTCTTGATATGTAAAACCTTTTAATTTAAAGAAGGTGTATGTTTTGTATATGTTAATCCTTTCAGTCAGTTAAAACAAAAAAAAAACTAAATCTTTCTCCCACAGGAATAAAAGATCACTTCCTTGAGACATCTGGGATGTCACATGAGTAAGTTCAAGTAGAGTCATTAAAGATTTAATGGCTTTTCTCTCTTGACCATGCTTACCTTTCATTCTAAGTCTTACAATACTTACCTGTCTATTCCGTAGATGGACAGGTATGAATCTAGGTGAGACCGAGCTGTCTGATACGGTAGAAATTTTAGACGAGCTGGTGAGGGAAGGATATTTATCACCGACTGACTGGGATTTGTCCACTTCACGCACTGCACACCATAGCAGGTACGGTGGTGACTTTAAATTTGTGCTTTTTCCATAAGCAGATACATAGATATATATGTGTATATGGTTATTTTTAATTTGAAAAATAATATGGTACACAGCATGCAGGATCAGCAGCAAAGTAGCTGGACGTCACCCAAAGATGTACTTCCTCAAGATGACAGGAGAGAGCTGAGGATATGGATGAGAAAGAAACAAAGGGAAAGACTGGCTGCTTATCAAAAACACAGACAGAGCCTGAGAGACATGGAGCGGAAGCCTTTTTCTGCTTCTACAGCAGGAGTGAGATGCTGTTACCTTTTTACTACAACTGACATCTCAATATACGATATGCTGTTTGCACATTCACATTTTCATTTTCTTGTTTTCTGCAGCAATCGTCAAACAGACAACAAAGAGTCGATTGGAGAACCAGAGAGGAAAAAGAAAAGTAAGTGCTTCTTAACACAGTCCAAGGAATACTTATGTGTGTACGTCTAAACTGTTTTTGTTTTAATAGGTTCATGCTTCTTGAGCAATACAAGCAGAGGACGCGCGAGGCTTGTTCTTTGGCCGGAGACTTGATGACCTTTTCTGCAGCTCCGCGCAGTTCTTCACAGGCTGAATGTCCTCCAGTGACCCCCACCACACGGTCAACCTCAGCTCCACCATCTGGCACTGCTCACAGGTATCTGCTTTCACAGTAACGTGACCAGGAACTTGCCTCATTAAAATGTAACTGTTTTCAGAGCTAAGATTTCAACTAATTGTTAATTATTCATTATTTCATATGTATA
>JBAMYA010000004.1:9198430-9216095 GCA_037176975.1 Arrhamphus sclerolepis | reverse complement strand
AAGGCCCCTGTGGAGGCTCGAACCAGGAACCTTCTTGCTGTGAGGCAACAGTGCTAACCACTAAGCCACCGTGCTGCAAGTTTTACTCATTGACTGTAAATAATGTTTTTCTACATTAACTGAAGCGCTGCCGGCCCTGCAGTACCCTCTGTAGCCTGTGGTGACGCTGTGGCGTTACGTGCAGCTCTACTGCTGCAAAAGTAAGCGAAGAAGACGTAGCACTTCCGGAAGTCAGGGGTTCACGTTTGTGTTTGAAAACATGGATGAAGGTTTGAATTATATTTTTTTATGCGTGGTTTTAAGTAATTATGCACGATTTTCATGCGCTTCTTGATCCTGCTGTGCTTGACATTTGCTAGCGGATGTTAATTAAATGAAGCTAACAAAACAAAGCTGAGAATAAATAAAAACCTTGACTGCTATTGTTGGTCTTACTGTGTTAGTTTTGTTTTTTCACTCTTTTTAAACTTATATCTTCTGCCGTAGTTGTGCTTAATGTCCTATAAACTCTGAATAAACTATTAATGCACATACTCAGCATTTAATGGCCAACTTAATCTGTCATTGTGCACAAAACAACAAAGTATTGTCATTAACAGTCAAAGTGTGGCCAATAACTGACTTCGTGTTTTATTTACAAATTTGGTGTTGTACACTAATTATAACGTGTCATTAATAGAGTAAATATTCAAGCGTTATCTTCTAAACTACATTGAGTTTGGTGTAGAAGCCTATAAAAAACTACTGTATGGTCACAATGTGTAATGCCTCTTAGTAAGGGCATTGTTAGATGTTCTTTTTCTTTTTTGTTTTTTTCGATCTCGAGCTTGTGAATTCTGTCTGCCTTGCAGAGAAGTAATCTAAGCATGCATCTGAAAGTTAGCTTGAATCCATAATAAATCCTGAATTCATCTCTCGCAGCATCAGACAAGGTTGGTGGTGATGGAGACATTGGATCTGTTATGGGGTTCTCAGGGTTTGGTATGTGGAGTTTGGTTAAATAACTAAAATTCTGAATACATGACAGTTTCAGTTTTGGCAACGTGGATTAAGTAAGTTTAATTTTTACTTTGTAGGTAAGAAAGCCCGCACATTTGACCTAGATGCCATTTTTGAGCAGACGCGGCGGACAGCCATTGAGAGGAGTCAACGTGTATTTGGTAAGCTTGCAATCAGTTGTGATTCTGTATGATAGCATTAGTGAAAAACCATGTTCACATATGCACTGTAACCCTGATATCTTCAAGACAATTTCTGGATGTGCTTTGATGTCTTCTGATCACAATCCTTAATGTGCCTTGAAAACAACACTGAAATGTATGCGGCTTACTCCTTACATCATACTCATCTTCCTTCAGTGTCTGGGCACCTATGTTGAGCATTTACAGTAGTAGAATTTGTCTGTTGTGTAAATGCGAAAGAGAGAGAGAGATGGCTAGGTTTGGCTCTGACTTTCTGGATGGTATGTGCCGTTCATGTCTGAATGTGGCTTCTTTAATGCTGTTTCCTCAGAGGAACGTGAGAGGGAAGCTCAAATAGAAGAAGGAGAGAGCTCCAAGTCAGTTAAACCATCAGAACACAGTCAAAGAGACAAAGCGGCAGCTGCTTCTTCTAGGTACTCTGCTTTTTCTAACTTTTTGTTTTTTTACCCACTAGAAATGTTTTGTTTGGTCCACATTTCAGTACATGCCTGCTGTTCGGTCTTGATGGCTTTTTGTTTTTTTTTGACAATGTTGTTTTTCATATTTAGGGTCCAGAAAAGTGAAAGCAGCAGTGACAGCAGTGAGTCAGACTCAGAGTATATTGGGCCACCGGTGCTGCCTCAACGCTCGGCTCATGAGGATGATGATGAGATTGTGGGACCTCCTCTTCCACCAGGTTACACTGGTAGCACTGCACACAATGATGATGATGATGATGACGATGATGATGGGGAAATGGATGATGATGATGATGATGATGATGATGTAAGTCTGAAATTTCTGCAGCAGTTGACGTTAACTGTAGTTTACAACTCATCATGCTTGATGTTGGCTCTCTTATTGCTTACATCTTTTGACTGCAGCAAAATCACAGGGTCTTAAGAAAAAAAAAGAAAAAGAAAAGAAGATTCATTAATCACTACTAACAAAATATAATCTATTTAGGAGTCCAAAACTGCCCGTGACAGTGAAATGGCATTGCACAATACTAGGACTGACACTGGTGAATTGAAATGGCATTTGGGTACTGGAAATGCAGTAATTTCTTCATATGATTTTTATGATGGAAACTTTCCATTTTCTTTCATCAAAGTGGTAAATAAAACACCAGTGCGTTCTGTGTTATAAGGTGTTTTGAGATGCCACCACAAGATGGCAGTGCAAGAAAGCTTTTGTTGATTTGTTGTGATTCTCCTGTCTTTTTTTTTTTAATCATAAGACAAATGCCACTGAAACCTGCAATATATTAATATAGTATTTACACAGGGTCAGGAAGTGAAGTTTAGAACAAGTAAATACAGAAATGGGTTTTTATAATCACTAATTTTCATGGCTAGACAAAGGAGAATACATAATCATGGGTGCAGGCACCGCTCAGTGGAAACAAGTTGTCTCTCTTACAGCCACATGACAGTTGCTCTTCAGGAGTTTTCTTTTCCTATCTTGTTATAGCGTTTTCTCTCCTGCTTAAATTTATTTCATTTACCATCATCTGGAATCCGACCTCTGTGCGTGCAACGGAATTAAACGTCACAAAAAAAACGTGTCAAGTCTTTACTTTCAGTCTTGCTTATGCAGATATGGTCATATAGGCATGGATAAAAATAAAGAATGTAATTTTACACATCAAAGTAAGTAGCTTAGGCCTGTACTAGGGTGCCCAGATCCTAACCTTTGAGGTAAGTGGCTAAGAACTTTTACTACTCCACTGAAAATAACTTAAGTCACAGTCTGATAAACTACAAATATATGCGTATAATAATTTATAACTCAATGAAATTCTACACTTTAACAGCACAGCTCATTCAATCTGTGTCTCTTTATTTATGTTTTTCCCTGTTTTCACCTCAACCTGACCCAGAATCCAGTGAAAAAAATTCCAGACACTCATGAGATCACTCTGCAGCACGGCACGAAAACAGTAAGGCTTTTTCTCACAACAGTCAGCTTGCTTAGAATTGTTACAGGCTCCATAAAAAGGTCTTCAAGAGTTTTCAGTTTATTTGGAATAAGAATTTGTATCTGTAAATGCCTTATTTATAAAAGCACATTTGAAGTTGTTGGATTTATTTGTCTCGGTGTTGAATTTTAACATCTGTGAGTGTATTTTACATGTTCCAACAGGGAGAAAATGACTAAACGTTGCTCTTAGTATCTTGAACCAGAGCTGATTGTGGCATGAAGACAATGTAGTTCTGAATAATTAGATCATTATAGTAGAAAAAAAAGCTGGATTTTGATTATTTTTAGTTTTGACCTACAGTTGATTTGCTCCTGAACTGCCCACTCTTGTGAATTAACTTTATTTTTAAAGAATGTAATTGACTGTGCAGGTATCAGCTCTTGGATTAGACCCATCAGGAGCCCGTCTGGTGACTGGTGGATATGATTACGATGTGCGGTTCTGGGATTTTGCTGGGATGGACCAGGCTCTGCAGGCCTTCAGGACCCTGCAGCCCTGCGAGTGGTATGTGGACCGTCAACACAGTTGCTGAACATGCGATAAATTAGTTTCCTGAAAACATCAAATACACTGAATTCATTTACGTGTGCCGAAGTGCACACACAAGCTCGCACACATTTGTTGAGCTTCACCGAGCTTCATGCATACTCTGCGACGTCCTCTCTTTTCATGCAAAATGAGGCTTTCAGAAGCAGATGGTTAAACTGTGTGTTTGTGTGTGCACATGTGTGTTTACTCTATGTTTAACCCAAGCTGTCATCAAAGATCAAATTCTTTTTTGGTTTTGGGAACCAGTGGTCTGAGTTGGACCAGGCTTCCCTTTATTAACAAAATTTTACGCTACATTTAATTTGATTACATTGTGATCCAGTAAGCTGTTTGGTTTACTTACAAGCTGGGTTCCATTCATGGATCTACTGTTTTATTTTCTTGACTCAAAAAAGGCAACTTTCGGCTCACTTAAAAAAAAAAAAAAGAAAGAAAGAAAATGAAGAAAAAGACAATTAGGTGCTTTTCAGTAAGAAACTCTTGTACTTGTCTTTATGTTCATCAGTGATAGGTTTGGTCTCAGCTTCACCTTCTTTGTTAACCAAGTACAGTCTTAAGGTCGAGATTAAAAATATGTTTTACAGAAGACTGAAAACAGACCACGGAGACTTTTATTCAGTCATTGAAGAAACCTAAAATGTTAAATACAAAAAAAATTGAGAAATTTATCCTTATTCACTTTTCATGTTTAGCAATCTTAAATGTGTGTGTTGCTTCAAGCTTGAAAGGCAAGTCGCCTTAAATCACATACGTCATAAAACTTTGATTGTTTCTGTTTCTTTGGTGGTTGTTGCACTTGTTTCTTGTAAAATGATATATTTCCATGCCAACCTCTATTCCAGCCATCAGATCAAAGCCCTGCAATACAGCATCACTGGTGATGTCCTCCTGGTGGTTTCCGGCAATGCGCAGGCCAAAATATTGGACCGTGACGGCTTCAATGTCATGGAGTGTGTGAAGGGAGACCAGTACATTGTGGATATGGCTAACACCAAGGTATGCCTGTGGTTTTCTCAGCATTCTAACAGTCATTTGCAAATGCTAATAATCCCTCTTGTGAGCCTTCGTTTTTTTTTTTTTTTAATTAAAAAAATCTCATCGTAAACCTACCTTTAGCACACACACACATATATACATACATATATGTGTATATGTATATGTATGTGTTAGATAGATAGATGGAAGGGAAATTCAAATGATATCTGATATCAATTTCTTTTACATTTTTGCCATTTCTGCTTCCTGTCAAATGGGTGGAGGTTTGGACTTTGAGTAGACCATTCCAAGTCTTTGATGAACTTATTTTTCACCCTTACATAGATTTCTTGATGTGTTTTCAAGCCTCGTCCTGTTGCATGACTCCATTTTTTACCAAGCTTTAGCTGTTGGACAGATTCCCTCGTAATTATCTCTGGGAATTCTGCCATAGAGAAGAGTTCATAGTCAAATGATTAACTGTAAGGTTCCCAGGTCCTGCGGCTTCAGAAGAACTCCGTGTCATCACGCCTCCACCACTGTTGTTTTGACAGTGATTGTGGAGGGTTTCTTTTGAATCAGACATGGTCATCGGCATTTGGTTTTACCTGCCCATAGAACTTTGTCTCTGAAGTGAGATGTAGGTCTTGATTTGATTTAGTTTTTATTTCTTATCATTTCTTTGATGACTGCAAGGTCAGACCCAAGGTAACATGTGCTAGAACACCCACTTCTGGTTAGATGCTTATGTCTTTCCCTCTTGACCTAGTGTTAACACACACATTAATGTTCCAGACCAGCAAACTGCCAATAATGTCCCCTTAATTGTACCTGGTTTTACTGGCACCATTTCTTTCCTTTTGGTTCCAATATTGTTGCTAATGGCACGGTGAATAAAGTAATACATTGTTGTTTGTCTGAGGTTGTATTTGCCTTTTACTAACATCCACTATGAGCTCATCAGTTGATTTTAATTGTTTTCATACACAAACAGGGTTAAAAGAGGGTTATTAACTTTCACACATGATTGTAATTATGCTTTATAACATGGAATATCTCCTATTTTGTAATTTTGTTGATCTTTGCTGTTGTTTTATGACATTATAAAGACTTAATTGTTTAAATTTGGAAATACATCAAGGTCTGAGAGCTAAAAGATGTGCAGTAAGATGATCACACAGGTTGTAAGGAAGCTAATAACGTTAGTTTGATTCTGTTTACATAAAAAAACAACTGTGTACATAAAAAAAAGCAGCTATGTTATGTAAAATTGAACTAAGAAATATGTCTGAAACAAAGGCTGATGTTGACTGTAACAACATCATTGTGGGTAATTTTATCAGTGTCCAGTTCAATAACAATAACGATGATAACAAGAATAATCCTTATTTATAGAGCACTTTTTCAAAACAAAAGTTATAAAGTGCTTTTCAAATCAATAAAACAGATCAAGCAAAATCAAACAGAGGAATCACTGAAATACTAACTGATCATGAAGCAAAGTGTATAACAAGCCCAGTTCTAGTTTTAGATGCTGCACTTAGTGTCAAAGATTGATTTTTGACATTTCTGCCAAAGTGAAAAAAAAAAAGTTCCATTTAACTGCCTGACTTGCAGTAATTACGTCCTGTTGTTGGTAAACAGATGTGTAGAATCACACAATCTTTACAGCTGCACTTGAAACTCCTTTCAATGAATAAAACCTCTTATTTGGTTATTTGTATTTTTACCCATTGAATTGTATTTTGCATTGAAAACACTGACTGACATTGTATAAAAAAGGGATGGTAGCTAATATTTATTGATTTGATCGGTTCCACTGTTGTAGACACGCTCTTTTACACACCATGTTGGTGTCCTGAAGCAGCCGCTGAACCTCTTTGGAAATTCATACAGACAAAACAGAAATAGCACAGCACTGCGTCTATGTGTACTTAAATGGATGTCAACAAGGTCATTAGTAAGACTGGTCTGTTTCACCGTCCCAGCTTGTCTTTACACTTGCACACCAGTTTAGCTTTGCGACTACCTCCAGTTAACCTCAATTCCACGTCTCCTCCAAACATAGCACCCTAATGTGCAACGAAGATGAAGTTACTTCTGTGAAGATTGTAAAAAGGGCCATCTTCAAAGTCGGTATAAATACATAAGAATTTTTTTTAAATCCATTTATAAATCAAATTTTTATAGTGCCTTGGCAAGTGGTAATTTTTAAATCCTAGTTGCAGTGTTCCCAGATTTCATCAATTATGTAGAGAACATTGTTAAAAGTAAAATAATAGCTCACAGTGGCCAAAGCTATAAAAATAAGATCAATGTTTTAACAACCTGGAGTAAATTTTAAAAAAGAAAATGACACATCCACGTGTAAAGTCTCATCAAGTGAAAAAACCCTTATAAATTGTTACACAAAGCTTTTACGTTTTCCAATTTATCAGCATTGTCAAAACGTATGTTTATTTCACTCTTAGTGGAATGGACGACCCTTCTAATACTTTGTGAACAGCCTGCATACGCTACATCAAAGCTCACAAAAAAACTCAGCCAGTAATAAAAAGACAGGGAGTGCATGTTTTCATTACTATAGCAACAGTGCTTACTAACAGTTTCAACTAATTTTAAACACAGGCTGGGTGATCTGCTTTCCTGTTCCTCTGGATGCACCCTGCCAATTCATAATGGTAGCAAGGTGTCCCTGGTCTTTTCTTTTTTTTTTTTTTTTTTGTGCGTGTGTGAGGATAATGGTCTCTGCTGTGTGATCAGCCAGCGGCAGCATCAGGGGAGAGGAACTCCAAATGCTTTCAGGACTGTTGCGGTTCATATATCTAAATCCACACAGAATGATCTTAATTAAATGTCCATTTTGGGGATTGTAGTGTTTTAGAGAGCCACATTGGTGGTCAGTATGCATCCGTGCCAGCTGCTGTGCATTTGGACATGGTTTACACCAGCTGCATGAGGCACTTGAAGTGAAGGCCCATTGATTGCAAGTATTGTTTCCTGGATGTCCTACATTCTTATACTTCGCAGTCCCATCTGGAGCTGATGGGAGGGTCTGGTTCAATGAAAATGCGTTTTTGGACTGCTAACAGTGTCCCAGCCAATTAGCTGTGGGTTACATGTAATAATTAAACTATTTCCTGTTCTCTTCCTCTGTTGACATACAGTTTCTTCCCTCCGACTCATGCCACACTGCGCAGAGAGATAGGGGACACGTGTGCCTACGTATGCATGCGATCCAATGACAATTTTTCTTCTCTAAATAACATTATGTGTAGCATTTAGGAAACTGGTTTAAAAAAAATCAAAAGAGTTCTCCTCATGCCACTGCGCTCAAACTATTTTCTTCATCCATCACTTCCAATTCAAAGACAAAAACCAGAAAGAATAGGCGAATCCTTGCAAAAAAAGAGCTGAAACCAAGGAATGCTTGGCAAAATCCCCTTTTTTTTTTTTTTTTTTTTCCTCTCCTTCATCTTGTCAAAATTGTCTACAACTCATTTCCAGTGTTCGGGTTCTGTTTGAATAACGAATAATTATTTCATCTTAAATCTCAACAAATACAGAATCCTGCTTAACCTCTGCTGATAGCAGTTGCATTATTAAAAACCAAACCAAAACATGGGCATGCCCACTTCCACAGATATACAGCTGTGTTGTCAGGAAGGGTTCTTCTCTCTGCTTTGTTTGGCATTAACATGCTTTTGTTTACTGACAGTATCAGTTTCAGTCTGTTTCTTCCGAGTCATTGTCAATTGGTTGTCCCAGACTGTTGAGGACGAGGAATCAGGTTTGTTTAGAAACTCAGAAGTTCTTTCACCCTAATTAGGAAGCACTTATGATGGGTAATTGCTTGTTTTATGTTACTGAACAGAGCAGGGAAGCATTTGAGCCATTCACAGTCCATTTGAGCTTTGACCGCATCATATTTTAAGTGTGTTTCTGTTCTCCATAAAATGTAACTTCACAATTTGTAATTCACTTTAGTCATAAAACTGCAAGGTGTAAGCAGTTCCACTTAATCAGTAATTAAAGTGGTGTGTTTAACATTTTAGACAGTGAACAGGCATCCCCCTCTTCCTGATCCCCACATACCGATGTCATTTGGTCAGCTTCTGCTCATGCAAGGCTCTGCTTCCTTGTGCATCCTGTCAAATAGTGGTATGTCATGTCTGCAGCCTCTTCACAGCATGCTGAAAGTGTTGCTCTCTGACCTGGCACTCAGGGAGGCCTCTCTCTAGGTTATCCCACTTTGAGGTCATTTGTTATGAGTAATTCTCAGCAGGACTTCTGCAGGAGAGGAAATGGCTTAAGTTACTGTGCAAGGAGCTCATTGTTTGAGGTTGAGCAGCAGGCAGTGTTGCAGCGTAAAGAACTTAACCGCTTCACTGCAAAGTAAAATCTGTGCTTTTGAAGTCCAGAAGTATATTAAAGCATGATCAAGTTAAGTGTCCTTTCTCTACAAAAAAAAAAAAGAGAGAGAGACATCTCAGTGCCTCACACTCGCCATGCACTTCACACTACTTGGCCAAAAATGCATCACCGCGGCATCTTCAGAAACCTCGAAAGACGTAACTTGTGACCTTTTTCATAGCGGTTTTGATGCAGGGTAAAACTAAGGGTAACAGTCTTTTCCACATTATGTCTCTGCTGTAAAATATGTTGGTTCTGTCATGTTTGACCCTTTTAAAATTTCCACCAGCTGTTACTGCCTGTAACAGCGTAATTGCTTGTGTCTAAATGTTACATGAGTTTGCACTAAATTCACTTCAGATCAATTCTACTTTTTTTTTAACCACAAAAGGAAATTATAGTTTGCAGTAACATTTTTGAAAAACTAGATTATGATCGGCCTTGCACATAGCAGGTTGCGCAGAGGAGATGTATGTGTCTCACACGTTTGCATAGCATAAATCCAACATTTTATTTCCTGTAGTGGAGCAGCTGACAAACCTTTGAAACTCTGGAAATGTGGTGGTTGAAATCTCAACGTATCGCCACAAATGCACCGGGTTGTTGAGTCTGTAGCGTAGCAACAACTGAGCTGACGACATCAGCACCAGCTCGTTGCAGGATGTATGCTGCTACTAGATTAACACGGGTGAATGCTCTTGGTAGATAACCAGGAGAGATGAAAAAACGTACAGCTAACAGTTCAATATCCAGGCTGCAGAAACAATGTTTCACAGGAGCATGTCCTGGATTACACCATCTGTCTGCAATTCCACCGCCCTCGCTCTCGTTGCTCCTCTTCAGTTTCAGGCTAAATGGCAACTGTGAATATACTTGTAGCAGACTGGATCCACACTAAACAATATGACAGTGGGTGTGTGCAACACATCAAAATGATTAAAAGCTACAATTGCCTCAGGCCTCCAGTCAGAAGCAGTTTTGTAATTGTTAAAATAAATAGTTTGCTCATTGTCACTATATGCTCCTTTCAGGGCCACACAGCTATGTTGAATTGTGGTTGCTGGCATCCCAAGATTAAAGAGGAGTTTATGACCTGCTCCAATGATGGGTAAGTTTAAATAAGTATCATATCCAGTATGAAGTGGCGAACACTTTTACAATTCTATTGTCTTGTCTTGTTGTGCTCTTTGGCACACAAATGATAGTTGCGCAACATTGTCATTTATTTAATGAACATGCATACATAAATATCAAAACTTGTTTTGGTTTTGTTGTCATTACTTGTATAGAAAGTCCATAAGTGAACAGTAATGGGGAAAAAAAATTATACTGGAAAGCCTATTTGTTTTGCTCCAAGCAGTGTTTTAATTGAAGCTTTTTATTTTTATTTATCACATCTCTTCTTTCACCAGCAGGGAGTCCTCTAGTCCAATCTTTGCCTCTGCAAAGTGGAGCCCAACCTCACAGCTGTGCATTGACACATGGCCCATTTATCTAAATGTGGCCTTTTAGTCATGCGCATTGATTTGAACCACTTAACTTTAAACTATGGATTATAAATATGAACACATAATTGCCTCCCAAGAACAGCATTAGACCTGTGTGGCTAATAACTCTTTCCCCAGGTGTTGGTGTGCAGAATTATTTGTGTGTCAACACGTGTGACTCTGCTTCAGCGCAGTGATGAGTCTAAGTGAGTGTGACAGGCAGCAGTGCAGAAACTCCTCGCTATCATCATTAAGTGGAAACGAGGGGCCTGGCTTTGTGGCCAGGCCACAGCCCAGTGTTTACCCGTGTTACTGCTCTCCCAGATGTGGAGGCTGGTTTATTTAGTTCTTATTGAGTCTCTGGAAATCCTCCCCTGGCACGTTAGCACTGGGTGTTGCCTCTGGCCGGCTCAGAGGAGAATTGTGGAGAGGAGTGCAGAGGGACTCATTCACAAGCAGAGAGCAGCTGCATGCAGGGAAGGTTCACAGCAGCAGTGCAGGTCAGCACAGCAACACCAGAGATGGAAAGAGAGGAAGGCGGAGAAGGTTGACCACTGCACCCTTGATGAATCTCTCATATTACATTTTATACAATGTCTGGCATGTTTATTTAACCTCACATAGCCAAGAGAACTCCACTGAGATTAAAAATCAGCTCTGTGGAGAAGTCTCAGCCAAAACAGCAGCAGTCCATTCAACAAACTGCTTTCATATTGACATTGAAACATACAATTTTACTCAAAAAAAAGTCAGTTAAAACAAAAACATCTTAAAGAATCTTCCTTTGAGTTGCATACAATTGCTTTGAATTAATTCAGAAAGATCCGTTTCCTCAGTTTCGAATAAACTTGAAGCTGATGTCAAGCCGAGGGAGCAACGTATATATAAAAATCTTTTCCCTCTGATGAGTATAAGGAATAGATGGAGAGGAGGAGGACCATACCTACCCAGGCTTCCCTGAGAATGACAGGAGGTTAGAGAGAGCAGTCCAGTGATAACAAGTAATGTGATGTACAACATCATAATAACTTAGGGGTTAAAATGTTGTATTTTCTTATCTCTTGTTCAAAAAGATGTAATTACTAGGGTTTAAATGGATCACAGAACTAATTACTTAACTCCTTGTTCCATTCTGGTCAGACTTCAGGATTGAAGTATATTAGTATATTAATATGTTTCGTATCAGCACATTTCACTTAAAACACACACACGCACACACACACACAAAACAACCTTTCAACCAGAAAACAATCACACCTGCAGACCCATGACTGATAATCATCAAGCACTCCTGATGAAATCCTGAGTTATCTTGCAAACTTTGACATCATAATGCTTAATCTTTCAATCTTATAAACAGTAATTTGTGCATCTCTCATTCTAATTTAAGATGAATTGATATTCTTGTTGCTTTGATCTATGAAACATGCTCATTTGAATTAAATCATATTCAAAAAAATGATTTGATTTGATTTGAATTAAGAGGACAAATCAGTCAGAATTAAACTGGCTCCATAAAATCAGTAAATCAGACTAATTGTAAGAAACTTCAGGTACTTAAGTTGTTGTATGTGCTTCCTTTAGTTTTAACAGTTAAACATGGAACTAATCAATTCACCTATCATATATGTATATGTATATATAATATGTGTGTGTGTGTACGTGCATAAATACAGACTGTGTTCTGCAGCTGCATGAGAGAAGGAAAAAGACTTGTCACAGTGCTGTACCATCATTGAAGACAGCACACACTGAGGATAAAACACGAAAACCTAGTGGATAACCAGGATGCCAGTCCACATGGATTATTAATGCTCCAGTTATTATGAATGGACCATTGAATGAGAAAAAAAAAACTTTCTTCCTTTTGCCTCCCCACCCAGTAATGTATGCTGCCCCGTCCACGATCCTTTGAATTAGTATGAATTCTGCAAACTAATAGTACCAGTGGGTCTCTGCTGCTGGCTGGTGCCTCAACGTTAAACCAACACCTACGTTTCCCAGGTCTTTCTGTCTTTTTAGAATGTCTTTGTTGTGATTATTTGAATAGGTTATAGTACATGATCACTAGACCTCCCAGTTACTTAATTAAAGATGTGGAATCTCATTCACGAGGGCGACCTCTTAGTCCCGCCCCCCCCCTCCTCCCATTTTCTTATTCCAAAGGGAAGAAGTGGATGAGAGGGAAACATTGATGAGGCAGTTTGATAATGAAACAGCGGGGTGGTGGTGGTTCTTGCAGACTGAGGGCTGAATGCAGCTGCATGCTGCGCACGCAGGTGTGTTTTGAGAGGTTGAAAGTATAAAGTGGTACAGTGTTTCCCAACAAAAACTTTTAACCCAAAGGGGCCTATTAAAGAACTGAACCAAGTCTTTCCTGAAGCATGGAAGGCTTGTCTTTGAAAAAAACAAAAAAACAAAACAAAACAACAACAACCCCTCCCCAGAAAGAGTAGGCAGCGTGTGCCGGATCTTTTCTTAGTGGAATCATTTCTTTGGCAGGGCCAGACTGGAAGTAAACTAAAAATAAGCCTGGGACTTTGTGTCAGTGGGTGTATTTTTGCTGTCTAATAAACAAGATACATTATGCTACCACATTTGAAACCCTTAATAATTTGTGTTCAAAGTTAACAAGCCACGCTGTTTAAAATGGTTACCAAAGTATAACCAACATTGTGGAACGATGCCTATCTCTGTTATCAAGGACAAGGCGTTGCCGAGTCCCTGTTTCAGTTTTACAGTACCCAGGAGCATTATGAGAATCATATTATGCTCTTTATTTTGTGAAAGAAATTTCAGCCAGTAGTGCAGACGATGGGATAAGTGACGACTTTCTAATTGGGCCCACATGTTTCTTCACACACTTGAGTATGTGTACAGGAAAAAAAAACACACACATTTGAGGAATGTTTCCAAGATGCCAGGGATTCCCTTTGTGCTGGCCTGCTGTCAGGTCTGCAGCTGGACTTGGACGTGCAGCAGTGAGCAAGGAGACCCAGATTGGCAGGTCTTTTTGCTGTGAGCATTAAATTATTTGCCTGTGCACAAACCAAGCACTTCTGGATATTCATCATTTCCACGGCTGTTCATTTTAATTTATTTATCATGTTTATGACATCAGTAAAGATGAAAATGCAGGATTTTTTTTTTTTTTTACGTAGGGGGAAAATAAAAAATGTGCTAAGTGCTTGTTTGTATGGAATTTTGTGACATGCATGTCCTGATTGATTATTTCCAGCATACTGATCTCACCGAGTGACAAGGTCAGTTCTCCTCTTCTCTCAGTCAAACGATGTGATGACAGCTTACTTTAGATTGGTTTGGGTTTTTTTTTTTTTTAGGAAAAGGGAACCTTGATGTTAAGTGTGATCTGCGTGACAGAACAGGGATGAAGAGTGAGGACAGACACCACAAACTTGAGTGTGAACATGTTGGGGCGATTCGCCCAGTTGGACACATGGGGTTCACTCACAGTTCAGCACATCTTCAGCTCTTTCACACCTTACAATACAAGTGTTCCATATCTCGCCCAAGAATGCACATAACATATCTTAAAGGGCTGCATTTATCCTCCTTGTTCACTCTGCAGCCTTGGCAGAGCTTTTCGGCAGGCGTTGACCTTCAGGTCTTTCTGTGCGAGCTGTGAATGGAGTGTTTATTTCTTTTCCTTGCTGGGCTGAACATAGAGCTGCATCCTTGTAGGTGTGAAAGCATCTTACCACATGATTGCTTGATTAAATCTGAGAAAGCTGCCTTGACACAACCATTGCATACCTGCATTGTGTGGTCTCACCTGCTTTAAGGCATTTTTAGATTGATCCTCTATAACTTGAAACCAGAGAATGTTGTGAAATGTAGTGACTTGGCCTCTTAGTGTACCCACAGTCCATCTGTGCTTAGGCCACATTGTTTCTTCTTTGGCGTCCTTGCTTGAGTGCCATTCTGTGTGTGTGCACGCCTTTTTAAATCCCTCTGTTATTTCTCAACGTTAACGTCTTCAGCTGTGAAGGAAGATGGGACATCTTCCCCTTCTAATCCTCCTTTCTCATAACAAAGTCCCAGTTAGTCAGCCAACCAGCTATCACTGGAATTCAACCAGTAAACAGCTATGTGGAAGACGTGCACCTCTCTTTTCTTTATCGTGTTATCTGGGAAACAGATCCGAGCAGCCATCAACCCCACTGAGCGTATGACTTGACGGACAGATAAAATCTGGGGCCTAGCGTTTGTCACTCCTCAGTTGACGTGTGAGCGACTGCGCTACCTCGTAAAGCGTGCATGCATGACTGAAGATGTATGGGCCTCATTTTGTCACATTCACCCCCCTGTCTCTGAAGCGTTTGGACAGGAAAACAGGCTGCTGATTGAAGTGAAAACAGGGATATGTTAGAAGAAGTGGAAAAGCTATTACTACTTATTTATTTATTTATTTATTTTGCATATATGAGGCCAGACTGTGTTATTGTGTTGCAATAGCAGCCGCCTCCTCTGACGTAACACTTCTAATATATAACCCTTATTAGAGTTTTCTCTTTCTAAGTGAGAAAATAAGTTAGTTTACAAAAGGTCAGCAGACCCTTTGTAGTTTACACTTTCCCTTTCACCTCATGGCAGGTGAGGGTGTGTGGTCTGTCTCCAGTGCTTTCGGTGGGCTCCAGCTCTGCGGTTTCCTCCTGACAGCCTTCATTGCCATGTTTTGGAAAGCGGCCTTGCGATAAATGGCATTCCAGGTTTTGTGTGCTGTGCAAAAGGTTATGTTGTCGCGATCGGCCTGACAGATGCATTTAGTCTTCTTTAAAGAAAATGGAGATGTCCGTGCGAAGCAGCAGGTGGACGTAATCGCCATCTGGTCCGTGGCAAAGTGGCAGCCCTAGTTTTATAAAACTTTTAATTGCCATCCAGATTTTATTTTAGTTTATTTCTCATAATACAAAAAAATCCAATAGGTTTCGAGGTTAGCCTCAACATAATTTGTACACAAATTAAAACATTGATTGTTCAGACTTAAATGATTGTGGATAAGTACAGATTTAACTCGCAAAGGTGATTGTACAATAAAGATGTTTATAGTGCTAACAGTTAAGATTCTGTGTGTGCACACATGCATGGTGACTTTTGCACCTTTTTAGATTTCTAATAGGACTTTTTTTTTAATATATATCTATGTATTATGGATCTTTGGATTATATGGAGTTAAAACAAACTGTGCATCGAGAATTTTATTTGACCCTTGCTGGTTCTCACTCAAACCATATGTTTTCAACAGGCAGTTGTATAACATTGTTAGACGTATCCAAACACAGATGAGTGTGTGTCTGTGGCTTTGTAGCTGACCATAGAGGAATCCTCGCCGGGACGTTAGTAGCAGCTCTGCCTGTATGTTTATACTCCTCTGCTGACCCTTTGACCCAAAGGTCACGATGCCCAATAAGGCAAGCGGGAGGTCTCAGACACATTTGGGCATTCTCTGTCTGACACGAGTGTCAATGCGGGCATCTCAGCGGTCGGCTAAACATGTGTGCGTGAGGTTATGTCGTTGAATAAATAAATTGGGGAGGGGGTTAGGGCACTACGACCTCACCCCACTGATGAATGAGCTCCCACATCTATCATGTCAGGAGTCACCTGAGTTGTTCTTTGATTTTCAAATTAGTGTGTTATTTTATTTCTGATTTACCATGCGTTTGAGTTTACATTTTTGGAGGTTTAAGTCCTGGAGCTATAGCTATGCGTGTAGTATATGCATTGTAGCTGTTGAGGTTTAGATTTAGAAAAGGTCAGAAGAAGTTGTGTAAACCATCCTTGTGAAAGAAAGTTATGGTCGAAGGGTCAAAGGGCAAATGTTCCACCTTGTTTCAGTCTGATTCAGGGCATGCAAAAACTTTACACTTGCTTAAACAGCCTTTTTGCATATATACTAATTTGTCACTTATTTTCAGCAGTCAAATGGTGGAAAATGGTGCTGATTTCTGTTTCTTTGTTAATGGCTGAAGATTCTGACAGACTATCTATACTCACAAATGCTACACTACTATATTATACCATCTATAAATGCCTTCCTAAAATGTAAATGTTGAAAATGTATTTTCAGCACCATCCAATTCATCACATGAGAAGTTGCCGTTGGCCAAGCATTTTATGGCTGTTTGGAATCAAATCCCACATTTGCACATATCTGGAACGTCTGTTCTTTAACCACCTTCTTAGTGCTTCATATTGTGTAATGTGTTCAACAGATGTAGGAAAGGGAATCAGGATTTCATGGAAGCTTCAGACATACCTGTCAGACTGATCTATTGTTGTCCTGTTTGCAAAACCCCTCACCCTGCAACGCACAGCCGCTCAACCTCATGTTCATGAGAATGGCCAAGGGCACTCTGCAGCTATTTGTTTCTGATCTATTCTAACACTGGGTGGTTATTAATTATCAAACCGGTTTTGAAGAACAAGATATTCTATGACTGATCTCATGAGGATAAATGGCGTTCTCTTTCTTCTCAGCACTGTGCGCACATGGGACCTGAACTCGGAGAAGCAGCACAAGTCCGTGTTCAAGCCTCGCTCCTTTCAGGGGAAGAAGGTCATCCCCATATGCTGCTCCTACAGCCGCGATGGGAAGCTCATAGCAGCAGGCTGCCAAGACGGCTCCATCCAGATCTGGGACAGAAACCTAAGTGTGAGTCTTAAAACACATACCGACTTCTACAACGCGGAGTGGGTTGTAAATATGGGATGTCTGTTTTGTTATGGTGTCAGGTACAGAATCATCAAACTCGGGTCATTCGGTCACAGGCCAGCGAGTTCAAGAGGGGTCAAGAAATCGTTTGCTCTCAAGAATGCCTGTCTTTAAAATGAATTAGTCCACACTGGAAAGAGATTTCTAACATATAGGACACATTTAAATTATGATTTGACAATAACGCTAGCCAAAGAAGATGACAAAAAACATACTTTAAGTGACATTAATGCATATAAGTAATTGCTGAGACATTTTACCTGATACATAAAGAAAAAGAAAAAAAAAAAAAAAAAAAACACTAAATTTTATTTATCTATCTATATATATATATATATAT
>JBAMYA010000004.1:9172566-9196857 GCA_037176975.1 Arrhamphus sclerolepis | reverse complement strand
TATATATACACATACATATATGTATATATTTGATGTGATCAAACTCTGCATTTCTAAATAGTGACTGAGAAATTTCTTTATTGATGAAAAAAATGATACAAAGGTTGCTGTCTCTAAAAATATGCTGATAGTATGACTCAAAATAGCTGGTTATGTAATGGAATTAACTGTCGTGTCATGGTAGAGTTGAGTTACATAAAAATAGCTCGGAGGCTCAGTCACAGTTTCCCTCTGCACATTTTTCACAATTACTTAATTAGACAATTAAGTGATCAAAGCATACTCTCCTTTCTTGAAGGTTGACATTGTTGAGGTAATAGTTGATCTTGGCTCCTGGGAAGCATAATAATTACCTCGTTGTTTTCTTTTGCGTTATTTGAGAGAACTTCACTGTGAATAAAAGTGAATTTTATTCAGTACGAGAGAATGCCTGTCCTTCAGCAGACTTTAGATGGCTGTCAAGAGTGAGACGTGCTCGAGGTCAGTGTCTGGGCAGCTGAAGGTACCAGTGGGTGCTGGGTCCTAACACTGTTTACTTCACCCCCACAAAACAAATGAACATGAGCCGGTCACACTTAATGGAAAATAGTGTAATTACATATAAAACCCTTTTCAGTAGGTTTCCTGGAGGAAAAAAACACACAAACAAAAAAACCCAACTTTATGCTTTTATTTTGAAGCTAACTTTTTGCAGCGCAGTGTCGTCTATTGAAACTCCTTATGTATTATTATACGTATAATTCAATAACTCTTAGAAAACAGAATATTTGCCTTTCTAGCATCCATACCTGCTCGTTGTTTTGGTTTCTCATTAAACTTGTTTTTTTGTGTTGGCATGCTGTGATATTCTGGACTATCTCAGGTCTAAACCGAACCATCCTTTCATCGTTTCTTTTATTGAATTCGATATTGTTTCATCTTCATATAGAATGTGGAAAAAGTTGAATGTCTGGTATTTCATGTGAGAAGGAGGAAGAGTTGAAATTAAGTTGGAATTGGTGAGTTGGAACAACTTCATTGGAAAGAGATAAGTCAAAGTGCATGATAATGGAAATATAATGGTAGTAGGCTACAGGTAAGCTACTTCAAGAGCCATTTTCGGAATCAAAGGATGCAAATTTGTAGTTTTCTTTTGTAAATGTTTATTCCCAAAGACCATTGTTACTTAGTCAAGTATCATTCCACCTCTGTGCCACACATAGCGGCAGCAAGCTTCAGGTGATAGGGTTAAAACTCCAAATTTATTACTCCTCCTTCTCCAAGGTAAATATTTACCCTGCATCCCATAGCGGCTTACAATCGTCATGTCTGTTTCCTGACCAGTGGAGCCTGCCCTGTATGAATGGCTCAAGAATTTTAGTTAGTGCCCTCTGCCCTCATCTGCAACCTGTGCTGCTGAATCAAAGTCAGTCACAAGCCTAAAAAGGAGCTGACCTCCCGATGCTTTTATTGCTGCTCCCTCCCCCACTCAAATGAGGCCCATCTTCTGTCGTATTGCTATTATTACTAATGACCAGACTATGCAGGCAGATCAATCATGGTCAATCATGTACATGACCTTGAGCTGTGGCTCAGCCTGAAGAGAAGCTATTGAGGATGACACATTGTGTTCTTGAACCATGGCCTGATTTGATTGATCCAATGATAGAAGTCACTTCTGCTGGACTGCCACAGAGAGTGATTGCGAGCTCGTTCTCTGACCACAATTACGAAAGTGCATTTAAGCGGTTGCCAGGTAGTGTGCACTCTGTAAGACTTGGTGCACGGAGGGTGCAAGCTTTGAATCCAAAAACATTACCACAGAGACCTAAGGAATGCTATGATATCATAGGTGAACGTACATGTTTCCAGACTTCAAAGTGGGATGACAAAATTAGTGTTTTGGTTTTGACAAATCAGTTTGCCATATTACATGTTATCATCCCATAATATGGCAAACTTTCTCTTGTTAACTCTGTAAGGCAGCTTTATCCCAAATGTTAATATGTTGTAATATCCCGTTCATAACTGTTGGTTAGGACTAAATAAAAGCATTGCCGAGACATTTAAATTCAGCTCTGGTACAACAACAATAATGAAGCATTAAGATTGGTATTAATTAAGGATGCACTTGGATATCAGCCGTTTGCTGTTTGTTCCATGTAAGGTTTTTCACTTTGAGTACAGATACCTAGAGTAATCAAAACAGCTGGGGCACTAAACTTAATTCAGCGCTTAAAAGAGCATCACCCTGCTGAGCATGCCCAGTGCTTTAAAGTTAACCATGGCTAAAAATAGTAGCACGCACAGCCAGCAGCCTCTTATATCTTTCACAAGTTGATTATCTTATTGTTTGTGGTAGATTTATAGCTTTTGGAGAGAAAATCAGAATCAATAGATCAGACCTTTCAGAAGGCTGAAAATTGCAATTAGTCAAAAAAAGAAAAAAAGAAAAAGCAATTGCGGTGCATCTCTTGTTGTGATTCCAGGTTCTGTTTCATTCATGTAATTACTGTATTTTTTTTAAATGAGCCATTTGGGATGGTAGATTTCAGTAAACCTGTCAAATTTTTAGTGAATGTCATGATTAACCGGATGCTCAGATTGATGGATCTTTGAATTTTAGATGAACATCTCAAAGTAAGAAGAAATAAATGTGTTGAGTGATAGGCTGGTCTGGAATATGTGGAAATGTGTTGTATGTTAGGATGGTCAACAAAGGATGTACGCAGGATGGCCCTGCGATGGACTGGCGACCTGTCCAGGGTGTACCCCTGCCTTTCGCCTGAAGTGAGCTGGGATGGGCTCCAGCAGACCCCCCGTGACCCTGAACAGGACATAGCGGGTATAGATAATGGATGGATGGATGGATGTACACAGTCAGTTACAGCATTGTGAACAAATGTCTAATATTGTGCCCCCATTGCTGCTCAGCTCTGACCCATTGAGCCATTAGGATATCAGACCTTCAGTGCTGCATCCGGGGCATCGGGATCTTAGGAGTTTGGAAGCTTAAGTCAGTGCCTTGCAATCCTTTTCCTGATAATCTGATAATTGTGCTGCAAAAAACACCACTGAGCACTTTGTTGCCATGCGAATAAAAAGGAAAAAAAAAACATCTAGAGTATTGTAACAGCAGTTCTGGGAGGCAGAAGTGTCAATCCTACATGGAGCTTTGTGATGGACCGGCAACCAGTCTAGGATGTATCCCCAGTTTCCCTGCCCTTCCAAACAGGATAAAGCAGGTATAGAGGAAAAATCAAAAGATTACAAAGAATAGATTTAAAATGTTTTGGGATCTAAAAGGCAGTGTGAGCAGATGATCCTCTGAAGCACGTTCACGCTGCTCCAGAAAGCCGTGTAGAGACACTACCTCAGTCCTTTGTGTGACTCGCCCATTGTCTCTGTATTTGTCACACAGCTTAAATATCCCTCCCTTCAAATCTCTTTAATGTAAGGTTATTAAGTTACTTTAATGCAATGTTTTTCATCAGAGGAATACCGCAACTTTCATTGTAGTGCACGTTCCACACACTTTTACAGACTAATCCTGTCTTCTACTTCTGTGTAACTGAGACATAGTGGAATGTAGCCGACATAACATAGAAAAGCTTTTATTTTTTTCCATCTTATGTTTTTTGGATCTTCTGGCCTTCATTCCTTACTCGCCCACCATCACAACTTGATGATTTCCATGAAAGATCAGAGCAGCTGTTCAGGACTGTGGTTTTGGCCACTTGATCTTCACACCGTAACAAAGGTCAAAGTGAGATGAAGTGACTGCACAGAGGACATCATTGTCTTTCAGGTGTTCAGTTGTAAGAAAAAAAAGAAAATCTAGAAGAAGGGGAGACATAGATCCTCGAAATATTTATATGATAAAGCTCAGATAGCATGATTTGGAACAGTTGGCATTGTGGTAGATTGTTATCATAGTCTGCAGAGGATGAAACCCAATGCTGTGTTCCTCCCACTATTTATCAACTGCTGCTGCTGAAAGTGTGTAGATGTGGATTAGGCTCTGTGTGTGTGCAAGTAACACTTTTTTGTGTCACCTTATTACTGATTAAAAATATTCTTAGTGAAAATATTCACAAAATGTTTTATTAACTGAATTAAATATTGCTGATTTAGCCAGTGCCTGTTATTGGAAGACATGGCCTCAGCTTATCCAGAGGAGAAAGCAGCGCGGGACGTTTCAGACAGTGTATGAGAGTCTGGTTTCACGAGCAGGCTGTGTAGATTATCACAGGAAACAAACACCGTGGCATCTAGTAATGCCAGCCAACATCAGGATAGTAAATAAACAGTCAAGCTTTCAAAACAGCAACATATGATCCAAAAATAGCTGACTTAGGTGTATGTGTGCAACATGCAGCTAGAAGTTTAATCTGCCTAGAAGTAATTTAATTTAGGGCGTAATCTAGAAGTACAGTCTGTCTACTACTTATCTTGACATTAATAGTTAAATTAAGATTTTTTTTGTTTTTTGTTACAGGATGATATGTTAAAAGTTAAGATCTAAGACTATTGAAATAAAGTCCATACATGAATATCTGTATTTAAAAAGAAAACAAAGATGGGGGAAATATTCAAGATAGAAGCAAAAAAAACAAATACAACCGGTGTTTAAACACAGCATCTGTTAACGTCTTCAAGGCGACTGGACTTTCATTTCTAGGTTCTTGAAGACCTTCATGCAGAAGGCTTGAACTTCTGCATGAAAGTAACATCTGTAACATCTGTTTATCAGCTGGCAGAACCTGGAGTTGGAACCAAACAGGATGGGCCAGTCACGGTCCATCGTGATTGGCCGGAGGGGGCCAGAGGGCTGTTGCACAAAACCAAGATAAGAGATTAAGTCGGGATAGGTTAATTTATTGTGCGCAGCTTGCTTGATGAAGACCAGGATAATCAGCCAGATTTCTAGATCCTTCAGCTGTGTTTGTTCAGTCAACTGTCTCTCCAATCAAAATTGAATTGAATCTACAGTAACTGCTGTCTAAGATTACATTTTACTCTGGGCGTATGCTACCATGTTTTCACTGACCTGCATCAAAAAGTAACAAATATAATTTGGCATTATGATCATCATTATAGGCCATGTCTATAAAGGATATAATTATAACGGGGGTGGACTTTGAGAAGGTGGATGTTGATGAGATGATTAGTGGCTGAGGTTGCACAGGTCAATAAGGGCAATATAAAGTCCCAATGACATCATGTCTTCCATGATGCCGTATACATTTTTCATTGATGTTTTTATATATATATATATATATATACACTATTATTTATCCCCGAGTGGAAATTCTTTCTCCGCATTTGACCCATCTGGGCTGCTGGACCCAGAGTGGTGGTCTGCTGCGGTGTGGCACCTGGGGAGCGGGTGGGGGTGTCAGGTGCCTTGCTCAGGGACACCTCATCCATGGATGTGGGGAAGCACTTGTTCAGGCACTCCCCCCCGCACACATCATTGGTACCAGCCGGGGATTGAACTGGTGAGGCAGGTTGCCAGCCCAGTTGTGTAGCTGGTACGCTACAGAGCCCCCCCCCCATCGTTTTGGACGATGAAGCTCTTGCATTTAGAAGGGCTCTCTGTGTGTTTTGGGACAGGTGAGACCACCTTTATGAAAGGTATTGTTTGTCTAATGATGGTATCTGTTAAGCAGGCTACTTTTTCTGTTTCCGCAATTCACTAAACATATATATATATATATATAATCGTACAAAAAAGTACAAAAGTATTTCCTATAAATTGTATATAAATTAACTATATATAGAATTTTTTTAATTTTAAGGTTTTCTTTTTTCCATACCAAACTAAATGCCAACATTTTCTAAGAAAAAATGTTTGTCCATGCATATTATAATTAGATATACTAAGTCCTGCTTTCTCTTAATGCTCTGGATTTCTTAATTCTACTTTCGCATAACAGCAATCAGGTTTTTTTTCTTACACTCATAAGATGGGCAACTAGCAGGTGGTCGGGAGATAATTACTGATTTGTGGAAGAAAATAATAAGTTTTCTGAGAATTACCAAAGACTTGGATGACTACGAATCTATATCACTGTCAGGTTATTTAAATCTTTAAAATGTATCACTTGAGAAAAGGGGAAACGGTCCTTGTGGAATGATTAATCACAGTACAAACAAGTTGAAGACTTTTCTTTCAAGCTGATGTGAAAATACTATGGCGTTGGTGAAAACACAGACTTTGCTGGAAGTGGTTCATTTAGGGAGAGGAAGAAAAAACAAACATCTGCATCTGTTCTCCATGGAGTTTGGAGTAAAGCCGATTTCATCGCTCTCGCTGTGCAGAATATTTATCACATCATATTTGTGTGTTTGGTATACTCCCACCTTGTGGGTCTACGTCTTATTTTTAAAATAAATCATGGTAAACAGCCTGAAATTTCTGTTCCACTGGCAAGGTTTCAAAGTGGCATCATGCAACATCGTACGACAGCAAAATTATATTGTCATTCAGCTGGCTCCTCCAGTTCATCCCAGTGTAGCTGTTGCCACCATGAAAAGGTGTGCTCCTAGTTACATGTGCATTGCAACGCGCTCTCGTTGCCCGTTTATATGTATGTCAAAGACTAGCAGGGACAGTGGTGAGTGAGAAAACATGGCTACGCACATTTGGTGCTTTACCTTAGCTGCTAGTAGTTGGGTTTAAGATGGGCTACTGTGAGATTAGAAAATGTAGTTTCTGTCTTAAATTGTCCTCATGATTTTTGTTTGACAACCACGTATCTTGTAGCGCAGCAACGAAAAGAGTGAGCAGATATGAAGATAACAACAGTAATCTGTCACTGAAATGACGATGGGGAATATCCCAGAGGAGACGAGACCTGGAAAAGTGTAGTTCATGTTATCTGTAGTCCAAGGTAACCGTGTTATCTGACTTGAGAAAGTTAATAACTTCCTTCCACTTACTTTGGAGGTGAAATGTGGCCTATTTTCATTTTGTTATCGCGAGGGCACATCACTCGTTCAGCTCATGCTCCGCTCTCTCTGGCGATTTTTGCCAGCTTTTCTCTGCATTTCTCTATCTTATCTGTCCTCCACACTGTGTGCTCACTCCAGATTCCTCGTCTCCCTTTTTTGGTCAAAAGTTTGCAGTGCTGCAATTCTCTTTTCACTGATTTATTTGCCTTCTGCTTAGAATTGATGGCAGTATAGCTGTATAAACCAAGGTTATGTTTGTCTGAGAGTTAGCAAGTCCACTTCTCAGACTGTTGCTTCACCAGCTTCGAGTAATGATCGATCTCTGTAATCCGGCTGTGCTTAGCCCGGGTTAACGCGCTGTGTAGTTTATGGGAAGAAGCAGAGAAAAGGAAAGGCGACAAAGCATTATTGTTAGTACTGAGTAAGTTGACTGTCTTACTAACAGTTTAGAAATGATAGGTTGTTGAGAACAGAAAGTGTCTGCTTTTAGTTTCTCAAATGCAAGAAGTCACTGCTTCTCTTCTTGTATATAAATGACTTATCAGAAAGCTGTCCGATTAATTAACAACAATTTTCTATCGCCTTAGTTGTTGAATTAAGTTTAAGTCTAAAATCAACTATAAAATTCTACTGTTGCTCCTTATCTAGACCTGGATTTACTTATCAACTTAAGCAATGTGGTGGCGTTCTCCATCATTTTCTGCAGACTCTGGACTGCTCTCATTCTGCTTTAAAGCACCGTACCGATAATTCTGTTCCTAATCAGGAATTACTGAGTGACATTCCACAATGGAAGCTGCTGTCAAATGAGAAGTTAGTGTACGTGACTGAGGAGGGAGGAATATTTGAAATAGCTGATCAAATCTAATTATTTGTCTTCGCCCATGAACTCGATAAACAAATCCCGTCTGACGTCCTCGATCGGTGTTATCTCACCTCTATACAATGACCTCGAATGAAATGTCACTCGGTCTACTTGGTTTTCAGTGGTACATGCTGATCAGCACAGCTAAACTGAGTAAGATCACATTCTCAGGCTTTATATATAGCACCATCCGAAGAAAATAGTGACATGGGAACAACATATTTCATTGAAGTTATTGTTGGTTCTGGCTGCAATTGATGTCACTTTGAATGCCAACAGAAGATGTGCACGACCAAAAGTCCAATGTTCTCCACCTCACTTTCACAAAGGATAAAGAAAGGAAAGAACATGTGGAGAGCTGAAACTACATATGTTGGCAAATTTTCCTGGAGAATTATTTATTTAATTTTTTTTTTTTTAGGGTAAACTGTTGATATGCATGAAGCTTGTTCAAAGGTTACAATAAAAAAAAAAGAAAAGAAGAGGGGAAAAAAAGCTTAAAATGCCATTTGGTAGACAGGAACCTAGAGGTATGCCAAGGTAAATGTCTCTGGTCTTGTTACAGGATTTAGCTGCTAGTGTTTCATAGGTTCTCGCAAGCATCATAGTTGTATAGTTCGGAGGTGGTGATGGGAATGAAAACCATGTGTTGTTTTTAAAACGCAAAGAATGAAATGGTCTTTTTCTTCCTGCTGGTAGACTGAAAGATCTACAACTGGAGCCCGGCGCTGTTTGTTTTCTAATAAAGCAAAACCAGAAATCATAAAGTTTCTTGAATGCAAATCTAATTATATGCCGAAGAGAATTTCTTAACCGTCAAGTTTGCATTAATGTGATTAGTGCTTCGTCTTATTTTCTTGTCTCAGGTTCACACAAAGTTCCACTGCCGGCAGGCCCACACTCCTGGATCGGACACCTCTTGCCTCAGCTTTTCTTATGATGGCATGACCCTTTCATCACGTGGAGGTACTTACTGAAAATACATGTATTAGTAGCGAGTTGGAAACTTGAGCACAGATTAAAAAAATGGATTTTGAGCAGATTAGACCTTTTGAGAGCAAAAAAGAAAAGTCATAGCAGATGTATACATGGATAGCGTTTCAAGGTTTCTTACACAAATGTAAACAGAAATAATTCGGTTCAGTTATATTGTAAGGAATATACACTTTACACTATAGTAAAGTAGTTAACCTTCAGAAAAGTAAACTTTATTGTTTAAATTTGCTTGTCATAACCAACTACACTTTTGTAGGTGATGACACTCTGAAGATTTGGGATATACGCAACTTCAGGAAGCCTGTGAATGAGGCTACCAGACTGACCAACTACTTTTCCATGTGAGGCTGCAGCTGCTCTTTTAATCACAGCTTGTTTGCTGTTCTCGTTATGAGAACAGTGCATCATGTGTGGATAATGGACTGATGTTTACGTGTGGAACTTTCCCTCACAGGACCGACTGTTGTTTCAGCCCAGATGACAAGCTCCTTGTGACGGGGACGTCAGTGAGGAAAGATGAGGGGAACGGGAAGTTGGTTTTCTTTGACCGAGCTTCCTTTCAGAAGGTTCATGAGATAGAAGTTACCAATGCAGTAAGTTCTGCCTTAATCCCCATACCCACAGCCCACATTACATTTCTTCCATCTAGTTGATGTGATATGCTGCGACACAATCAAAAGTCTTACGGAGAAAAAAAAAAGCAACAATGACAAAATGAAAAAATGTGCCTGTCTCTTCTTCTCTGTCAGCGATTTGGGCTCAGACCTTGAGCCTTAAAATGTCTCTGCTGATAGAAAGCACAGCCACACTATTTTAAGGCCCCTTTCAAATAGTTTGAATGTTTTATTATTGCGTACATGGCAGAAATTGGGAAAAAAAAAGTGGCCTCATCATGTCCAGATATCTTCCCAGTATAAAATAATTTGTCTGAAACTAGTAGTAGTTTGCCAGCACAGCTGTATTTGTCTATTTTCACCTGGGATAAATGTTTGATACTTGCAACATTTGGAGGAAAGATCAGAGAATGATGAGAAGAGTTATGGAGGAGACTGAAGGCAGAGGAGGAAAATTAAAAAAAAAAAAAAAAGGTTTAAGGTAATTCTTGGGGAAAGCAGAGTAAAGTGATCTTTCCTTAGTGAAGGTCATTCCCACAGTGTTGGCAGCATACTTATGACCTTTTATACACGCTGCCTTTGAATAGAAACTAAAGGATCTGCAGACGGAATCAGCATGGTCCTTTCACATTAGCATACGTTGTAACTCATACTAATCCTGCTTTCTCAGAAATCCGTTTAATGAGGGTAGCTGCTGAATGCCAGAGGTGCCTTCTACAGTGGAAACACTTCTTGCTTTTTATTGTTACCTACTGCTCCTAATCCTCCTGTCTCTCCTTCGAGCTTCTTTCAACAGATTTGGGCAAAACGTTAAAATCGGCCAAGAGGCTAATGCCTTCTTCTGTAACTCGCTCTCCCTGGCTGAAGCATGTTTTTTTTATCTGACTGGGCCACTAATTGAAAATATTGGCGAGTGAGTAAGAAGATGATAAAGATGGGTTTTGTGTACTGTGCCAGTCAACCTCAGTAGTCTTAAAAACCATTGCAAAGCGTTAAATTACACATTTAAAATAACTTGACAGAGAGTGAAGAAGACTGTCAGATGAGGTCATTTTCTCTGAGAATTATGTGTAATAATTATATATATATATATATATATATATATATATATATGTAAGAATCCACCCCCTTCTATGTTCTCTGTTCTTATGCCTACAAGGGCTGGTAATAGTTTATTTTAAACATAAACATAGATGCCAAAAAATACAATAATTGCAGCGTGAGTAATCTGTCTAGCAAAGTTGATCCTCTAAATAGAATAAATTTCTGCCGATGCCTTCGTAACAGTCTTCTCTTGTCTGGAAAACCTACAGCTGACTGATCTTTACACTGTGTTCGTTTAAAATCCACTTCAAAGTAATTATGGTGCCACTAAAGTGGCCTTATTCAGCAGCAAACATCATAATTCACACATGTGTGGCTATCGGTCAATCTTCACCAAACAATTAACTATGTTGTCTCCTCTATTTATGTTCTTGGCTGAGTCTGTTTGCACCAACTTTCACTGCAGACACTATCAAACAAAGGACCTCAGACACTTTGGGTAAAAGAGTCTGTTTAGAACTTAACAACCCTGCTCCCTTGCATCACTCTGTGGACGTTTGTCTTCTCTTTCACGCTACCGAAGAGAGGGTAAACATTTGGAAGTGATTTTTCCATTGGCCTTTCCCTTGTTCTGCTGTCTGCTATCGTGAAAAATACTGAAAGCTTCAGTTCGGTTTCAATGGAAGGATTTGGAAAAACTCTTCCTGGCTGTTTACCCTCTGTACTGTGAACAAATCCTGCAGATTTCCCACAAAATCTGGTGCCACGGAAGCAACGCAGTCTTGTGTATAGGTTCACACAGTCAGTCAACTTGGCAAGTAGTAATGTCAATGTATGATTTTACATACTTGAATAGTTTCTAGCGTCACATACTTTACGTTATTTAAGAATATGAATCCCTTTATTCGTCTAACTGTAGAGAAATTGCTTTCGTATCAGTAATAAACCTTGGCTTACTTCTCAGCATGTGTTGGGTGGGTACATAGAAGGTGACAAGGCAATTAGGAATAACACGTTGAAGAATTATGAGACTTAATAAACGGCTGTGGTAGTTTCCCTCATATCTTAACAAGTGAGTTCAAGCAGCGAAGCTGTGGGAAGCTGCAAATGTTTAGTTCTGCTGACGATCAAGTTCAGCCTGCCAAAAACTGAGCACTTTCTTAATGTAGTATGTATCCTTTCAAGTGCTTACTAGGGTCGACATCAGTAATAGTTCAGATGCTGACAGTCTGCTCAGACACCAAAAGCTGCAGCTTGTGTCATTATTCATTATTGCGTCTTGTAGTATTTTGTTATTTATTGAGGGGACTGGTGGGGGGGGCAGTGCAGATGTATCACTCCCACCGCAGTGAGCTGGAAATTTTAGCTTTGCTTTATAAAATAATTTTGATCAGATTCTAATTTCAGCTCTGTGCAGCAGATCAGTTGGGTGCTGACGTGCACCCAGTGAACCAGATGAATGTGCTATTTACTGTGTTTACATCACCCGTCCGCCGCTCGGATGGCCCAAGAATTTAAGTGCAGTCTTTATAAAGTGTCATACCAGGCGGCCGAGTGAAGGGAAGGGCCATCAGTCATTTGTAACTAAACAGTCTACATAACCCCAGACCTGGATTCTGGGGTGTGCTAGAGACCAGAGGCCGTCTTAGCCCTGTTTGGTAAATACTTCAAACATGCTTTATCTTATCTTATTCCATCAAAAAAAAGCACAGAATCTAGGTGACATACTGCTCAATAAAAAACAAAAACAAAAAACAAAACATAGTTTCTGGCTGCCTTTTAGGTGGACACCTGGTGATCTCTTACTTTTTAGTTAAATGTGCACATATTTGCACCCGTATGCTGTTAACACCACCCTTCATCCATTACGGACCATATCTCAAATACTGAGTACTGACTCTTTCACCTTGTCTGATACAGATGTTGCTCTTTGTTGGTAAAAATAACACTTAATACACCATCCAAACTACTTAATATATTCACCTAAACTAACATATTCATCTGTTTTTTTAAACTAACTTTTCAGGCAGTATTTCTGTGCATCTACAATTTCTTGCTTGGTTCCTCTTAAACAGTGAGCGCTCCCAGTGCCTCAAAGGGAGCTTTGATACAAAGATGGTTTTTCATCCACGCCAACATCGACAGTGTGAAAGGTAGACATCGTCTTTGTTCTTTGATTGATGTAAAAGTGATTTGTTCCAGTGAAGTAGTTCTTTTTAATTAAATACTTCTTGGACAGTAGCCCACGCAGTGTGTAGCTGTGTTACTAAAAGTAGCATTTTCCTTTCCCCTGCAGCTTTGACTTGGCTCGGGAATCTCATTCCTTCAGAAGTGCACATTTGGATCCACTCACGAGTATTAAACACGGAATACGGTTGACTTTCTTGGCACTTTAGTACGGCTTTATTCATTTCATGATCAGAATATATTTATTGAGAAAGTTATTCATTTATGTAACCGTCGTTAGTCGTGGTATTTTGATGACATATACAATCCTACTGCTGCTTCTAAAGAACTGATGGATAAATGGTTCCTCTGTTGCAGTCATCTTTCTGTTAAACTGGGTCCACTGCTCTTGGCACGCTTGTTTGACTCTTTGTCAATTTAGTCGATTCATCTGGACACCAGTTAGCTAGCGCTCTCTGTTGTCAGTCATTTGTGTTTTGGTGACGTGTGCAGGCTTCCTCTGTGTGTGCTTTTAACCTCAAAGCTTTGACTGCACCTGTAGAGTGTAACAGAATTCCAAACGCTGACTGTCACTGCTGCCGTAGCAGCTCTGACAGGCCAATTTATTACCCGTCACACATTTCCACTGGAGCACATCCTCTGTGCGAGGACTGGAGTTGCTCAAAACGCTCGCGTGTCGGTACATGTTGCCGTCAGTCTTAAACCTTCCGCAGGCTGACCATGTGTCCCGTGAGAAATAATAACTGATTTTCACAGTTCAGAATTATTATTGAAATCTGTTTTTTCTTTTAGGGGGGAGGGGTTGTTTTTGCTGAAATTATTCTGCAAGTTACATGGCATGCAAACATGTTTGCCCGCATGCTTATCGAGTTGCTAATTGAAATAATTCACTCAAATTGTCTCGAGACACCAGTTCATGTTAAGCATGTCCAGTTTAATGCATTTTCTAGCGCATTTTATCAGTTACAGTTGGCTCATCTGGTAGGAGCAGATTAACCTTCATCTGGCCCAAGAGCTACACACCACTGTGTCCTTACCGGCTAGTGTGTGTGTGTGTGTGTGTATGACATGAAGCTGAGACAATGTCCATATCATTCCTATTATGTCATAGGAAAGAGGTTTTTGTAGACCTTTGTAGACCGTTTCTCCGTGTATATTTGTGTGCATGCATGTCTGACATGTGGGGTAGTCTGCATGTATGATTGTGCGTGTACGATAAGGCTGCTTCTCCTCACATCCTGGTGGGAAGCTGAACAGCTGGGCGTTAAGGAGCTTTCAGTGTCACTGAATCTGGATGCCCCAGTCACAGTCTTACCCACCCCCCGTCCCACACTGCCGCTCTAGACCCCTTCAGAAGGCTGTGATAATAAAGCGTGTGAAGAAAGGAGCTGCTGCCGCGGGGGGTTTGCAGTTCTTCAGCGCGGCTCACATATCGCACAATAAACGGGGGATCTTCTTCGCTGTCTAACAACTGTCTTTATATCTCACTTCTTCCCTCTTTTTTTTCCCTCCTTCATGTCTGTCTCTCTTTAATACACACACACACACACACACACACCTCTGGATAACTGTAGTTACAGTTGCCTGTTGGCACTGGGCCATCTGTCACACACAGGCCGAAGGATCCAGCTCTCATCCCGGCGACCAAATATAGTCAACGAGAACTGCAGAGCACTCTGGGACTTTTCTGCACCGTACCTTCACAGCCGACCTGTGTCACACACACTCAGCACTTATTAGCAATCAACAATGAATCTTACCTTTAAATAGGGTAAAAAGTACAACCTAAACTTCTTTCTATACTCACTCCAAGCAGTAATCTCTGGTTACTGTTGTGAAACTGATTCATATTGTTTGTTTTTGTCTTTGTGTGCGTCTTCCAGAGTGTCGTTCGCTGTCTGTGGCACCCGAAACTTAATCAGATAATGGTGGGTACTGGGAATGGACTCACCAAGGTATATTACGATCCAGTTAAAAGCCACAGGTATGTTCAGTTTATGCTTTTATCGACAGCATTGGTATTACTTACTCGTAAAAGCTCGCATGGCTGCATTAAGAGCAAAGGCCACTGAAGGAATGAAAGAAAACAACCTCACCATCTAGAGATGGTGTGACACAATTCGTTAACAAGTCCTTGCCCCAACTTCACTATCAAAATCAGAAGGAATGTTTGTTTTTTGTTTTATTTTATGCTTATACGATTTTCAATTAAATAAAGGGTTTAAAGAATTCTGAAATTCTTGAATTCTAGTTTTATGTAAATCCTATAGAACATCCTCCAGCTTAACTATTGGCAATGGCAAGTAGTTTTTATTCATAAATTTGCCTTTAAATGCTTACATGCTATTAGGCTATAAGATTAGACAAAATGCAATTAATGTTCCCAAATGTTTGAGAATTTCTGTTTCTTCTACATTTTAACCGAACCAACTACAGAATTGAATCGTTTGGTAAATCTACACAGCCTGGGTGTAATCTGTGGCTGTGGATGCAGAGAATTGTGGGGGAATTTTATTTTATTTTATTTTTAGCCTTTTGTTTTCTACATGCTTTTATCTGTCTTCCAGGGGGGCTAAGCTGTGCGTTGTGAAGAGCAAGCGCAAAGAGAAACACGCAGAGGCGCTAACACAAGATTACATCATCACACGTAAGTTCTTCCGTGTTTATACAGGATGCATGCATCATACATTTATGCCTACGAGGCTTCTGGGAATGTTTTTTTTTTTTTCTTTTGCCGTGTAATAATTTCTCCTGCTTAAACTCATTCATCGTCTGCTGTTTTCAGTTTAATGGAACAATCAAAGTGAAGTGCTGACCTCAAAGCTCTCTAGCTATTTAGTTCCTGTTGAGTCACTACCCTTTCTGTTACGTGATGTGTGCATAAAGAAGAAAAGCATAGCAACTATTTAGTACAATGTGACCAACAGAGCATGTTTCTTCTCATGCCAGCCTTCCTTCGTTACCTCTCACACCATAAGCTCTTAACGTACGGAGCAACTCTTGCCTCATCCCAGGGGCTTTGCATGGGATGAGAGTTCGTTAGGGTGTTCACAGGCCCATTAGCTGATGGAGTAGGTTGTGGATTATTGAATCGACAGCCGCAGGGCAATGTGCCACGCGACATCCATGTGGTCTCCTGTCATGCAGGAATCACGCAAGGGACAACCTCCTCTCCCGCCTCTGCTGGCGTGATCTCCTGCTGGTTTTACCTCACACGAACACAAAACGACCCCCATACCTGTCATATCACCAACACATGAGGCTGTCATCTCTTTTGTGCGTGCTTCACACACCTTTGCCCCCCCCAAACCAAACGCACGAACCGACAGGAACACGGCAGCTGCCGACTCTTTGTCATGGAGTGGCTGCTAAGTCCCAATTCAGACACCATTAACTGTTTGGACTGTGACTCCCATTTTGGATGCATCGTGTGATTTCATTTCCATGCCAACAGGGTGTGAAGTCGACAGGCATTTCAGCGCTGCAAGCGCAGAGTGACGCACTTGATGGGCTGACACTGGAAAATTAGAAGGGACAGGAAGCAAGTGATGGCCCATTGAGAAAAGCGAGGGAATCTGTTAACAGTAACCTTTTTGCTTAATGTAGCATGGAGGAGAAGAATTAACACTGAACAGCGACAGGGCTCCTGAATGGAAAATCACTTTATCTAGCTCTTTACTACAGTGTCTCTTTGTAACCCCCGAGGATAAGAGCAGAGCACACACACTTTTGGACATAAATGCTAACACACACACAGTCTTTCTCACACAACTTCAAGGGCACTCATTCACACTAAATGATGCACCCGTTCACTCGGACACTCTAGGATTTAAATGTGGGGGGGGGGCCTTTGTTGTGATGGTGTTCATGAAAGTGTAAAGATTATTGTCTGATTCTAAACATGCATTGAATGTACTGGCGCACATGACAACGGAAAGAGTTCATAGGAGAAAAGATGCTCACAGAGATCAAGTGGGTCAAATATAAATAGTCAAAGCCATCATATCAACTCGGTGAATACGGGTTTGTATGGGACTGTAGAACTACTGATTTGACATTTCACATCGGATTCATTTTTTCAGTTACCCAACATGCGCACCGCACTTTTGAGGGGGGGGGGGTATTCCTCCCTCTGGGTATGCTCAGAGACCCCAGGGCAGAATAGCGGGGCATTTTTTAACTTTTTTTTTGTTCTGTTGTGTAAAACAAAATCCAAATAAACTGAACATTGTGCATGATTTGAAATTAATTGAATTATTTTTTCCTTTTTTGCTCAGAAAAATACAATAACACAATGGACAACAACTTTTTCATGTTCCCTTCAATAAGGACTACATGTTCACAGAATGATCTCGTAAGAGAACTGTAATGCTGACGGCCACAATACTCTAAACTTCTGTCAGCTTTAATACTTTCTTTGTGCTGCACAAATGCAATCTCAGGGATTAAAAAGTTCTGCTAGAACTGAATTGAATGTGTCATTCAAGGCTTCACCTCAGCTATAAATCACAGATGTAAATGCTTTGGTCTCGATTAGGCCTACATCCCCCCTAAAAGAAGTATTAAAAGGTGTTTTGTGTTTCACAAGCTCAGATTTAACTCTTTCTTTAGAGCCGTTTAACACATTATCAAACCCACTTTTGTGTGAATGCAGCAGCACTTGAGGTCTGTGTTTTTATATGTAACTCTATGTTGTGTGTCCCATACAAAGTGTTATAGTTGTGTTTAAGATAATAGCAGTGTGTTTTAAAAAAGTAAGAAAATGTCAAAATAAAAAATAAAGTTTTTGGGTTTTTTTCTATACGTATAAATGCATTGGGAACACATTACATTCTATTTCAAATCACAAGAAGAGATAAATTCACGTATTTCTCGGTTCATAGAATGAATGTTTGTATTTGTAAAGAAAAATTAAAACACTGCTAGTGTTTTTAGCAGCCTAATATTTCTTCTAATAACTAATTTGGAAAATGTTTCTTCATGGTTTGATTGGGAATAGAGTGGATGGTGTTCCCAATGCATTTGCATGTTTGGATTTTGAGCTTTATTCAACTTATTTTTTAAAAACACAGCTATAATTTTGAACAAAAAAAGACATGTTTATGCATATGTCTTTTTTTTTCTTCTTTCAAGTGTAGGACTATGTGTCGGCTGCCAAAACGGAGCATTTCGCTAAGTTCCTGTACTTTCTCATGTGGCATTGCTATTTGATGTCATTTACCGCAGTCGCTTTAATATGTTTGTTTACTCTTTGTGTCACCAGCTCATGCCTTGCCCATGTTCAGAGAGGCGCGACAGCGGAGTACAAAAAAACAGCTCGAGAAGGACCGACTTGACCCAAAGAAATCCCACAAGCCCGAGCCTCCCGTCTCTGGACCAGGTAACGTTCAAACAGCCAAATTAGAAGTGAATCGGAAAAAGCAAGAGCACTGAAGCTGTGACCGTGACCTCTGTCAGTGTCCCTGGGAAAACAGCAAATCTGGGAAACAAGAGCAAACTAATGAGCTACAGTTGGACAGCTGTTTTTGAAGTGTTTTTCGTTTGTAACTGGACGAATACAATATTTTATTTATTTATTTATTCTGACAGATGTGCGAGTCCACTGCTCTTGGTGTGTTCAGTATTATGCAATCCAGCTGATGCTGAGCTTTAAAAGCGCTGCTCCAACTTGGCCTTTCGAAGATCCACTGCAGCCTTCCGTTGCCTCATATTTGTTAACAGCTGGGACAAAAAGAAACACTGTGAACTTTTGTCAGGAACCCACATTTGGCATCTTTACTGTGTTATTGTGACGCTGACTTCCATGATACCACACCTATGCATAATCATAAATCAAGTTTGGAGCTTTAGCTCTAATAAACACATGTACCAGACCACATTTTCCATGTCACTTTAATCCAGCTGGCCCACCGCTGCCAATTTTTGTATGTTTCTTTACTTACTCTGCTTTTTCACTTACTGCCTTCAGCAAAATGTATTCCTAACAATGTAATGGCTCCATTGTGCATCTTTCCCTCAGATTTTCCCACAAAAAATGTTTTGAGACTTTACATGTGAACCGTACAGAAACAATCTTGAATAATTTACACTTAAGAAATTTAGAGCCTTAAATTGCATATGTGGCCTAAAGGCCAGTGGTGTTTTGCATTCAAAGGAAGAAATCAATCTGTCTCTAATTTAAGGTTTCTGACACGCTAAAGACTTTTGACGACAATCAGAAATTAGAAATTTTAGGAGAGCCAAATTCCTGTTTGCTGCCCACTTGCAGGACACTATTGCATGATCTCGTATATAAATATGAAAACACAATTGCTACTGAGGTTGACACAAAGATACAAAATGAAAATATATGTAAGTTCTTGATAGCAGGCCAGTGGTTTTTAGATTACAGACTTTCTTTATATTGTTTATCTTGTGTGTGAACTGACTTCACATAAGTGCAAGGTAATGTTCGGTGGTTGGCTGGATGCTTACAAGCAATGGAAAGATGTGTCTCTCAGTCCCCAAACAACTCCAGGCCGCAACTACAGCAGGAAATCCCTGTGTGTTTTAAGCATGTGTGCATGAGCATATTTCATCCTCTGGTCTTTTAAGATGTCATTCCTGGAAAGTAGGGAAGCTTTTCGACTTAAAAAAAAAAAAAAAGTACAGTCAAATCCAAGAGCAGAAATGTGTCTGCAGCAGAGAGACTGAAATGTGATCATTTAGATTAAAGTTTTTTTTGTGTAATATAGTGTTTTTAGTGAACAAATGGTCATCTTAAAGTTGAGTGAGCATTCTTGTGTGTTTTATCCGCAGAAATCAGTGATCCCTTTATTCGAGGGTCAGTCACAAACACGTTTGCTGCTTATCGTTGAGATATAAAACTTCTCACCGTCAGCTGTGAAGCTTCTCTGACGCATGAGCTGCAGACTTGTTAATAAACTAATCACAAAAAATAAGGACATTTGTGTCAGGTATGAATATTTTAGCGTTGTAAAACCAGTTTATTTCCCTTTTAAACAGTCCTGCATTTGTAAAGAGATTTAGATTTAGATTAGATATCAATCCCTCGGGAAGGTTCCTCCAGGAAAATAAGGGATCAATAAATATAATGTCTTGCATCCACTCAACTCTGCTCTTTACAAATATAGAACCATTTAAAAGGAATTAAACAGGCCTCCCAACGATGTAAGGGTTTAGTTTAAGAAAGAAATAGAAGAAATAATGGACTGAACGCAAATTTCCTCAGTTTTTGTGCTTTCGTTTAGTTCTGTGCGTCGCTCGCTGAAAAATCTGATACATCAGGACTTGTCATCACGCCACCCTGCTTATGACAGATAAGTCCTGACATCCACTGGTGGAAAATAGCACACACACTGTATCCCATACATCTGCTAAATGCAAATCTTTAAAGCCAGGTCATGTCACCGTCTGTGGAGTTTAGTAGATTATAGTAGATAACATCATCTGGGACCAAAGCCAAATCAGTCCGTACGCTGCAGTGCCAGTTTTACTCCACTGATTTAACCCAGGCTTAATCCACTATTAAGATTTGTTGATTTTTTTTTTTTAAACTTTCTAAGAAGATGAACCCTCCTAGAGATTTTCACGTGTATTTTCATTTCCCTTCTTGCATCTCCTAAGTCCTCCCTATATCTAATTTGATAATCATATGCTCTTGCAGGCCGAGGAGGAAGAGTAGCAGCTCATGGCGGCACCCTGTCTTCGTTCATCGTGAAGAACATTGCTTTAGACAAGACTGACGACAGTAACCCACGAGAGGCCATCCTACGTCATGCCAAGGAAGCAGCAGAGAACCCTTACTGGGTTGCCCCGGCATACAAGAAGTAAGAAAACTGGAAATTAAAATGTTTAAAAAGCTGTAGAGGTGTACCTCGACACACTTTAGCTCAATATCAGACTCTTCACAGCACTTTATATTCTCCAGTGAACTGTTGCTGTTGTCTGAAGTAACAAACAATTAAATGTGAATCCCTGCAGGACCCAGCCAGAGACCTTGTTTGCAGAGGAATCGGAGGAGGACGAGGAAGCTGAGAAAGAACCGGAGTGGAAGAAACGCAAAATCTGAAGGACTTCAGCAGTAGCTTCTTTAATATGAGACAGCAGACAGGTTGGGCGTCCAGCTCCTGAACACAGAGGTGCACCACTTCAATATCCTGAAAGCTATTCTCTGTCCTCCCTCTGGTGTAGTTGACACGCGTCATTTTTGTGCACTTCCATATCGGTCGGAACGTGCGTAAATCTCGTCTCATCATGAAAGCGTAATGTAACTTTGTTCAGTTTATGTTCCACTCATTGGTATTCATGAACCACTGGGAAAAAAAAAAAAAATCTCACTTTTTATGTCCGTTTCCTCATGCGGACAGTATTTTTTCATAATTTCCATTGTCCTCTCATCTGACATCTCCAGAGTTTGCTAATGCCTCGTAAATCAGCTCCAGATTTTGCGGTCTGGAGCTTTTCATCACCATGAAGAATAGCTCACAAACAATAAATCGCAAAGATGCAATAAAAATTCAGCCACATTCAGCTACGTGGGAATGTTTTTATCGTTTGATAGCCTTGGAAGTGGACTTCTTCTGGATTGTGACATTTAAAACGTCCCTCACTTGTTTGCTCATTATCTTTTTTTTTTCTCTCATCGTATATTACACTTTGATACCTAAAGAAAAGAATTTCGGTATCTGATTGTCAAATAGTGATATATGTAATGTTAAAATGAATTGTTTCACCTGCTGATCAAAGGAATACCTTTCCTCTGAGGCTTTCTCAAAGCTTTTTGCTTTCAAAGGATTTTACAGGCTAACTATTAGATAAATTAAACATTGTAAAACAAGTGGTAATTTGTTGACTCTGCAAATATTTGTTTGAAAATATTCCCAATGACATCATAAAAGAACAAACAGCTGGAAACAACTTTAAGGGTCAGCTTCCTGTTCATATTTTCACTATGTTTAAGGGAGTTCTGGCTTCTTTCAACTACACATTTTTCTCGTTTTGTCTGTAAAAATAAAAATGGTTTTATAGAAATCCCTTGAATTACTTGTGCGTTATCTTAAAGTACTTTAACTGACAGTGGAACCGGTAATATACAGAGATAATAAACACCAGATGTTTGTTTCTTAGGGCTTTTCGGTTTGCAAGTTTAACTAGTTTGCAACTGGATGTGTATCATGAGGCCAGTGTAAACTAAAATATACAAATAAAAAACAAAATTTACTGGGTTTTTATTTTTTTTGTGGCTTTGCTGACATACAGATATTTTATGGAGATATTGAAAAACACAGTTGTACGTGTTATATTTGTGATTCAGCTGATGTTTCTTGTCAGTCATTTATGAGTTTGGAAGCCGACAACCAGTAACGAGAAGATGTTCACATGTCTGCGTCCTGGCAAATGTCCTGAGCCCATAAACCAAAAGTGAGACAAAGACGTCCCCAGAGCGCGTACAGTGGGACTGAAACCACGAGTGTGCTTAAAAACGTAGAAAAGATGGAAGACTGGCTTCATGATTCCAGGCTGATGGCAGGACGTGAGCAGAGACTGCAGGTTAATGACCGAGGGAATGCTGATTACTCCATCACCATGCGATAAAGCAACATGGAAAGAAGCCGTGTGGAACAGAAACAATAGCCTGAAGCTGCATCCATTTAAATACAGACCTATTAAAGGCTCGACTCACCCAAATAGACTTTTTTCTTTTCTTTTCTTTTTTCTAACCTCCTCCCTCCATCAACAGTACTTCTGCCACTAATCCCTCACTATTAAGTAGATAATTGCTACTTTTTGAGCTGCTAAAGAAGAATGTAGAAGTTTTACTTCAGTTTATCTTCATGGTTACTTACAAATATACAATCCCTGTTATGACCCACTTGAATGCGAATCATTTCTTGTTTCTAGTTTTGAGGTCATTTGAGACCGTTTGGGCAAAGATAAACCCGATTCAAGACCTACAGTGGCACGTATATACGTATATGTGTGCGTGAATTCATACATTTATATATAATTTGTGTAGGAAATGTTACTCAGATGGAAGACTGCAATATCAGGCAGATTTAATGCCAGAAAGAACATTTCCAAGAGGTGGTTGCTGTGGGGTTTCCTGTGGTGTCCGTGACTTTTCTCTTTCTTGTTCTGCAGGACGTGTAGAGAAGATGCACAGAAGCTTCTCAGCGCTGCTGTGAACCGGGCAATATTACAAAAGTGGTTTCAAAGAGAACATTTCATGCTTTGTGGGGTTTGTGTAGCGCCCCCCCCCCCCATATAAAAATTCAGCGAAAATATAAAGCCTTAAGTGCAACATAACGCATTCCTTCAACACCTGCATAGTAGTTTAAAGAGACAAAAACAAAGCATTTTAGGCAGGTGATGAAGTCCTGGAGTAAGAAGGAAAGGATTTCTTTTTCTTCAACATGGAAGCATGTAAATATATTATAGTAGACTCTGAAGTCAAAAGTCTAAACTATCAGCTTTTGGCTCCACAGATAATATTCTCCTTCTGTGCCTTACAGATGTTCTCATTGCACTAGTTGGAAGACATGAAGAACACATTATATCACCACTTTAAGCCCTAATCTTGGTTACTCTGCCTCCCCAAAACCGTTTAGATCATGATACTTTAACAGTCAGTTTTAATGCCTGGAAAACATTAAGATTTGGGACATCCTTTTGATGAGATTTAACATGGACTTTTCCCAAACCAGCTCTCGTAGCAGCTCGGAGTTTGAACACCTGGAGTCAGTTCCATGACTGGTTCACGTCTGTGCCTCTTCACTTTCTGCCACCAGCTTTTTAGACATCTTCTTTGCGCTGTGGAAAGATTCTTGAGCGACTTGATTTACAACACAGTGGCGTTTTACAGCTAGCCTTTGTTTACTGTGCGACCCCGGGCTCTCGCTCAAGAATGCAGAACAGAAGGAGACACCACAATGTGGAGGCAATCTCTCCAGCGATCTTCACAATTCGCCGTTCAACCTTAATTTTCATCCTCAATTTTACATGATGCTTGTGTAAACACATCCCAGCAAAATTAGCACCATCTGGCACCGCTTTGATTAATTCAAGTGGCACAATACCAGGAGACATACTTGTGTAATAGAAACAAGTTTAATTCTGTAAAAAGTTATAAAATGAATATTGTACAAAAATAAAGTTTGCAGAGAGCTTTGGTTCTGTAACACAAAACAATTGAGACGACATGACAGCCATGGGTTTTTTGTTGTTTTTTTTTTTCTACAGAGATGTCAACGGATAGAAAAACAAATGCAATATATATATATTTTTTCCACTTCTGATGTTCACACTGCAGATCGCTTCGTATGTAACTAAGAAGTAACTCGCCACTGAACAATTGAGCAAACAGCAATGAAGACGAGTTGTCACACATCAGTCACTTTAATGTATGTTGTCTGTGAGTAGCAAGGCGCTCTCGGGCTTCTGGGAAGTCAGCACATCCTCATCTGGAAACGTTTCTGCACATAATCAGTTGTTAAAAAGGGGAAGATGATTCAATTGATGAGGTATGCTGTGATACAAGCAAGATGAGGTTTTTTTTTCTGTACTTATTGTGTTGTTTTTTTTTAGTTTTTTTTTTTAAGAGTGACATTTTTATAGCTTGCTTTGGTTTTTTAATGTATTTTTTAAGGC
>JBAMYA010000004.1:9154681-9168404 GCA_037176975.1 Arrhamphus sclerolepis | reverse complement strand
TACAGGCCTCTCTCATCTTTTTAAGAGGGAGAACTTGCACAATTGATGGTTGACTAAATACTTTTTCTCCCCACTGTTTATAGCATGATGTTTTTTTTTATTTTAATTATTTTTAAATAGTTTCTTTACCTATATCAGATTAATGTCTGATGTCTACACACTAATAAAGGTTGCAGCAAATGAAATACAGTCAGTCTACAGAGAGCAGCGCCTCAAAGACTTCTAGTGTGTCAAGAGACACAGTTGAGACAGATTACCTTTATATGAATTTATTCAGTTTTTTCTGCTTTGTCTGCCTTTAACTGGCACATCTATTTCGACCAGAGGTCCCCAGAATTTTGTGAGCCAATGTTTCTTTTTGCTTAATCTAAAGAAAACAATGGAAAAGAAATTATAAATGAAAAGAAAAGACAATGTGCCATTCACACAGGTTCATGTGTCGGGCAACTTTTTGGCCAGACACGGCAGGTTTTCAGGAGTTTCCTCCGCTAGAAAATGGCTATGTCTGCCTTGGGCCTAAACTAAGCTGCTGCTGTCAGGAGCCTTTGATTCAACAAACAGATATGAGAATGTATCTGTAACCTCATCTCATTCCCTGAAGAAAATACAGCAATTTTTTCCCCCCAAAACTGCTGCAGTATTCCCATAAATAAACAAGTTCAGTACATGTGTAACATGAAAAATGTAATAAACACACTACAGTCTGTTCAGTTCAAGAAATTTCTAAAAGTAGATTACCAAGAAAAAAAGACATCAAATGCAGTGCTTTTGACAAACAACAATACAGATGGGTTTATGCACTTCGAATTATGGACTTTCTTGTTTGCTAGTTTGCCAAAAGATATCTGCTGACTAAAACCCAGATAAACTTTGAGCAATGAACAGTTTGTGTTCATCTTTGGGAAGATGGCTGGGGGGGGGTCTGTAGACGAAAGGTCTGAAGGGGCGCTGTAGATTCCAATTTTAGAATCGTTTCAGTCTCAGAAGAAGAAAAATGCAAAGACCATTAAGGCAAACTTCTTTAAGGATAAATAGCGTGGATCAAGCCCAAACCACAAAGAAAACAAGTCATTAAAAAGTTAAGTTTCCAGTCTGCGTTAACCCAGCATTTCACACAGGAACAGTGCGTGCTGATACAGTAGGCACACAGACCAATCACACCGCCAAGGGAGATGTGTTTAAATCCTTGATGGATGTAATTTTAGGACGCCTAGACTTGAAAGGCCAAATAAAAGGAAATCCATATGCTTTGAGTTATTTAGCTGAAGCAGATTGTAGTCTGCTGGAAATTGAAAACATGCACCGGCGCAGCTCTTCACCATCTGTTCCAAGAAGAAATGAGGACTAAGTGAAAGTCTTGGATTCGTGAGTTACATGTTGGTTCAATTACGGAGTGACGTCTGCATGCAGGTCCGGCAGCAGATCATAAAAACATATTTTTCTGACATGGACCAATTAGTCAAAGTCTCGATGCATTACCTCTGGGAGCCCGTTTGGGGGTGTGTGTGTTAACGTTTGGACACACGTAAACATGCTGTGCGTGCATCCAGAAGTTACAGCCAGTGGGGTGAGATATCTGGCAGGTGGTGTTGTGGTTAACACAGCCTCTACACAGTAGTGTCACCTATCTCTCTTCTCTTACCTCGGCCATCTGATCTGCCTGAGCGCCGCAGCTAATTAGGCTTCCCTTCGTGTATCAGATGAGCTACAGTCAATCTGTTTTGACACACCTATCTTTTAATTTAGACACCTTCTATTGTGTTTCAGCTGACAGACAGGGCGGCTACACCTGCTGACTGACTAGACTGGGCTGTTGGCAGCGACATACGTCATTCATGTTGCAAACTGACATAATTTTGCAGAGTCAATAATGAAATGTTTTTCTTTAAAAAGCACATTCACACACAGACACCAGCAAAATCATTACATCACCACTAATTAATTGATTTTCTTCTTGCATGTTTTGATAAATAAATATTTGAACCACCTTAAAAGCTGGTACTCGTAGATTTGGGTCTCAATATTTAGGGAAGAAAACACGATTTTCTTGTGCGTTATGCACAAAAAAACCCCACAAAACAAAAGGACCCATCTCCTCTTGTCACCACAGTTTTGTTTACTCTGTTAGTAGATTGTTAATAGTGTTGGGTTACACGGGAGACCAGTGATGTCACCCCGGGTCCAAACACAATATGAAGTGGCAGGACAAACACTTGCCCAAATGTTCCATCCCTTATCTAGTTCGTGGCTCTGTTTGCTTTTATGTGAGGATGATACAGTGTCACATTGATCCAAACAAAATAAATTCCTGTTCGCTGTCTGTTAAAATGGAGATAAACACAAAACTCTCACTCGGTGCTTCAACTTTCCAGGGTTGTCCAGCCTCCCTCCCAATGAAAATTCCTGTGACCTGCTTCACGGTGCCTCCACTAAAACATGCCATGATTTCTGAGTTTTGGCAGATGGGTAAAGGTCATGGGTCTCTAAACCAGAGAGAGGCAGAGGTGAATATAAACAAGGGGAGACAGGGAAATGTAAAAGAGTGGTGTCTGCTTGGGACTGGAGCTGATCATAGTCTTCTTCGTGACGCTGGTTTGTTTACACATCAGTGTGATGTAACACTAAGCAGCAATAAAACAAAACTGAAGATCTTCCCTCTGATAACCTCGGTGTCTCAGAGCCTTATCAATTGCAGGACTACCCGCCCACTGGCTATCACTTGACGGGCCGTTTCTCAAGCTTCAAGAAGCTCCAACTGCCCACCGAAGCAACAGTGCGACATTCGCGCAAAATTATACAAGCATGCAAATGATCTACCGTAATATCATTGTGGATTTCACAGATCTGGTAAAACACACTGAATGTCTTACACTGATCCTCCATTGAGATCTCCTTCAGGTTGTGGTCTTCACGCTGGAATAAAGGCTCTTCCACAGACAGGGACATAGAATCACGGTATCTGCGAGGGAAGTGAGGCCTCTTGGCTGGCTGAGTGTTTTGGTAGAGAGGCCGTGTGGCAACAGAGCTCAGGAGCAACAAACACGTGGCCAACACATCCCATAACTTCATCTTAGACTCAGTTCCTATGAAGAAAGCTGCAAAAATAAAAATTAAAAAATAGGTAAGCTTATATTTGTAAGTTATGTTATGTTTTGCTTTGCATTTAGATGCGAAGGAAAATGATTACAAACAAACATTTAAACTGTCCCATAATGTCGGCCAGCTCTAGTTTGTGGAGTCAGGAAAGTGTGTGAAACCTACCCCGACTCATTCTGTATTAATAACTGTGTCATCATGTCAAGAGGCTTTGATCCTCACTGTGTCTCGTGTGTGCTGTGAAAATAAAAATCTGAGTAAACCCTCCTGAAAATTTCTGACTGCAGAACAACAATAACAAACAATATATTTATGAATAGCTCTTGGTAAGATCGAAATACCCACATTAAGTAGTGCGTAAATGTGTGCGTAAAAGTACAAAAATCACACCAAGTGTACAAATATATATTCTCATCTGATACTCATTTCTCTTGATGTGATGTCAGACGAGCTTTTGCTGTTTGTAACGACAAAATAAAAAAAAAAACTAAAAAAACCAACGGTTGGCTACAGCACGCACCAAAGCCTTTTGGCAACAATAACCTAAATAATGGTGCGAGTTGGCCAGATGGCGAACCCCAAAGCTTACGTGACTTTGTCTAATGGCATGTTGAGTCTGCAGTAACCCTAAACAACTATGCATGGATAAATACTGGCCTAAATGCAATGCAGAAGTCACAGCAATAATCTTTACAAATGTACTTCATACATATATATATAGACACACACATATATATATATATATTACTGCTAGTTAAACACACCAACTCCAACTAAAAGCAGTTCTTAAGATTTACGCACACTTTTCATTTCATAATCTGATGTCATAAGGAATTACTGAGTCTTTTTCTTACCTTAAATATGGCCCATGCGGACCTAAAACTCGCTGTTGGTGGTAAAATCCAAGCAGAAAACGCAACTCATTTAGTGTCTCCAACCGACTGAGCTGCATGAATCGTTGTTTTGTTTTTAATTTATTTTTTTAATTATTGTTTGTTTGTTTGTTTGTTTTACAAGCCTTTGCAAGAAAATGTCCTTTTGAGCGAGTTCAAATAAAACTAAAGTCCACAGAGACGGGGGAAGAAAAAAAAAAACTCCTAAAGAGCGCGTGAAATGTTTTTCATACTCCGTCCCAGCGCACCAAACAAACCATGCGTCTCTGCACTCTCAGAGTCCAAGACTAGGTGTTGAAGAAAGCGGACCAAGTGCCGCTGCGCCTCGCGGGGTACAGTTGCAGTTTCTGATTAATTGAATGCTACGTTTCCACGTTGGAAATCCGAGAGAGATCCACCATCTCCGACTCCGAGGAGTCCAATAAAGACATCAGCGTCTCCAGCACAGCACAAGGCGCAAAAAAAGGTGTATAGTATCTGTTTTCCAGAGAGCACCGACAGCTTGGCAAAACAGTTACAGCGCCCTTTAAAATCCAGAATGCGTTACAAAATTCAAAACAGACAACATTTCTTTTGCTCTAATCTTCTCCTGGTAGACAGCTGAGATCGGGGTGGTTATTCTCCATTTTCTCCAGGTCAGACAGTGTCTATGAAACTCGAAGGGTCTCCACGCGCGCTGTCCTCACACTGGACTGAAGCATGGACAGATGTCCGCGCATAACACAACACCAGGCACAGAGTGCTGTTTGGAGAGATTTATAGTTAAGTGCGCTCTGACGTTTGGGGGCAGTTTGTGTCCGCCCCTCTTTTATAGATCACTGCAAGAGCAAACAGTGAGTAACAGAGGTCCACATATCTCTCTCAACCACCCCTGGAGCCTTGTTTGGAGGAACGCAATTTTCAGATGTCTTGTGGATTATGTCACACATCCTGATGTCCTCGGTTTAGGTTTCAGTATGCGGAATGCGATTTGGAGATGTTCTGTTGCGGTGCATGTTTCTAACCTGATCTCCGTGCGCTGTGCGCCTCGGTGTCGTGTTCTTTCTCGTGGCTATGCACATCTCAAACGCTGGAGTCCCACTCCACTTGCTATTCTCCAGGAGCACATTCGCGAGTATATACGGCAGGCGAGCTTTTAAGGAACTGTGTGCACTCAGACGTTCACGCATTAGCGCTGCAAAACTTCATCCTAAAGAAATGCATTTAACTGGAGCATCATATTGGTGCCCAGTGAAGCACCGCACAGAGCACAAAAAAAAAGGAGGACCTGCACTTGCAGCACCCGAGGAAGCTTCGATCTCCATCCCCCCTTCATGATTTACAAGCCGCACCCGCCTTTCATCTCCTGCAAAACTGAATTCCACAATTCCTTGAAGAATATTTTGTCGTATCTGCTCCTGCGCCAGGAGACTGGCTCCAACCACATCTGAACACTTGCGTGTCCAACAACCACTCTGGCTTCAGTTTAACACGTCAAATGCGGTTAAAAGGAGCTGCTGAATAAAAGGATGGAAATCCTAGCACTGACACCTTAATTCCACGTTGACTTACCTGTTATTCAGTTGCATTAAGGCTCACATTTGTTTGCTCATGATCTGTAACGTCTTGTTAATACATGTTTTCTTTCAGTCATTTGCCTGCACCCTGCCCATTCCTGCATCTGCTGCATACTCCGCCAAGCCTTCATTGTATGGATTCCTCTCTGTCAGGTTCTCACATGGTTTAAGTGCCACCAGCTAATGGTTCATATAGCCTTCTGAATTTATATCATTTGTTTTTGTTTGTGATCTCATGGTAACTCCACTCAGACTCAGATGTTTAACAGTCCCTAATAGTTTTTCAAGCCATGGGAAGTCAGTATAAATCCACTGGAGACATACCAAACATACTGTCAAGCAATTATAAGACTATATCCTTTTGCGTTTGATTATATCTGCCATATATATCTCATTTTCATGCTTAAATGTGAACATTTTCCTTAAAAAACAGGCATACGTTTTATTGAGCGTAAATACCATTTACTTTGGATATCTATTTCAATAAAGTCACTTATGTTAAAAAGCATTAGTTAGTAATTTTGTTTTGTTTTGCCACGCTGCATGCTGGAATAGCCTGAAGGCTCACATTAACCCAAACCGGAATAAGCAGGTAAAGAAAATGAGAGAAAGAATGAGGCTTCTTACACTGTATAAACAAACTCACACTCATGAATGCAGTCTGAGCTGCTATTCAGGAGAACGGCAGTTAAGGACAAATCGCAATTTGTTCTTTTATCATATTCAGGAGAACATAATAAGGTTCTTCAAGGTGATTCAAAGTTCAACAGAAGCATTTAGACAAAGCTACATTACCATCTGCGGAAGAGCCACTTTAAACTTACAATCACCCGTGTATTTGTCAGACTGACAGGTAATGACAGAAGTACATTAAATTAATATTACTTTTATTAAGGCTGTGATGGACTGCCAAGCTGTAAAATAGCTCTGTACCCTGCCTCTTACTCGATGACAGCTGAGAAAGGCTACAGAGTCCCACGAGCCTGAACAGGATGAAGCCGGTATAGAAAATGGATGGATGACTGATTTTATTATGTTTCGTCCTTTCTTTTTTATGCGTCATCCCTTATTTTTCTGAATACTGTTACATAAGGGTTACAGCATTCAGCATTACACCGCATCCACATCTATGTTGGAAACATAGGTTGCAAAGGTTGAAAAGGGAACATCCCAAAGACTGACTGCAATAACAGTAGCCGATTTTTCTGAATTTATTTTACACACCACTGGAACATGTAACGTCTCCTACTAGCTTGGGACTCAGTCCGCTCAGATATGGCAGACAGAGGCTATATTGTTCATAGATCTCTGCAGACGTTTCACCAAAGGAGTCTGCAGTGACCCTTGTTTGTCTCATACAGACAGAGTTGTGAAGATAATGGTCACTGAAAATAGATCCATCTTAGAGAGTTCCTTTATGTGAGAGTGCTGCATACTCTGCGGATGTCAGAAATCCCCTGAGCTTAATACTTGAGTGACTGCAATAAATATTCATTTGTTCGGAGGAGGAATGTGAGTAAGCTGAAAGAGTCATCACCGCATGGGGTGTGATGAAGAGACTCGTCACTCACAGAGAAAAGCCTTCTTTCATTATTTGTGCCACGCATGGGGACGGGCTCCTCAATTTCTGATGTCAAGCCTGCATGCAGCGCTGACAGGCTCAGGTTAAAATAACGACTCCTCGCATGCATAAAACAATACTCACACAGACACTTCAGACCACTGCATCTGGTTCCTTTTTGAATCCAAACGTAAAATAGGAATAACTTGAAATAAATACTCTACATGGGAAATTATGTTTGTTTTCCTACAACTTCACAGATATCTTGTCTCCTTGGGTGTAACGTGCCCACTGATTATTTAACTCTTTGGGTTTTAAGTAATGAAATGGTGTGACAGACAGCTGTCCTGTTCTGCCTCTGACGTCTATGAGTCACTGCCTGAGATCAAACGCAGCAGAAGTGAGACATACTCCATGTGGGCTTGTTTCCAGCTTCACGTCTTCTTTGATGAGTAAGCAATTACAGCACACAATGCACGAGGGCAGTGCCGTGAATTTAACTGAATGAACAAAATAAACCAGACAAGCTGTCGCATTCATTTGTAACATTGTTGTAGTTCGAATGATTTATGGTTTCAGATCCACGAGTGCAACTTATCCCAACATGGTTTAAAAGTAAATTAATCTTTTAATGTAATTTGATTTCCATCTTAAGTAAAAAAAACAAACAAAATCAAACAGTAAATAAACAAACGTTGAATAAAAGATTCAGTGACAAAAACTGAATAAAGGACAACAGATGGAGATGTGCTGGTTTGCTTTATAAAAGCTTCATGTTTCTGTGAATGATTCAGATTATTCTCCAGGGCACTACCACGGAACATCTTTTGTTTCCATAATATGGACCAATTTCTACTAACAGACCATAATTTTACTTCACAGATCAGACAAATACCTTCATTACTTACATCAACTGTGTAATGTTTGTAAAATAGCTGTGCATGAACATGACAGTGATTCTGGTTTATAATGGTGTTCAACTTTCTTTTCCCTTCCTTCTTTTAAATAAGCTGGGCCTTGAAACTTTGACTGTGATTACAGGCTTCAAAAGGAAAAGCAACCCAGACACACTGTGCTGAATTGGTATACAGTACACAGAGTGCATTGATGCAAGCACATTACAATAAAGTGCAGACACAATCACAATGCAGTGATTGTACTAACAATATCTGATCAAATCAAACACATCAATATGTACATTCCTTGCTTATGCCACTTTATCATTTTTCTAATGAAAATTCATAAGGATTCATGAATTCATGCCTAACATGAAATTTTTATACTTGGTGATATTTCATTATTTCCATTTTAGTTCATTAGAAAGAATTTATCATTCTTCAGCAAGTTTTTTTAGAATGCTTTTTTTTTTTACTGAGGCTGAAGACGGACTCGGCAATATGATGAAAAATGCATGATCCAATGAGGGAGACTTAGCTATCCAGCACACTTAACTTATACTTGATCATCCACATAATTTAGCCTTCGTATCAGAGTTTATTATTATCATATGTACTGTTAACAAGATCTCTTTTCTACTTAATATATATGCTTTATTTTTGACAACTTTCATTTCTGACGACCCCATCCAGATCTCGCATGTGTCCTCCGAAATGTGATCCCAAGTGGCCAACGTTAATATAAGATGGGTTCAGATCTGATCACTCAGGACTAGTCCTGCACGATGTTGGGAAAACATTGGATATGTGACAGCAATTTGAAATATAAGACATAAACAGACTTGCCCCATACAAGCCAATACTTTGGTGCATGGCATCAATGTCTTTCTGCTTTGCTGACGGTAAAACTTCAGTGTATTATGTCTAATCCAGCATGGATTATGGTTTCATTAAAAAATGGATAAATATATAAAACGCTGCAATATATAGATATAAAGCAACCCTGTAAAATTATTGCAACAACAACATCACTCATTATTTACTCTAAACAAGAATCTAAATTGGCTGCTGAGGCAGAGGCCTATATATTATCGATATTTAGAGTGCAAATGCATGGCACTTGGAAAATAATGTACTAATATTTTTTATTTTAAAAAAATTAGTTCACAAAAGATATTTGACGTACACCCCTACTCAGGATACATTTGAATTTGGTCTGGGACACTTGTGTCCACAGTTTGAATATAACAGAGTCCTGGGATGGACGGCCTTCTACACTAATGCAATCACCTTAGGCAATAAGTCTTTGATTTTGTGCGCAAATGAATGCAATTAATGTCTTTTCATTTAATCTTTGTGTTTCTGTATTGTATGTATGTAGCCAGATTTGTATATATCCTTTGCTGTATAAAGTTTTTTTTTTTCATATTTCACTGAAGCATTTCGATTTGCATTTTTGTACACCTTTTAATGCCAGGTGTAAATTTTTCAGAACACATTTTAATGCAAGTTCTGAACAAGTCCTTGATGACAGGCAGCTGTTGCATACCATTTTGAGAACTGGGCACACATTTAGTGGAGTATTTGTATATAACTGTACAGTCATGTCACTAAAAGATAAAGTATTAATTCACACTGCTTGGCTTGAAAAAAACCCTGGAAAATGGGTTTTTATGCCACTTGCTTTTGTCAGACGGGTGTGGGAATCCATTCATTCCTCCGTAATCTCTGCTGTAGTTGTAAACCTCTTTTTTTTCTTCCCCTCAGTGTTTTTTTTTTTTTTCTGAGAATGACTTGCCTCACATTCATTCAAAATTTTCAACTCATGGATGTTGGAGAGAGCATATGTGCTAGCATCCAATGCTAGCTAGCGCAACATGAATAACCAGCAGGCTTTTGAAAAATGAATTTATTTCAGATGTTTGAGTATGTGGTGAAGCTGTATGAGCCTCAAGTCAAGGCTGTTATAAGAATAGTGTCTCTCTTATGACAGGAGCAAGCTAATGTAAACACTTTAGCATCATTAGCATTAGCGTCGGGCCAATATTTCCTTGTGCTTAACACCATGGTCCATATTTTATATGGACTGACTGAGGGTAATTAGAAACGAGGTGTGAGAAAGCTTTGAATTCCAAATAATGTTCTAAAAGCTTCAGAAAACTATGAAGAATACACTTTCTGCAAGTAATAAGTGAAGTGACTGGTTTGAACAATATCTGCTATCTTGTGCTTTCTTTCAACCGTGTCCATTCCATGCCCAGTGCCTTTAGCTTGAATGTTGATCAGGATTGTGACTTCCCATTCTGTATTCTGCATGCAGTGCACAGAAGTGCCAGTTGTCTGCCATAGAAAGCTCAGCTGTCAGCCAGCACAGAGCTTCGGATCACTCTTGGCACAGAGACAGAGAGCAGGTAGTCAGGACAGATACTAAAGGATTCACATGGCTTTCAGCTGATCCATTAGGACATGCTACATTCAGATGTGGCCTGCTGCCAAATGCCCAACCATTGTGGCACTCAATGTGGTGTATTTCCATCTGTTTCACTCACGGCTCAAACATTTTATGAGTATTTGTTGGCACCATTCACACAGAGATTGTATGCGTGCAAAAAATATGTGCTCGCATGAGGACGTGTGTGTGAGTGACTGTGTGTGAGAGTGTGTAAATGAGATCACTTGGTACTATCAAAGTGCAAGCAGGACTATGACACTGTTATAAATAGAAGGGAGGAAGTAAGGAAGGTTAAATCTCTCAGACACAGATACTAAATCAGTAGAGAGGAGCCATTTAAGATCCACACATGTCCATTTAGATGCACTTCAAATATATTTTTGTAGCATGCTCTTGCTGTACAGTTGTGAAATGTAGACTGAGGAAGCCAAAGTACGTTTGCATTTTTTGTTTTTTATGCAACTACAAAGTCTGATTTAAACAGTTTTGCAGCTAAGGTTAGTAGTGCAGGGAGGTCTATTCCATAGTCACCATAGCTGGTATAGCTGCATTGTGTGTGAACAACTTATTGTTGGTTATGAGTAAATTATCTCCCCATGTGCAAATGAGAATCCGGTAAGCTCTTTCCCATGGACCAGTGAGTTTATTAGGACACGATGGAAACAATGAATCCAAGGTCCTTGCAGTGAGCAGTGGAAGTTGTTTATGTATAAGCATTTACGGCCCTGCACCCTGCAAATTTCTGACAACTGATAATATTTTTTTTTTCTCAGAGTGAAGGTCAGACAGATGGGAAACATGGACTAAGATGCACTTCTTGGCTACTACTGAAACTATGAAACCCTCTGGGAAAGTTGTGTTCAGCTGTCTGCATGACAAATGAGGGACTGAGGAAGGGAATTTTGAGAAAATTTATGTAGGGTATGGTGTGCTGCACATCAACACGTGTATCAGGACTACGAGTGTCTCTAGTTAGGCTTCAAGGGTTGAGCTGCTCAGCTTGAATTCATTTACTGCCAGCCCTTGCCAGTCTGTAATCCTGAGCACTGATATTTACCTGGCATGACTTTGAACCCTGACTTTTGGCAGCTGTCAGTAGCACCCATCTTCGAAGGAAAGACATGTGGGACACTAACGCTCCTCCTTAAGGTGGCACAGTGTCAGACTCTGTCCGGGCTTTACAGTTTTTTCCATTCAAAGGCAATCCGCCAAGGCTTCCTCCTACTATATTACTAAATAAACAGGACAGGCTAAGTGCTGATCACAACCACTGCGCAAAGATGAAAAGCTCCCTGGAGAAGGGTTACTATTCCGCTGCTTGTTGTCCATTTGTAAAATGTATCTGTATCAGTTTACAGTTTTAAACTGAGCTATTTTGTTTATAACCTCAAGCAGTCATCTGCTCGCTTGATGGCTCTGCTAAAAGAGTGGTGCATAAAGCGGGGTCTTGACTTTCACAAGACCCAGAGATGCTGCTCAAATGCAACAAGGTCACACTAATTGGAGCAGGAAGTGTTGAGGATGTCTTTGCAAAGGAGCGGCAGGGTTTGAGAGTGATAGCAGAGAGGGTCAGATCCTGTTTCTGCACTGGTCCCCCTGTTCTAATCCAGCCTGGTATGTGTTGAGATCAGAGCAGGTCCCTTTCACTGCAGTCATCCGGTGGCTGAGCAGCAGGACTTGCTAAGTCTGTATTTCCTCTACTGCTGCACACTTGGTGTAGAAAGATCTAGAAGACGGTCTCAACATAGGCGTACGGTGGGAGCAAAGTTTCCTGCGAGACATTTAAGTCAACAGAAACAGTCCCGCTGGCCATTTCAGGTACCGACGCTGGGAGAAAAACAGTGGTAGACAGTTTCCCTTGATGTATTTATGTCAGCCGCTTACGTAAAGACAGTGTCACACATACACATTCACACTCATGCATGTGCACGTTAGAGTGATACTAGCTAACATGAACACAAGCACACAGAGACACACACATATCATGCTCCCTGTCAGTAATACCTCTAGGATATTATGTCTCTCTCAGCAGACTGGACAGTTGATCACAGCGGCATGGCCACACAGTGACTTTGATGTAAACTGCATAGAACAGTCACCTTGAAAACAACTCTGATTGTATGAAATTTTAATTTCTGACATTTCCCAATTAATGCTGTTGCTCATTCATTCAGGATACAGAGTATATATTTGTATATTTCTTTTATTACATTTATTTCTTGTGATATAATCACTATAATTGTTACTATAGTTACTTAAATGTGTAAAAATGCTTTACTGCACTGCAATAACTAAAAAAGGAATATTTCCATCACCTTATGTTGACTGACAACTCGCTGGAGCATAAACAATAACTTCAAAGACTCTGCAAAAGTGTGAAATAGTCCATGGGCAAGTAGTTCATCAACTTAAATATGACATTTCTATTTAAAATTCTGAATAATTCAGCGAATTCATGATCTATGGAATATAACATTATGAAAAGATTAAGGAAATCCAAACACATCTCTGTACACGTGAAACATGGAGGCATGTCACAGCTTTCTTTGAAACATTTGACCAGTTTCAAATTCAAAATACACCATTCCACTTCAATATTTGACATATTGTGGTATTTTAAGATTATATGAGGTTTAAAAACTAAAAACTTAACAACACCCTACTTTTGAGATTTTACACTGAGTCGCATTTTTTGTCATGTCTTTAGTTCCAAAACATTTAGAAATGTTTCAATCAAAGAGAAATTATCTCAATGATGACATCTTTTATACTGCAAAGGTTAAAGTTCAAGCTCCACATTTTAATGAAAATGACCTTTGCTCCAACACCATCACAAAGCTGGCTTTTAGACTTGCTGCTTGTAACAGTCTTGATGGTCCTCTTTGCCTTTGGTCTGCAGAAGATGACCTCAGTACACGTTTTCACTGCGTGATGGTTGATCCCAGATGGACTGACTTCACCTATGGATAATAAAACTTTTAAAACACGTTTTAAAGTGCCATTTGTGAATGTAGTTTCATATTGTAGCGCTTGACAAAGATTTCCCAGTGTAATCCCTTGCTTATGTGGTGATATCATCCACTGGTGAGTGATGGTTTTTGATGCTGTGCCATCTGAGATCAGGGATCACAGGTGTGCAGCTTAGGCTAGTGCTGTTGCCTTTCATACAACAAATTTCTTCCAGATTCTTTGAATTGTTTAATGATATTATGCACTGTAGAAGGAATTGAGTATAAATCCTTTCCAATCTTTCTTTGAGCACAATTGTT
>JBAMYA010000004.1:9143553-9154581 GCA_037176975.1 Arrhamphus sclerolepis | reverse complement strand
AGCACAATTGTTTGGGCTTTTTTTTTTTGACAAACCAGAGAGCCCCTGCTCATCTTTGATCACTACAAGCTCAGCCTCATGTGAATACTGTTTTGTTTTAAATCTTTTTTTTACCATCTCCCAGTGACATCACTTGTTTGAAAAAACTTGTTATTTTTTTGTTTTGCCAAATTACTGGCCTAAATTGACCCCATCCTAACATTTAAGTCTATATGAATGGAAGTAGTACACCTTCCATGATTGCAGTTTTGTTTAAAATAACAGCAGTGTGTTAAAAAAAATCCTTGCTGGTCTGAAACCAAGATGCTGTATACTGGTGTGTTTGGGTTTGTGTCTTGTTGAAACACCATTTTCAAGGGCTTTTCCTCTTCAGCACGAGACAACATGACCTCTTCAAGTAATTCATATTCAATCTGATCCATAATAAATATTGTAATGTACGTATGTACTTAGCAGACACGACAGTGTAGTATGAAAAACATCCCCATATCATGATGCTTGCACCACCATGCTTCTTTTTGTCACACCACACTTTCACAAATTATAACCTCTTCAGCACATTTTTCTTTCCAACAATGGGCATTTGCGGGGGCTTCTTACCAATACCCTGGCTTCACATCAGCATCTTCTAATTGCTATACTCACAAGTAACTTTAGGTCCTCTTTGATCACCCTGCAGCTCATCACTGACTGAGTCGTCTTTCATCCATTTGAACAGTAGTTTTCCATTTTCTTCCATGTCTTTCTGGTTTTGCCACTTTAAAGCATTTCAGATCATTTCACCTGAGCAGATAATCATTTTCTGTACTACCCTTTCTGAACAATGTCTGGAAGGACTTTTCAGAGAGAAAGACACAATAACCAGCATGTACAGAATTTGCTGCCCTTGTCTTAAGATGACACCTGTTTGTTTCACAGAAAAAAAAAACGACTCCACACTGCTATTTATTTTAGCCAAATATTCCATTTTCAGAAGTGAGCTGGGATAGGCTCCAGCAGACCCCCGTGACCCTGCACAGGACATAGCGGGTATAGATAATGGATGGATGGATATTCCATTTTCTTCACTTTCTGGAAAGTAATAATAAAAAAAGATAAATGTTCCTTTATGTTTTGTATCATGTTGCATTTGCATGCATGGAAATAAAATAAAAAAAAACTATGGACTTTGAGCTTTTCTCACTTTCTATAACACACTGCTATTATTTTGACTTCTGTAACAATTAAGGTGATGAGACAAAAAAGACAATCATTATTTGGGCTCATACTGTTTGCAATGAAATAAAATTCCAAGAACATTGATAAATCACTTGGTTTCTCATCCTAACGGTGAGTCCTGAGGACCTGGATTGAAGAACACATATATATGGTATAATTACTTAAATGCCTCTATGTTTTGAATAACTTAATTACTATTCTGTAAAGGTGAGTTTAGGATTCATATTTACAGTGATCTTTTGGGTTTATATATTTATGCAGCTCAATCAGTGTTCCTCAGTGTTGCATAATACTTGCAAACACATTACAGAAAAAACGTCGACCCTCCAATATTGCAAAAGGACACCTCCACACATGTCGCACTTCCATGTGAGAAGGCTCTGACGGCAAGAGTTAGACGTTCAGACTTTAGCTGAGGCCACCCATGTTAAAATGTCAAATCTGAGGCTGCCAGGCAGTCTAAATCCATTAAGTACACATGTGAACAAGAGGGATGAAAACTCTTCCAGCCCTGAGAAATATAACTGATGATTACGCTAAACAGGATGTGGCATTTTCCTGCATTTCTCACTACTATTGGATTACATTACCATTTTAACCCCTTACTGACTCCAGTGTAAGCAGTATTAGCGCGTATCGTTTACTCAGTTTACTCAGTCATTCCAGTAGTCAAACGCCATTCAGTTAGTCTTGTAATAAAAAGAAAGGTGAGTCAACTAAAGCAGCAACCTTGAACTTTGTTTCACAAATAACATTTAACAAGAAGCTTGAGAAAGCAAACCGAACATACGTTGCAAAGATACAACTGGATGCAAATTCTTGGTAATCCAATTAATTCACTCCAGAGAAGTTATGGGAAAGAGGAGTGATAGTTTGAATCTATTTCCAAGGTTTAATTAATTGGTAATCATCACTGGTTATATTGGTGAGTCCTTGAAGCCTAAATTAGATATTGAGCAGTTTAATATTGGTTATCATATAATCAGTGAATGATTAAAAAATGATGATGACAATGCAGTGTGTGAACTGCTGACAGAACAACAGAAAAACAAAATGGAATAACCATCATGTTATCGTCTTTATCAAAACAAGGAGGTCAAGTATAGCTGGCAATCGCAATGTTTGACTTCAAGGCCAAGAATGATTTCCTTCAGACAAGGTCAGTGAGTCATTTTGGGTTTAGAGAAAATGCCAGACTCTTGTCATTACTTGCTTTGGCTCGACCTGATAGCTGCAGTAGCTGTAGACGTGCGCTTCAGTCCATAGTTCAAAGTTTGGGTGTCAAATGTTTGAGTGGCCCTGGCAAACTAAAAGTCAAGTCCATAAAAAAGTACATTTCAAGCGTTTTTGAACAATCGATTCAAGATTCAAAAAAATAATAATAAAAAATCATACATTCTGCTCAGGGGAAAGATAAGATATCTGTCTTCTTGGAAGTTTGTTGGATAACATAACAACATATTAACTTTATCATGACAGTAACAAGATAATCTAGCCTCATATCACACATCAGTGCCATTCAGAGACACTTTATCAGTTTAAGCCAGAGTCTGCGAGCACTACAGCTGTCTTCTTGACCTATGACAGGCAGTCTCACTGCAGGTTAGGATGCTGAGTCGGTTCATGTTACTTACATTTGGCATGTGCAACTTTGTGAGCAGAATCGCTGACACACTTAAACAGCTGAGAACACTATGGATGAATGACAGCTTTGTGAATGGATGAGACGGAAAGATGAGGAAATAATCCATACAGCGAGACCGTGTAGCTGGCAGGTATATGTGAAAGAACTTACATGATCTCAAAGTGGATGTTAGTGTCTTTATTAGTGTTACAAAAGAACATTCAAAAGTAGGCTAGAAAAGGCAAAAATGCCATAAAGTCTGTGGGTGCTGCTTCTTGCGGAAAGTTATAGGTCAAGCAAAGGGGTGATTATCCACCTCTAGTGAGAATAAATAATATACTCGTACATTCCTTTAGAATTTTTGTTTTTTTTTTTTTAAAAAAAACCCAAACCATTTTCACCAAGGGCACAAGGGAGCAAAGGGCAAAGCTTTGGAAAGACAAAACTATCACATTTCCAATATGTTTCTCCAGAGAACAGAAGGACTTTGGTACCTGTCGCATGTATAAAACAGAGGTGTCAAAACTGAAACATGACCGGCATGTGTGACAAAGAAGAGACTGCTGTGAGGGATCAGTTCAGAGAGAAAGACCCGGTTCCCCACAGCAGATGGGAGCTTTATCGTTATGGCCGCAGGGGGATAGAGAGCCCGAAAAAACAAGAGACAAGACCACAAAAAAGGTTGGCGACGTGGCTGGACTGTGACACATGTCCCACTACGGAGGGGGATTTTACTCACCTGGCCTTTGGTGTGTCATCGTGTTACCAGTCCTGTCATGAGCCTCCACCCTGTCCGCCTGCACTGCATTGTTCTTTACTGCATGTGGACAAGGGAATAAAAGAGAATAGAAAATGAAAAAGAGAGTGGGCTAGGTGGTGGGAGTGAGATGCATTCTGTTCTATTGTTGGTGCTGTATTTTTTTTTTAACACAAGTAAATTGAGAGATAAAACTGATCAAAGAGGTGTACGTGATTGCACCGCTGAGTTCTGAGTTGTGAATATAAAGGGACGAGTGAGGTGCCATGCAGGGGGGAAAAATGGTCTGCAGATGTAGGAGGCTTATTAACAGCAACATTGTATCATGTGGCTCTTGAAAAGGCACGCCTGAGGAAGGCTCAGTGAAGATTGCACCTGGGCTTTGTTTTTAATATCATCCGATGTCTGTCACCATCTGACTCAACTGTAGCTGCGTACATAATCTCACACTTGTGCATAGGACATGAAGGTATTTTGCAGTTTAATTATAACTTCTTTTACGTTCTAATAAAATGAAAAAAAAAAAAGGGAAAGTATGATGATATGAGGAGTCTGCCTTAGTTAAAACACACCCCAGATGTGCTTAAACCCAAAATAAGCAAACGCTAATGCTGGTTTTACTGTGCTGAATCCTATTTACATTGACCTAAAGGCAAGTCTTCACTTGCACTGTTGAAAAATCTCATCCCCCAGAATTAAGCAGATTAAAAAAACAGAGGTGAAACGCAAGACAGCCCATCAGATACAGTGCAAAGTCAATAAAGCAACCGAAAACCATAACTTAAAGAATCTGCACGGAGGAGCATATGCTTCAACTTTAGATCTAGCTGTGTTTTAACTGAGGTATTTGTAACACAAACAAACTCTGTAGCAAAAAAGGGAACATGATAAACTAACACTTGCAATCTTGAACCACTTGAAGACCTGAAATGAGTAACAGCTCCCAAACCTTCCATGTCAAATACTTCTGTATTGGAGCTGTTTTTCTACAATTAAGCAGACACACACACACGTCCACATACGCACACACGTAAATACATGCAGGTATTTGTACATGCGTGCATGTTAGAGTACACCTTGAGGTCTTTTGCAGGGGAAATGAAGGAGTGAACTGTTACCAGCCCGCTGGAGGTGCTGCGAGATCGGGAACAGCCTCCCTCCAGGTGGTAAAGCTAAGCTTTCAGGGGTGAGAGGTCACAGACATCGGAGTGGTCACACGCGTGTCAGAACACTATTTACAACTGGAGAGGCCCACCTCAGACCACCTACAAGTGCTCCTCCACTACAGTACTGTACATGAGCGGGAAGCTCTGTGCCCTCAGCATCCACTAGGTGGTAGAGAAGGTCAGTCAACAGCACTTCCTTATCCTTACATCCTGGCAAAAAGGACCTATGTTCAGAAAACTATTTATGACATCCTAAAATTTTTTAAATTGGCTTTGGGGTTCTTATTCAGTAGTGCTTTTTTTAAAAAAAAAGTTCAGTTCAAGAAAACTTCTAGCTGTATGGAAATGGTGAAGAACATCATGCCGCGCGCTGGTTAGGGAGTCTCACCTGCTTTCATGCGTCTATTACTACTTTTAGCTTTTGTAGTTTTTATCCTGTTTGACTTAAAAGTTTCCCAAAACAGCCAGATCTGATGAAGAAACAGACAGATGGAGAAATGGATAGGAGAGAGAAGACACACCTCATCGGGAGAAATTTAATAGCAATGCTGAGTGCAAGATCTGACAATTAACGAGCTGATAATACACCACAATCTGATACCCCCTCTTTAGCCAATTTATTAAAGCTAATGACATTTAATGCTTATAAATACATTTAAGGGAGTCATGTGTAGTGGGTTTTATGAGTCACTTCACCAATAAAGATTTAGTATTATATCAGAAGTCTTTCTTTTTATGTACCTTGTGTGGACCGATATGTTTGACATTTAGTTATGAGGAGTAAAAATAGACTTAAATGTGATTTCAGAAGCTCGTCCTACAGTTTGGATAAAGGAACACAATGGTGGCGTTACAATGCAGGCAGAAACATAATATTGCGCATAAACAAACAAGCCCACTCATAAAATCAACCTCAGATTCTCAACTGGAAAGAATATTGGCAGTTTCCAGTAATGGCGTGCATTTCCTAAATATATTGTTTAAAATAGAACTAATCCCTGTATGCAACATGAGAGCATCATCTCTGCTGCAAAGTCATGAACATCTGCCAGTTTTCCCAATTTGTATGCAGCAATCATTCACAAACAAGAGACAAGACATACTATAACAAAGTGAAATCCTATTAACTTTATGACACTAATCAAAAAAAGGAGCTTGACAATGGATTTAAAAACTGAATATGCTGCCCTCTGGTGGATACAACCAAATACTAAACAAACAGCAATTGGTTTGGTTTACAAATACTAATAAACCATGAACCACGTGTTCCTTAATTTGGTCAATAGTCACTACAGAAAAACCAATAAACGAAACAATAACAACAACACACAAAATGGGATGACTGGCTTATCCCTAAATTTGTTTAACCAAGCTGATAATAAAGACTAATCAAAAATAAAGACAGGGAACTTCACTTTCATGTATAATTTTAGTTATTTGAATCTTATTCTAGAACTTCCCACACTGAAAACCTTGAAACATGTGTACAATGTTCACATTAAACTATAGTGACCAGCAGTGAAGACAGACGTGCTTCAGTAAACTACACTGTCATGACGTCTGATGAGGTAATGCCCGCCGAAGCAGCCAGCCCAGGAGACACGGCTACAAGTCTGTTCTGGGGAAGTGTGGCAGATGTTGTGGACCTTGTTCTTGGTATGAACAGCTCTGTGTTAAACAATTTCAGTGAAATGGAGAACAGAAGACGACAGAGGGCAAACACATCACTGAGAGGAGGAACATAGGTGTCTCACTTTATAAATCACGAAAGAACAAAGAAGAGTGCACGAAGTGCACATGTGTTAGCTGTAGGAAGCATCATGTTTGGTGTCTTGATTCATTACTTGAACAAAGGTGATGTGCCATCATCGCCTCACAGGTCCCCTAACCCCCCTTCCCCCACATATTGTCAAGAATTGTCAAGAACAAGATGTTTACAGGGTGACACATCACGTCACCCTGTAAACTTCTTTACAGTTAAAAGCCAAAGGTTTTGAAGGTTTTCTAAATCTCTGTCTACATATGAATTTGCTTTTATGTCTACAGCGCACCGACGCTGTCAATCATCTATGCTCTGCGTCGATAAACTGCTGTCAGTATATAATGAAATTCCTTGCATGGTTGTATTATTAAACCATTTACAAAAGCAGTGTGGTTTTCTCATGAGCCATATGGTCTGCAATGTAAATGCCACTGAGTGACACAACCGAAGCTATAATTCATAAATATCTCAGTAAAACTCTGTCATGGCCTCTGTCAGAGTTCACTGTGTCACTGAGATTGTTTTTTATTAATAATCTCTCTATCCAGTGAGTTGGTGGGCCACTAGTTATGACTAAATCTGTAGTAATCCATATAGACATGTCTGTAGAAGCTCTTAATATAAATGAGTTGTTGATCCTCTGTGCCATTAGATAATACTTTTCACCAAATGACGGTCCTGGATTGAAAGTTAACCCCTAACCATCATCTGTCTCACTGCTAATGAGATGCTTAAGCAATGTGGAAAAAATAAAAATATTAAAAAAATCCCAAAGAGCTGCACAACAAACCTCATTCTTTGAAGGTGAATCATTCATTCACTAGTTGTAGGAGATTTAATAGCCTATGTACTGTATAATAATGGGACCCTGCTGATGTTTGCCACATAAACTATCTAGGAAATAGTAAAAGAGCTTTGAAAAGAGAAGAGGCCTGTATCACGAAGCAGGATTAAGTTTTCCTGGGTTACTCAGACCTATCCAGTTCAACTAACCCTAACAAGCCCAGTCAGGATAAACGGTATCACGACGCATCACGCATAAAATACGAAGAAGAAAAAGACATCCTACGTGAGAAATATAACACTGTTGCAGTTGCCAGAAGGAGGCAAAATGCCTGACGACACAACAGGCAGCATAAAAGCATAAGTTACACATCTGATACTGATCACAGCCGTGAATTCTATAAAAATCAATGTGCTGTGCTAATGAATAGAATATATGACAATTAGTCACTAAATCTTCCCCAGTCTGAGTCTGATCTTCCCAAGATGTAATCCCTCTGGGGTGTCAAGGACGTGGGCGCAGGTTAAAAATAAACATAAAAACATCATTGAGTCTGGTAAGTTGGTCCTTCCAATATAACGTCAGGCTGGAATAAAGTTTGAGCTTTGGCCACTCTTAAATCATATCCATAGCAGAGCATATGAGCGGAGTGGAGTGGGGAGCGAGCGAGGAGCGGTACGTTCAATATAGTCGGAGCGAGGAGCGAGTTTTTATCCAAGGGCAGAGCGATCGCTTTGTCCCGCTCCAGTTCGCTCCTATAACCTACCACACCACCAGTCTTGAGCATGCACAAATCCACGGGCCCCACCACAGAGTAGAAATGAAGCGGATTTTTTTCAGTCACGCAACAAACCTGCTACATACACGCAGGAATTGCTCCCTTAAAAAAATAAAAAAAAATAAATAAAAAAAAATAGAGCAAGCGTGGAGCAATTTCAACGGAGCAGGCTGAAAATTTAGGTGAGCGGAAACAAAATTGAGCGGACCGTTCTGATGTGACTCTGAGCGGTGGAGCGGATGAACGAACACCCACGTGAGCGGGGAGCGGAAATTCTGAACGCTCAGCTCCGCTCACATGCTCTGATTGAGAGCTAAAGTCTCACAAATGACATGTTAAAAATTGACTTATTCTTTTCTTCCATTATGGGTTGACATCTGGGCAACATTTTACCAATGAACAAACGTTCTCCATACGTCTTGCTAATAACAGCAAAACAGCAAAACACAAACTAACCACAAAACAAACAAACAAACAAAAAATCCCAAAAGTAATCTTTATTATTTAGAAAAGCCAACCCTTTTACTTACTTAGCTATTCTTTTACTTTCTCAACCAGCAATGTTTTCCACTAGTTCCTGGACTCAGTATTAAAATAATAATGAAAATAACTAAATAAATAAATTGGATTTTTGTCATAAAATTTACTTTTATTATAAAATTGAGGCTTTTGAAGTAATATCAGAAATTTTTGTTTTATCTTTGTAAATAAAAAACTGACTATTCTCTTAAAAACACAAATTTTGTTGCAAAATGAAAAAAATCACTGTCATGTTTTTTTTTTAATCATTTTTTAAAAATTTAATTTAAAAAAAGTGAATTTTGTTGTAAAATGGTGAAATGGTTTTTCGCAATATCACATTTTCTGCATTTTTGTCATAAAATCTCAAATTTCACAAACAAATTGTCGGCAAGACATCTTACAGACATCTTACAGACGTCTTGCCGACATCTGTAAGATGTAGGCCTATGTGTGTTTTGCAATGACTGTATATAATAATCACCGCCATAGAGAAGAACTATTCTAAATGGCACTGATGCTGTCTGGGAGAGCAAGTCATTTTCCCCGAAAAGCTGATTGGCCAGTGGGTGGGGCTTCATAAAGGATTGGATTTAACCCTGAGAGTTAACCTGTTCCGGAGCAGGTTAGTCGTTCAGCATATGTTGCCCCGGTGATGTACTTCGAGAAGCAATTACCCAGTTTCGTGATACAGAAAACCCAGGATTAACCCTGAAGTTACCTCGCTAAAGCAAAATCTCTCTTTCTGATACAGGCCTCAGGACCTTGAGAAATTATTTCAGAATTTATAATAATAATAATAATAATAGTAATAATAATAATAATTATTGTTTTTTTTTTGTTTGTCATTATTATTATTTTTTTGTTTGTTTGAGGTCGCTGAAACAAACGGGCAGTCGAATAGAAATTTCCCCAGAAATGTTCTAGTTCTAATTTCTAATTGTCTTTGCACGCTCTCGCGGGCCAGATAAAAACAAAGTGATGGGCCGGATTTGGCCGGCGGTTGTTGACCTTAACACCCCTGACTTATGCCATGATTTTTGCATACCAATGCAGGTGAACCTACAAGCAAAAAAAAAAAAACAAACAAACAAAAAGACCAACATTGATTAATTTTTTACCGCCATAAGTGATTTTAAAGATGCAAAGTAGCTTGCCAAAATTTTACCATCCACATTACCATCCAAAAAGACAACAACTTTTAAATTGTCCCTTTAAAGCAGTAAGAAAGCTTACAGAACACCCCTTTAACTGGTTTACATTGCTGCTGGATTCTCATTTGTTAGACTATGATCATTATAGAGAACTCATCTTGCCAGGCTGTTATCTAGACGCTAAAAAACAAACAAACAAACATACAAACAAAAACGCGGACCATCAGTATTGAGAACTAAAGGTAGGAGAATAACTCCATTTCCACCCCACTGTTCAACTGATTAGTTGAAGTGTGTTCATTACATTGATTGACATTCATTTTTTTTTCGTTTTGTTTTTTTTCAAAGTGATTTCCAAGTTCTTTCTCCACAGGACTCCTACTGTGGATCGATGAAATGAAACATCTCTGCCTATTGTAAAAGTCGGGGTATGGCCGTAATAACTGATGGCTTCGGCAGCTCTTTCAGTGTGTTTGGAGTTCACATAGTAGGAAGTTTTAATTTACGCACCGTGGAGTGAAATACACACGAGGTGCTTCACATTTCTCTATTTTGTGCCACCTCCTCATCTCCTCTCTCATTTGTCCGGCTGACTGTGATCTAGAAATCAATCTCAGCAAACCATTATTGAACCCTCCCCTCTCTTTTTTTTTTTTTACACTCTTCAGCATGAGGAATAAACCATTCATTGGCTGGAATAAACAAAATGCCGTGTAATCTCTGATAGTTTGTAAACCATTAAAAGTGCATTATATAAATGCTTCCCCCCACTTAATTTATGTGGAAGTTGATGGGAGAGCATCAAGCTTCGAGAGAAGTGCCTGATCAATCAGCGATCAAAACATAAACCAGTGCAACCTTTTAGGCCCCAGTGGATATTGGGCACAACTCCATCAGGGTTTCCAGGAAAGGTCCAATGAGATTTGAAGCTAGCATACCAGTGTCAAGCAGATATGTTGCACTCATAGATCATATGTCCCCCCTCCTCCTCCTCCTGTGCTTCCATATTTTCATGTTCAAGGTCAGCTTTGTATCTGCTGAGGAATGGTTTGCATCACCTCTCCACATCTGGACAAAGAACACTGGCATGGTCGAACCAATTATGTAATTCTTGTAACAAGAATTACATAATTGAAAAGGGCTCATTCCTTTTTACTGACTTTAATATTGTTCATTGTGTTTATATGTAGCAGCACGGTGGCTTAGTGGTTAGCACTGTTGCCTCACAGCAAGAAGGTTCCTGGTTCGAGCCTCCTCAGGGGCCTT
>JBAMYA010000004.1:9112435-9136923 GCA_037176975.1 Arrhamphus sclerolepis | reverse complement strand
CCCCCCCCCCCCCCCCCCCCCCCCCCCCCCCCCCCCCCCCCCCCCCCCCCCCCCCCCCCCCCCCCCCCCCCCCTCTGCATCTCCACTCTAGAGAGGAACTACTACCAAAAGACCTTCAAAATCAATGAGAATTGTTATACTAAAAGGGTTTTTTGTTTGTTTTTTGTTTTACACTCTCTATCTGAGTCATCCCAGGTTTAAAATGGCACCATAGTTTGTAAGAATTTCTTCAAGGTCGACCGGTAGTCCTCCTCCATGGCCTCCCCAAACTTTTCCCAGGCCTGCGTTTTTGCTTCTGCGACTGCTTGAGCTGCTGTCCGCTTGGCCTGCCGGTACCCATCAGCTGCCTCTGGAGTCTCCTGAACCAACCAGGCTCGATAGGACTCTTTCTTCAGCTTGACAGCATCCCTTGCTTTAGTCGTCCACCACCAGGTTTGAGGATTGCGCCGCGACAGGCACCAGAGACCTTCAAACAGCCACATCCACAATAGAAGGAGAACATGGTCCACTCAGACTCAATATCTCCAGCTTCCCTCGGGATCTGGTCGAAGCTCTCCCAGAGGTGGGAGTTGAAGACCCACCTGACAGGGGATTCCACCAGACGTTCCCAGCAGACCCTCACGATATTCTTGGGTCTGCCAAGTCTGTCCGGCTTCCTCACGCACCAGCGGATCCAACTCACCACCAGGTGGTGATCGGTTGACAGCTCAGTCCCTCTCTTCACCTGAGTGTCCAAGACATATGGCCGGAGGTCAGAAGACACAACCACAAAGTCGATCATTGGCCTCCGGCCGAGGGTGTCCTGGTGCCACGTGTACTGATGGAACCCTTATGTTTGAACATGGTGTCCGTTATGGACAAACTGTAACTAGCACAGAAGTCCAGTAACAAAGCACCACTCGGGTTCAGATCGGGGAGGCCGTTCCTCCTGACCACGCCCCTCCAAGCCACACTTTTGTTGCCTATGTGGGCGTTGAAGTCCCCAAACAGAACTATGGAGTTCCCGGTTGGAGCACCTTCCAGTACCCCTCCCAGGGACTCTAAGAAGGCCGGGTTATCTGTACTGTTGTTCGGCCTGTAAGCCGAGACAACAGTGAGACCTACCCCCCACCTGAAGGCGGAGGGATGCGACCCCCTCATTCCTCGGGGGAAAACTCCAACACATGGCAGCTGAGCTTGAGAGCTATAAGCAAGCCCACACTAGCCTGCCGCCTCTCACTGCGGGCATCTCCAGAGTAGTAAAGAGTCCAGCCTCTCTCAAGAGTTGGGTTCCAGAGCCCAGACTGTGAATGGAGGCGAGCCCAACTATTTCTAGTCGGTACCGCTCCACGTCCCGCACAAGCGCAGGATCCTTCCCCCCCAGCGAGGTGACACTCCGTGTCCCCATAGCCAGAGTTGTATCAGTCAACCAGTGAAAAATTTAATGGCGATTTTTGATGGAGAATTATATTTTAACCAACAAATTGTTGTTAAAGAATTGTCTTTTAACCAAAGCGAAGCCCTGACTGTCCCGCAGTGATCTGAAGAAGGTGAGCAGCTCACTAATTTAACTCTACACCTCTATTACACTGTCCTCCGTCGTCCGCAACTGATGCAGAATGCAGCTGCTCGTCTTTTAACACATTCATTCAGATTCAACCCCCCCCACCCCAATTCTATACACCTGGTTTGCAATATCAGAACTTTTAACTACCCACCGTCCAATAAGAGTTTTCTGGTCATCTGCTTTTATGCTGCTAGACATCCCAGGTGATCATTCATTTTCATTTTCATTTTCCATTAGAGCTGTGTGACTTGCATATGATTACTGATCTGGCTCTGTTTAAGTCCAATTTAAAGACTCCTTGTTTAGTTGGGCTTTTAATACATTTTTAGTATGGTGTCACTTTCAGATTTTTATTCTTTGATTCATTTTATAACTGTATTTTATTCTTATTGTTGAGCTGGGATAGTGACCCTGCAGAGGAAATAGCGGGTATAGATGATGGATGGATGGATGGATTGTGGAAGCATCTTTGACGACTCTTTGAGTTGTTTACACATAAGTGTGTCAACAGGCCAATCTATGAATAGGGCTTAACACGGTGTTATGTGAAAGTAGCCTACAGCTGAAATTTCATACCGCATGCATATAATGCACGTTTACAGTGTGTACTGTGTGTACTGCATGCTGGTCTTGAGATCATCATTAGTATGTGGTTGGATTTGTTTTTTTAAAAGCAATGGTTCTGTTGAACATCCAGAAACTAGTCACATGATCACTTTGACCTGCCAGCCAACTGGAAATTTGACCTGAAGTAAAACACCATCCAGGCATTTTTTTTCCATTCTGCAGATTGTGCAGATATTCTCATACTACATACTAAGCACTACATTTTGGCAAGATGAATATACACAGTCTCGAAAACAGCCTAATTCTTCCTTTCATGCATTCATCCTACACCTAAAACATCCTACACCTAGAACTGTCTCAAATCAAGTTGAGATTAGTATTTTGGTGTATTAAATTCCCATTTATGACAAAAACCTCCTTATTTTGGAGTTTTTGCACAAGAACTTAAGAAGTATGTCTGTTTGGTCCTTTTCTGCACTTATCTACTACAACACCCCAGTAGTTCTCTTGCATCTTTCTTAGAGCCTAAACACATTTCTTGTATCACAAAGCATCTTCTGTTAAAGTAAGGTGAAGACAGTTTGGCAATATTGTTGATCTACAGTCATGCCAATAAAGTTTGTTGAAACTGAAAATTGAAATTGACAGTTGACTTTTGTCAAAAGTGTCAATATATTTGTAACATATAAATTAAGAACCGCTTTCTCCTTCTCCACATAAGAAGTCAAGATGCTGGGTGTTCCCCACCTTTTAAAACTTGTGTTTATTTTACCTTTTAAAGGGCCTGCAAATTAAAAAGTAAGTAAACTTGGGTGGACAGTTCCATACATGTGTTTGAGAAGGAAGAGAAGACGAGGGGAGTGGAGAGGAAAATATCAAATGTGAAAAAGACTGGAACTCCCAGGGTTTTCTAAATAGAACTCAAGATTTCATTACACATACCTGGGCAACTGAGGGCATGGAAAAACCCTCCCATGCATGCATTTAGCAGCTGGGTTGGTCAGAGAAATAAAGAGTAATTTTAACTCAGTCGAACAGAGAGCAGTCCCAGCCAGTGGAGCCTGCACATGTTAGCTTCAGAAATGCGCAGGACCGTTGTCATCAATCACAGACAGCAGGACTTCAGTCACACTCAGTGGTCGCGCCACATCGGCACAAAGACAGATCACCTTGTTAAGCTGCCGCTGTTGCCCTCTAGTGACTCTCTCTCACACACACACACATCTGATCTGGCTTAACATTAGTGTGCTAGCTTACAGATGGCAAGCATTGTGGGATCAGCGTGAGGTGAGAGTCACACGTGTTTCAAGCAATGAAATAATAATAATAATAAAACAGTCTTGTTTCTCAATAACATTGAATGGGGATATCTTGTGCATTGCTGGTGTAAATTCTGGGTCCACACACAGCTTGCAGTGGAATGTTGAGAAGAGTTCAGTCTTTCAGTGACAGCGTGGGTCTTGTTTTGTAATGCAGACACATCAGCTTCAGCAGCACCGTTCAGCATCTGTGCCAACACACACACACACTGATGAGAGCGTCAGTCCTGCCTTGAAAGGGCAGTTTGAGAAGGGCTTTCAGGAAGATGGGAGTACAGCTTTTTGAGTCATCTTTGATTAGGACTAATCCAAAGCACTCAAGTGATGGATGATGATGAGGCATCAATCAAACCAATGTTAACAACAGAGTATGTCTAATGCTCTTCATTTGTCAATAAGGCTTGCTGGCCGTCCAATGTTCTCATATTAGGTTTCATTGATGGTATAACACTGTGGCTCATGGGTACCATCAGTATGAGTGAATTGTGGAAATATTCTCATGGTGGCAGAGAATAACTGCAGGCACTAGCAAAACAGAGCAAAAGGAGACAGACAGTCTTAAGAAGCCAAGCTGGAGTTCAGTCTCTGTGGCTGAACCTTCCCCAGGGGTCAGTCAGAGGGACAGGGAGGATATAGGGATATAGGAATAGAAGGGGGGTTGGGGTTTCTCTGGCAAAGACACAGGCTCCAGGGTTTCTGCTGTGAGATCTAACTTTATCTCTGTAAACATGTCTGGAATGGCACACTCATTGTATATATGTGTGTGTGTTCGCGTGTGTTTATTTCTATCAGGTAAGCTCACCAAATGAATTTTAAAAAAGGAATAAACTTAGCTGAGACAAAATTGATGTTCATTTTCAAATAATTCTCAACCCGGGGGTTGAGGCATCTCGGGTTAAATATCAAGGCATGTTTCTTTTTGTTCTCATCATATTTTCAGCCTTTTTTTTTAATATCATGAATATTTTCGGTCCCTGTTGGAATTCCTGTAACAGCAGAAGGAACTTAGTGACTCAAACGTTTAGATGGGTCACGCGTTCGACCATTTGATTGCCATAATAGTCAAGTTTGATTAAGAAAACTCAACTAATTTACCTGTCTTGAAGAGTTTTACCACTTCCAGTATGTTAACTCCAAGTCATCCTGTAACAGGCGACCAGCCTCCTGCCTGCTGACGTCTTAGATAGGCCTCAACCCACCATCCAACCTGAACAGGATAAAGTGGGTATAAAAAATAGATGGGTATTGCTTTTAATGCTGCAAACCAGATGAGAGGAGAAGATCAATATTGCTCTCTTGTTATTATGCTAATTAGCATAGCTCCAGCTCCAGCCAGGAAACACTAAGCCTAACTTGGCTTAGCTGCAGTGCTACCTGCACTAATTAAAGTGTCACTCCAGAAGTTATTAATCTCAGAGCAAAAGCCCACTGCAGTCATGGCTGATTTTGTATGGGATTTTATTTAGATGGATAAGTTAGCGTGTTAGCAAGGTTAAATGCTCGATTTTTGCCAGAGGGATAGTTTAACACATGTTCAGCTCCCCTTTCCTGCTTCCAGTTTATTTGACCAGCCGAGCTTAGTGCATCCTGCCTCAGGCTTCATTCCTTCATTCCAGCATTATCAAAACTATTGAAGTAGTTCTTAAATTGTGTCATCATTCAATTAATCAAATAAAAGAGCCTATTTTCTCCAAAAACATAACATAGACTTGCTGGCTTACTTTGAAGGTTTCTCTGGTTCTGTGTTTTTGCGTAAGTTACTGCAGAAACCCGAGCAGACCGTATTTCTACTGTCCACAAGTTTATTCTGTGGGCCCAGTGTAGATAGAGTTCAGCATCATTCAGATGTTCTTAATCCCTTTTGAGTTGAATTGATGGCTCACTGTGTCCAATCATTTCTCCACCCAGTGTCTACATTACACACAGGGTGACAGGACATCTGTTTCTCTGCCTTGTCATGATTTATCTGTGCCTGCACATGTGCGCCTTTGCTATAGATCCCGCAAGGCAAATTAATGATATGTGGCTCGTTCTGCGAAGTGTGCTGTGTCCACGTTTAAGTCTTTGATTCTGACACTGACCTTAAATAAGTAATTTGGCAGGGTTTAATTATAGACGAGTGGAATCATCTCAATAGTTGACTGTGAATGCGCCTCAGTTTGTATTTTTTCTCCTCATCCAGTGAGATTAATTTAAAAAAAATAAGAATGAAACATTTGCTTTGCTTAGATCCCAGATATACTACACATTATTACAAAACTGCACTAAGCCAGTTTAAGAAACCACTGAGAAAAGTAGCAATATTTGCTATAATCTACATACATGTTTGTAATCTTGCAGAAACCTTACATTCGCCTTGAAACAAGCAAGTGTCACAGTTTCACTTTCATTCATACAGTCAGTAATCTAAAAAGCCGCTATAAAAGATAAAAACAGTCATGGCCGCAACTGTTTTATACAGTATTTATAAATTCTTGGTGGGAGATGAGACACAGCACCAAGTCTCAGCTTTGGCTTGATTAGTTTTACATTTCTACTAAAACAAGATGCAGCTAAACTTATAACCTTCTAACACATTGCAACAATGTGACAACCAAAGTAACTGGACGCTTGACTTGTTTCTTTTGCAATTGTCTACATGCACAAATAAATCTCACACGGTGCCACTGAGACAGAGATGGCCAACAGGAAGATGATAATGAAGCTGAAAAACATTTATATGTAAGGGGAGGGGGGGGTGCAAACCCCTTTGCGGCTGAAAAAGAAGTCAAGAATGCCCTCAGGGATGTTTGCATGTGTGCATTTGCTGGCCAATAAACATGAAGATAATCTCGCCACAAAAGACAAACTCCCAGCAGTTCTTATGAACGGAGGTCAGGGAGCAGCTTTTAATACACAGAGCAAAAAAAAAAAAAAACTGCACTCGTTAAGTAGGAAATTGACCTCTATTGAAGAGATAGAGAGAGTGAATACAAGGAGCAGATAAATGTGAATCAAAGCAGACGATCTCTGTCTGACATGTTTCTCTGCATGGCCTCAACACGTTGTTGCAAATATAACACTGACACTCCCAAATATTCATAATTTCACTGCTGATCTGCTAAAATAACCCAAAAGAGCCAGTGAAGAACCTTAAGCTACAGTCTTTCCATTTACATTTTTTTTTTTACACATCTTTACTCATACTATATGCGATTAAGGAAGGCCTTCATCAACCACAGCTGTAAATATTGTAGATACACTTAACCCCATCAACTCTCTGATGTTGACACTTGGTTTTGCTCATTCTTTTCCACTAAGTTCTGGTACCGTTTGCTTTCTGAGGATGACATCATGGGTTTCAGGTTTCCAACTGTGGCTTTGGTTCCCAGAGGATTGGGGAGCCTGAGTGTCGACCCTGAGAGTACATCCATGTGGGGTACGGACACTGATTCCTCCCACTCTCTCTCTCCTGCCCTTGTACTCAAACCCTCACCTACAGAGTCAAGTGACCTCTGTGCTACCCCACTCTGAGCTCAGAGTTTGTTATTGGCTCACTTAGTGTGTGCTGACAAACGAGGCAGATGTGTCCTCCCCGTTTGAGAGCTTTGTCAATTGTGCTTTCAAAGTTGAAAAGCCGTTGAAATTAGCTGAATATATAGTAGTTTGACTCTTAATGGTTTGGTTTGTTTAAAATATTTGCAGTCTCAAATTTTGACTTGAGTATATTTTCTCTGCAGGATGTAGAGTTTGAACGGGTTCTGTAAGTCCTCTTCAAGTGTGTGCATTTTGTACATACGGCTTGCATTTTCTGAGCACTTAAAAAAAAAAAATACATTAAAAGCCCCCAGGCCTGGAAGTTTTCTTTTCAAAGAGTTCAAGAACAAAAGTGCAACAGTGAAAAATGTTTTTTGTTTTATGAAGCCTTTAACTCCCCCATAACTCCCCAATACCACCTCCCATATTACTGAAATATCACAGGCTATATGTTATTCATATAATAATGTTATTATATAACATTATACCCTCACCTATGGATGTAATCTCTGGGTAGTTACCAAAAGCTGCTCCTCTAGGAATAAAAGGAGACATTTCAAATTTGACAGCATCTTCACTGCCGATAAACCTCTGAAGATCTTCGATCTTTGATGAAGGGTAAAAGACCAAAGAGCTAAATAGACATTCGCGAGAAAAACGGATTGCACAAGTAAATTGCAAACCGTAACCCTAATCCACGGAATATTCTAAAGTGTGTTCTGGCCAATCTGTTGATGAAAAGACTAATAGTTTCTATGTCTTTACTTTTGGTTCTTGATTTATTGTTTCCCAAATCCAATCGAGAATGATTCCCGTAGACGCACATCACTGCCTAGCCTAGTCTAGGAAAGGCAAGGAAAGTTTATTTGTAGAGCACAGTTCATACACAAGGTAATTTAAAGTAGTCTAGCTTACTTAATACAGTATTTATTTTATTCATTAAGCATAGAACTGATCAGAGTTGTTTTTCAATTAAATAAGGGGCCTAACGTTTGAAAGTAAAAGGATCCCGCTCGGAAACCTGAAGACAGAGATTGGTGAGGTTAACATGACTACCATAGATGGACATCACTAATTGCTCCTGAAAATATGAATGAAAGTGACTCTAGACTCAATGAAATATGTAGACCTAGGCTATATGTGTTGAGGAAATATTTTGGGGGGGATTTAGAAACAATCATCATGCTCAAATCGAGGAAATGGATTTGAACAAACCCTGCAACTGCGACATGTCCTGCTGATCAAATGAAGCCCGCATCCCTCCCTTACCCAGACTGAAGACTTAAACTGACTTCACAGCCTCCAGAGACTTGAGGTAATCCAAAGTTTAGACACTTTAGTCATGAGTAACTGCAGATATCAACATGTTGGGTGAGTCCTTAAGATTGTGTATCAAACCTTTTTATTGAACACAATAACATACATTCAGCTGATACAAAATGAACGTTACATTTTTTGTTTTTTCCAGGTGCAACACCTTTAAACATTACCCTCAATAATAGGAAAGGAAAAGGCCTCACCAGTCACACACTCTAAATTAAAGTAAATATTGACCACGCCTCTTCCTATATCCAAATGAAAGTATGCCCCAGACATAATAGTTATTTATATTCTATTAATGTATCAAACCTTTAAAGCCATCTTTTCTTGTCGATTCCTCAGACTGCTGCTATTTTCTCCATATAAGGAGATTTAGATTGGACATTGAGTGTTCCCACACTTTTTTTCTTGATGATTTTCATCCACACTTGATGATCATAACTTGTGGACACACTGATCTAGAATGAAATAATAACTGGTGCTGGACTGTGAAACTTGACCCACAAGATGGCCTTGTTGGATCAAAACACTTAGATGTTTGAATAATATCTATTCAATTCAGTTCAGTTCAATTTATGTCATTAATACTTTTTATTTTAAGTTCCTAAAGGGAAATTACATTACAACCTTATTCATCAAGCCATATAACACGTTTTAAAATTTGTTTGAAGTTTAAGTGTAGTGAATTTTATATATTTTTAAAACATCATATGGCTTCATTTTTGGTTGACCTTACTTATTTTTATTTTTGTCATCATCAGCACATGGCACGCTCTCACCTCAGTGTCATCACTTCTGTCGTTCACCTTCAGGGAAGTGTTGATTTTAAAAACTTATTTCAGTTTTCTTGTCTCTGCCTACCAGTTAAAGTAAAGTGTGACGGATAGGAGCAGAAGGTTCGTGTGTTTGCCCGACAGCCATGATGGAAAATTCTTGTCTCACCTGGCTTCATGAGGGAAAACTTTGAACACTTGAGGATTTTGCGCTGTTTAAAAACAAGACCTAAAGCGAGGGATTTGTCCCTAATCCTGTATTGATCTTTGCTAGACAGGCTGTCTGGTGGACTGACACTCTGCTGTACCTATGGGCACACCGCCACGCTGGCTGCCTGCCTCACCACATCTAAATATAGATAGAAGCTGAGGCTAATTTGCAGCAGATTTAATGGCTCATAGAGAAGTGATTATGTTGGGTTACAAAAAGCAGAATGGGCTATTTTGCTTTCCAGTTCAAGAAAATATCAGTTGCAGAACTCTGTATATAGCTGGTTTCATGTATGTTGTACAATGTACATACTTCGCTGTTGCTGACAGTAACATTGCGTTGATCTATTCTGATCAGTTTAAACTGCAATAGAAGGGATCAGCTAAAGCTGAAAAGGTTGCCATCCAAAGGTCAGTATTGGTGGGGGAACCATCAGTGGATGGTTGGACATAATCACTAACTGAGACAGCAATAAGAAACAACAAGTTAGCTAAGGCAGAAGCAGAGCAACTGAGGGTGGAGATAACAGCAGACATCACCAGTACAAAAACCCAACTGAACTTAACACTTCAGGAAAAGAAAAGCAGTTAAACAGTTTTTTTCGAACTTCACCGAGGTGAGATGCCGCAAAGATAGACAAGGAAGGAGCACCACTCAGGCCCATAACTTACAATATTGAAAAACACCTCACACCACCTCAGCCCCTCTGGTTGGAAACACTCCACATCACGTACAGAACTCCCTGGACTTAAAAGACGGGACCAATTTTACTCCAGTCAATATCTGCAACCTCTCCACTATCTACTTCTAAGACACTGAGCAGCTACAGACAGAATCACGGATGTGCCATGGCTTTTCCAGTGTTACCCATTGTTGCCAACATCTACATGGAGGGAGCACTGAACTCCTACAAGGGAACAACGCCAAGACACTGATTCACATATGTGTCATTCATCCATCAAACCAAAGAAGTGGAAGCCTTCAGTGAGCACATCAACTCAGTGAACATCTATATTCAAGTTCATCAGAGAGGATGCAGACTGGACTTTTTGGACTACACTGTCTATACTTTCTGGTTTGCCTGAAGCCCACACGCATGAGCCAATACCTACTTTTTGATCAAGAAAAGGAGCACAATCACATCAAGATAGCACTTTAATCTTGCTGATATTCAAGCTGGGTCTTTGTCAAGTCAGCCAAGAAAAATGCAAAAATGTTGTCATTCCATAAGTGAAACTCAGAAGGATCTTCTCTGAACACGACATACCAGACCACGTCAACCTGACACCACCTTCAAACAAAATCTGATTCCTACTAAGGACACCCCAAAAGAAACTGAGTAGCATTGTTTATGCAGTGTTGTGAGTAGTGAAGATCTTTACAAGAAACAAAACGATTTACATGAAACTAAACATCTCCACAAATGCGCTTCACAACATAAAAGGGCCAGCTCATCAAATCATGACTCAGCAGTTCACCTGCATCTCAACCACAGGGTATACTCTTTTCAGAAAAATTCTGTACACATTTTGGTCAGTGAGGAGTAAAAGAAGCTATCAATCAAATGTGAAATACTGGACATTTAATCAGTTAGGAGGACTCAGACATCAGCTATCAAACACCTACAATGCAGCCTTGAATCTCCTACGCAGATGGTTTCCTTTCATCCCACACAAATGATGTGAGGGTCCCTGGTTTAGATATGATCTCCCCAAATTATGCCAAATTATGCAGTGAAGCATCTTCAGAGGAGCAGAAGAGCAAAGACAAAGAAGTCCAGCTGCCTTGATTCAAGTCTGTGAGAGTTATGGATAACTGAGATACACCAACAGAGAAATTGTGTCCATTTGAACTGGCTTGGACAAGTTAAAGAATAAAAAAGATTGCCAACATGAACATTTAAATACAAGAATTAATCCCCTGTGCCCATTACTTATTCAGGTTTAATAGCAAGAATACTGGTAGCGTGGAATTACCCAGAGACAGGATTTGGAAAGTTTACACGTATAATTGCATCTTAAAAGTGAGAAGCATACAGTAATAGGTACTCTCATGCGTGGATTTTCTTTTGAACAGAACCATATTAATTCGATTCTTTACAATTCCCATTATGTACTATTACTAATAAAGTATGATTTCATAGGGAACCTTGTAGGTCAGGCCCTGCACTGACAGACAAGCCTCCCTCTTAAAAAAAAATTTTTTTTCCTTTTCTTTTTCCTTTTTTTCTTTTTGCTGCATGTGGCAGTTGAAAGAACTGTTACTTGTTTTGTGAGATACACAGATGCTGACATGCTCTAACCCTGACAAGGCATTGAATACCCTCTGCTGTAAAGAGAAGGGTGACTGAGAATACACCAGCGCAATGTTCAGGTGTGCTGTCAAAAGCAGCTGTCAGCACCTCATTGAGAAAGTGTCAAAAGCATTAGATGATCTGTGAATAGGAATTGGAGTGAGTGAGAAGGAAATGTTTGGTTGTTATTTCTCAAAGATCCACTTTGGGCAAACTTTGAGTATAATTGGAGATGAAAGCAATAATACTGCAAGTCCTAGTTGTTCAACTACATATATACAAGATATTGTCTGTGTGTACATAAATATACAACTTGTCAAAACAGTGTCTGTCTCGTAGACAATGGAAATCCTCAACAGTGTTTTGTGTTGCAGGAGTGAAGCTCTCAACCACTTCAAGCAGTTGTGGAAACTGATCTCGAAGAGGTCCTGAAAAGCACGAGTCAGAGTACGAAACACCTTTCTCTTGCATTTAAAAAAAAAAAGAAAAAAAAAAGTTCCTGATGGTCATTAGACAAGATGGTGAAATCTTTTCCTTTTTTTAATGAGGACCCAAAATCTATCCACATGCCTTACACAATGACTGCACTACATCTGTAAAACAGGAAGACTAAATGTGTAGTTGATAATAGCTACTGCAATAGTGAACAACCGACCAGACTTTAAAGGGCAGATGAAGGTGGTCTGCAGTCTGTAAACATCAATTACCAAAAAACACCCTATCACTTGTGTGCAAACTCAGTCATTGGCCCCAGTGACCAACCAGGTGCATCTACGCTTTACCTGCTACAATATGGCGGTAAGGTGAAAGACTGTCCAGCCTTGCACATTCAGCTTGCAAAAAAATTCATTCTCAGCCATTTCTACCAGTAGAGAATGAACCAAACTGATTGCAATGGACGGACAAGGCTTAATGTGATGACTTGTACAGGAGCATCCAAGAGCCACTAATCTAAATAACCGATGGCTTCACAATTGTTAATAACACCTTGGATCAACACCTACTGCAAAACTAATATCAATCATTTAACCCATATTACTAAACCACTGCACTCCATTTTGGGTGTCTTTTATTGATACTAGTCGGCACATCGCTCTGTCTACATCACATGCTTTGTTTCTCTGATTAGTTGTTTGCTGATGCGATAGGGTCCAGAGGCAGTTTCTTCTGCGAATTCTGGTACAGTCCCCTGGAAATTAAAGTCAGATACAGTAGAGAAAAATAATTAGGATGGATGGCCAGGCAAAGAAATACTGAATCAGCTCAGCAAAAGTGTTGAAAGATTGGATTTTCAGATCTATAATTAAGATATGTGCTTTAAAACCGGGTGTCACAAAATGAAATATATGGGAGAAAAAAATAATAAATGCAGGAAGGCAATGCATGATAGTAGATGCACTAAGTATTGATGCACAGCCTTGCGGTGTATTAGAGGAGTAAACGGCAGAGAGTTAGAGGAAAAACGGGGACAATGAATAAAGTGTAACTGAACTGACAGCCCAAACGTGTGCTTGCATTCTCACTTTGTTCCATCAAATCACAGTTGTGGCAGATGCAGGATAGAGTGGGAGCAGCTGTTTTACTCTCCGTTCTCCGGTTACAGCCACTGGCACTGCCTGCACTCTGGGGATGGGCAGAGGCGCATGTTGTCGAGTCTCGCTCGTGTTTGTTCTTTGAGGGTGGGCACAAAAAAAGTCCTCAGACCAGTGCTCCAACAGTATTCTTGGCATGGGAAGAGAGGGATGTGACCGAAGGTGTCAAAAAGAACGGGACTGGTGACAAGACATAACATGCAGCTGGTCCCAGTTGCACAGGATCCATGGCGCCATTAATGACTTTGAGTGTGGTGGCTGCTGTTAACTCAGAATATTAGAAAATTTACTTTTATATGAGCTTTGATAAGACCTGATTATATATTATTTGGCAGGAAGAATGTTGATATTTGCTCAGTCACTCGCAAATTTAGACAAACTTGGGTGCCTCATTGAATTTATTTGGAAGGTGGTGAGTAGAAAAAAGACTTTTATTGTTAATTAAAAAAAGATAAAAAAGTAAAGTCCTTGCTAAGAATTTAAGCAGTGTACAAACATGCCTGCAACAATGTACTTTTATGATACAAGTATGAGCTGAACAGTTATGGCTAAAAACATATTTTACTTTCAAGATTTTAGAGTGCAGAGTAATAAAGCCTAATGAAAATCACCTATTTAAATAGTGAGATTTTTTATTTTTTAGTTGTTTTTTTCCTGTCTAAAAAGAGCAACATTTACAGAGCAAATGTAGTCATTTCTGCATGGAGCTATTACACAGTTAACTTATTTTTTTTCCACACTTCTGCCAGTTGTGTATAATATAGCTTTATGTGCATAATAGTTCCCACAGGTACAGCCTAATGGATCTTAAATTGTGCAGCTATGATCACAATAACCAACACAAGGTGTATCGACATAATAACCCATGAAAAGCATGAAGCACTGGATTTGAAAACAGTCTTAGGAAATGCTTCTGCCAATAACTTTCCATTCTTCACAGCCAGCAGCCACAGTCAAGAGAGCAAAAAAAAACAAAACAATCAAATTCAGTCATTTCCATAAAATCTGCACTTTTCCATGAAGTCAGGGTGCTTCACTAGTCTGGGCTAACAACCGACATTCTCATGTTGTCTGAGCGGAGGTCTTGGCTTACAGTGTAAACGCCAACAACAACAACAACGTGCCGTATTTTCCAGACTATAAATCACGCTTCTTTTAGTAGTTTGGCTGGTACTGTGATTTATATTTCGAAGCGACTGATATATCAAAAATATACACCGTGTAATCTATGACCACAAGAGGACACCTTTTACACTCGTGGCAACTAAACGCTGCAAATGAAGGAGAGCGGGAACTTCATGAACTTGTTTGCCTGTTACGTTAACATCTTTAGCTTATGTTCTTTGGGCTATTATGTATCTGAGTATTCTTTACAGATTAATCATTCGTTCTTCGATCCTTGTGAAATAACAAATGCGTCTTATAGGCTGATGTGTTTCATATATGTCTTTTTCGTCTTCACAACATATTTTTTGACAGATGTGACTAATACTCCGGTACAACATATAGTCTGGGAAATACGGTACGTCCTGTACGTAGGCCGTGTGCATTGTTGCTACGTAGAACCATAAATCAAACTTTAGTCTCAATTGAAATTGGTGTTACAGCTTCATGCTATTTGCTTCTGAGGGACATGAAATGCAGCCAAATTTGAAATTTGTGTGCAGATAAATGTTTGCTTCTTCACTGGCTATGTGACATCGCTTTGTCCTTCAAATCTGAACTACTCACTAAATTACACCTTTTCAGACTCATGGAGACCCTAAACAAGGTGATGGGGTTGTGTAACCATTTTAAATACTCATATATTTAAGTGTGTGGAGTGTTTTTGTACTCCATCCTCCAGACTTTATTCTTTGTTCCTGGAATGATTGGTAAGACACGCTCATATTTTACAAATAAAAGCCCAATTCAGACGCCCATCAGACGTTATTTGTATTTTTAGTGCTGAAAACCTGTCAGCGGTTGCGTCTGATGATGCTGGGGCCGCCTGGTGTTGTCTTCCTCCCCGTCAGCAGCATGCGGCTGGTGGTCTCAGTGATGTGCACTTACAGTAAGTGAAGGCGTGATGTTTCAGAGATGGGTTGCATTTCCAGTATTTATTGACTGCTGTGAAGCAGCGCTGGATGACACTGCATTCAGATACATTAGCGGTAGAAGGAGACTTGACAGGCTATCAGAGGATAGAGAAGTGAGTAGGGCAGATGTTAAGACTTCACCTAGCTCATAGTCGGACACGCAGGCATCGATTCTCTGAGCTGCTTCCTGTGTTTTCATTGGGCTATCATTGGAAGAGAGCAAACAACAATGTCAGGGCGGAAAGGCTGCTGCTAGCTCCGTCTCTAATGCGCCCGGATCTCCAGGGAGAGTGATTTTCACGGACTAGAATGCCAAAAACATTTTCTGGATGCCACTACACACTGTTAATGGAATAAGAATGGTAATACCTAATAAGCTCTATGACAGCACATTTGTCATATGCACACACAGTTCATCGCCCACTTCTTTTATTTGATTAAATGCCATTTCATATTATGTAACCCAGAATATTGCATAATCAGATATTTTGTCTTCAAGATGAACATCATATTTACAAACCCCTTTTTTTATAAGCAAAGTTGTTTTTTACAGATGGATTTACAGAAAATTATGTTTTAGATGGAAAGTAATATGTTTTTAGCATTAAATGCAACTAGAAAGCCGTTACAACCTTAATGTGTCATTGAAGTAAAATAGCACCTTCTGGAATGATTATTGTCAAATAAATCAGGAAGGAATCAGGAGAAATGTCCTGAAGGTCCTTGTCACATCTTACGAGTGCTACGACCCTCATTTCAGTGGTGTTGGAAATGTCTGTGTGTCATGAAGGCTTTGTGTGTGCTTGTGTGTGATTTCCACAGATTATGCTGAGCTGCGAAGCTTGTTTCATAATTTCACAGCATTTGATCCGTGTCCACAGCAAAACTTAATGGGTTCTTGTTCAACTCGTGCTTCATCCCTCCACCAAGCTCCATGAAATTAAAAGTTTTAGAGTATTGCAGACAGACAAGCAGGTAGATCACCAGCACAGTTACACACTTATAAGCCTAGTTGAAGTGTCGAGATTTCTCCCCTGGCAAAAATGAAGAAAAAAAAAAGAAGATATGTTAATCCCACAGAGTTGAGTGATTAGTTAAAACAAACAAGTACGTATGACATATCTTTTTGCCTTGAGACTTAAAAAGAATACGATTATGAACTACATAATTCTTTCCACACCCCTGTGGATGAATTACATCTGATGTGCTCCATCATTTCACACAGATGTGAACTATTAAAAAGAAACAGACAGAAAATCTTGTATATCTCATGTGGCTCTCGGCTCACTCACTGACATGCTATCAGAAATATCAAGCGTATATTTTGCTATTCCCATACTGAAGGCATTTTCCTTTGTTAGCCTAATATTAAGGTGTGTTTTTACTGCTCTGTATTCATCTATCTCAGATTTTTTATATTATTCTTTTTGCCTAAAATAATAAATCTTCTACAACAGACATTCTTTTCATTTGCAGAGCAAGGGCTGTGCAGTTGAAATACGTGATAAAATATCAAACAGTTCAGTGTGATGTTGTTAACATTTGTGTCAAAGCTGTTGAGGCCAGTTTGTTGAAAAGCCAGAAAACAGGTGTCTGTTTTTCCACCGTGTGTGTATTACATACATAGAAGCAACCAACTTGCTTTTCCCACTCAATTAATGTTTCTTTGGAGGCCCGCTCCTCCTAATTAGTGGAAACTGTGCCCGCCTGACAATTGAACCCTGGGTCAGCCAGACACGGGATTTCTCTGCCAAGGCTGCGAGGCCCCTGGGTTTCTCATCAGCCATGCTAACAGATGGTTTAAAACTCTCTCAGTGCGTTCTTGAAGGAAAAAGGGATATCCCATCTGCTTTTGTTAAAGACTGTGGGATTATTACAGCCTGCCTTTGAGTGTGTGAAGGCAAAGTCATGAGTACAAATACAGTACAACAGGAAAGAAAATAAAGTGAATGTTCTGAAAAAAAAAAAAAGAAGTGTGAAAATTATAACTACGACTGTGTGGAAAGAAATGTGTGAAAATGCAAATTATGTATTTACTCCTGACGTCTTGCAGATATTATCTGACCACCTGTCAATTTAAAGGTCTAGAGAAACATTGAGCAGAAATACTGTGTGATGACGATGAGTTCTGTCCTAAATAAAATAATATTCAGAATATCATGTTTAAATGCATTGCCTGTAGGGTATTCCATTATTATTCTGGCCAGACTTTTACTGTGTACTGGGTTTCTCCTTGTCTTCTTTTTACCAGCAGTCATCCAATCAACAGAGGTGCTGCTAATTATGTTACTATTCAGTACATAAGACTAGAGGCTACCTGAGTACTGCAGAATGGTGTTATTTTCATCTACTAGGTGGCAGTAACATTCCATTTACATTTGGGGCTTTTTGCAGACATGGCCACTTCCAGTAAAGACTGCAACAAGCCAAAAAAAGTGATACAGATCATGCATTATATAATTTTCTACCTACAAACAACCTTAGTGTATTTCTGCGATGTTGCAGAGTGTAAATCACATAGATCCAAAGCAAAGAAGTTACACATCTATTCCTTCACATCTGACCTGATGTGGGTAAACTGACTGAAAGATCTTACTGCGCAGAAAAAGATGAAAGAAAACACTGATTTGGTGTGACAGGAAGGACAAAACAGGGAAGAATGTCGATGCGCCGAACCCCACAAGAAATTTGAGGCTATGTTCCCATCATTTTGACAAGAAAAAGATCGGCACTGACAGCTGCCCGAGTTGTGATCCTGTCTGCTTTTCCTTGGAATAACTGGAGGAAACCATGAGCAGGGAAGACTGGAAAGAGTCAGATCTGCAAAGCCCCGGATGAGTGCGAGTCCTCTCGCCTTACACCTAATGTTCCATGGCACTCAGAATTCCTTTATTGTGAAGAGGTGATGATTTGGACTTGTTTTGGAATAAAGGTGTTTGGGCAAGTTCAGACCTTGACCAATTTAAAAACGCTGTGGTGGGACCTTATGAGACTCTTATATAAAGTAACACCCGTAAACCTTGATGAAGTGAAGCAATCCTGCAGAGAAAAATGGATCAAGATTCAAGTTATAGTTGCTAAAGGTGCTTTAAAAGTTGCTCAGTCATGTGTTGTAGTTTGACTGACATACTCTTTCAGTATTTTGTCTTTGTCTTTGCTTTTGCTTTTTTTTTTTTTTCTTAAACTACATCATCAGCTGTGAAATTGCAAGTTTCAGCTACTATGTGACTATACTTCATTTAATAAGTCCTGTGCAAACTAGCTATTATGATGTATTTTTCTCTCTTTTCAGTGTCTTTGCTGCATAAATGAGCCTTTCACTTTAACTGAGATTGATCATTATCAACCTTCTCAGCACGTATAGATGGATAGATGAGATGGATTGGGCAACTGTAGTCATATTAGTGTTTCTTTTTTCTTTAATTATTCACAGTATCTGTTTCCTACAGATATTCAGAGCTTAATCTAAATTTGCAATCCCCTGTCTTTATAATATCCTTGTTTGGATGAGTGAAATTACCGAGTTAAGTACAAATTTGCCATTTAAATGCGCTAACAACAATTCCATCCCACTTTAACCTTCACGCCGCTCACAAACTGACAAAGAGAAGCTTTCAACAGCACAACAGCTAAGAGAGGGGTGTGGGTACACATGGAAAATATGCACAGAAGACTCCCTCCCTACATTCACTCTCATTCACTCAGTCACACTCCAACCGCACAGAGCAGGTAGTTTAACCAGAGGCAGTGCAACAGCCTCTTCTATAAATTTCTCTCTGAATTATGAAGCGCTGAAACTAAGATTTGTCCAAACGCCATTAATCACAATGGCTGGGAGCGTTTAATTTAATGAAAAGATTCTTTCTGGGGGCGTCTATGGGCAGTTAATTTGCCATTTAAACTCCACCTGTCTGCGTCAACTGGTCCATAGAGAGGTACATAAACACAGTCAGTGGAGGCTCCGAGGGTTGGGCTGTATCCATTCCTTCATTGCATTAGCACAGCCGGGGGCAGGGAGCGTCTTAAAAACAGTCCAGTGTGCAAGCGCCACCATAAATACCATGTTTAGCTTTTTATTTGTTCGGATACCCTGTGAAGGAAATTGCCTGTGCCGTGATGTTGTTTTCTCAAGTGACACAGCTATTTTACATTAAGAAGAAAAAAAAAAGAGGAGGAATTAAATGATCTTGATTGGATGGAAACGTCAAACAACTAAATTAGTCCACAGCTTAAAATATATGCATTTCACCATAAAGCCTCTTAAACTGTAAGATGTCATTTCCATCTGTTGCATTCTACTGGCGTCCATCCATGTCATGACTGTCCAGTTCATACTTTTTGTTTTAAGTTTGATTTTTACATCGCTGACTGGTTTCACAGTTTTTCATTTTATTTTGACTTCATTTTTTGACTTTACTGTTTTTGAAAAGAGAAAAAGATCTTAGATTTTGTGATCACAGGGCAAACCTTTTGTACAATATTAGCAAAAAGCCACACAACAAGTCTTTTTCTGTTCAACTGAAACATTAACAGTTTGGGGGCAATTAATCGTGATGATGTGCACTGTAACAGGCGCTGTGTTGTATGTCTGCTCCTCGTTTTATCATCTTTTTGTCATTATTTTATCTCACACAATTTAAATTGTTCAAACAACCTTGTTTACTGTAAATTCCATTGAGCCGTGTCACAGTTCATCTTGACAGATGGCAACATATAGTAAAATCTGATCATTGCAAGTGTGTTATAATTTCTTAATCAACTTCCATATATTCTACTTGGTTAAATCCTAATCTCTTTTCATTGTGTGCAAAGTTTCCGTTTTCAAGTTTATATCGATCACTGCTTTTTGTCTGTTAATTGAACTTTCCCTTTAAAGTACTGCAATTAGTGCTTTTTGAAGAGCTTGTGACATGACCAATACACCATTTTCCCATAATTATAGTGTCCCGTGAACCTTAGATGAAGTAAATGTTTTGAGTGACTTGCTTTGTGTCTGTCCAAACAGCCTAAATCAAAACCTTGACATTTTACAAACACAATGTTTTCAAACCTCCTTCTTTGTTCTGAGACACTGAGCTTGTCTGTTGACCTGCAGTGTCTGCTCGTCCTCCACGCTCCTCACAAACATGTGCACGGACTTATTTCTGGGATTTTCCTGCATATGTTTTTCCATTTCTTTGACCCTGTTGTAGTCCCTGTCCGCTGGTTATTTAGCACTTCGGTAGCTAGCACGACTAATTGGAGCGGGAGACAGGTGGAGTCACTCTGAAGCAATCAGTCTTGTTCGTGGCAGGGCTGTAGCTCACTTTCGGCAACCTTTTGTTTTTTCAGGGTGAGCTGCGGAACGAGGGTTTGAACTTTTGACACACTCACATATGGGGCCCTCTTGCAGCCTACCAGGCTTCACCTAATGTTTTTAACGTCAGGTTGTGTAAGCATTCACTAAGTCAACCCTCATCCATCCATGAGTATAATTTGGAGAAGAAAAAAAATATTCTTGGCACTTTTAACTTGAAATTACAGCCTTCATGTTATTGTAATACTTAAAAAAAAAAAAAAAAATCTATAGATGTTTGTGCAAAAAAAAAGCATTATTTTGCACTTTCAACATTAATTAATTTTTGTGTTCTCACCAACACACTCAAGCATGAAGCCCTGCACACCAGTGTGCGTGGCGAGGCTCTTCGGTGGTGATGTGTTGGTGTCAGCATGTTCAGTGTCTGTAGACACATTGTGCTATAATGCAACCAGGCAGGTGTGAGGGTCACAGCCAGTTTGTGGTCCAGTGTCTTGACCCCCGCTGATTTCTTTGTCTGACCGTCAGAAGAACCCCTTAATTAGACCCTTTTCGTTTGCAGCGTCTGTCCAACGGAGCCAGCAGACACACAGCAACAACCCCTTCATTAAATGCTCCTGGATGACTTGGCAGAGCCTCAGTTTGCCAAATCCAGCTTCACTCTCTTTTCTGAGAAATGACTGTGTGTAATCCTTAATTTGAAGAATATTGTGTTTCACCTAGTCACACCCTAATGAATAAAATTATCTTTACTTAATTAAAGGAAATAAATAGACACAAGATATATATGTGCGTGTGTGTGAATAGATAACATACAATATTGTCTAGGTCAGTGAGTTTAATGTATGTAGACTAGCTGTTCATTATGCCAAAGCTCTATTTGTTTTCACCATTTGAGATCTGAATAATCAAGTATGTGTTTGCACACTACTTCTGAATGTTAGTTCAGCAGAATGTTTGCTTTCGGTTAGTGCACGTCTGCAATATGAGAGCCCACTATTATTTAAGATGCCAAGGTAAAGTGATCAAGTGACCAGAAAATAAGCTGGAACACAGCTGTGAGGGAATTAAGTCAAGCATGGCTTACTGGCAGCCAGATCTGTTGACAAAAACAAGAAGGCCTCCTCTGTACAGATTCTGGCCCAGTGACCTTCACTGGTGGAGAGACAGTGAAAAACAGAGAGGAAAGGCTTCATTCTGCTGTTTTTGGCAAATCTGCCTTGTTGTCTAGGCCATGGAAACTCCCTTTTTAAATGACCCATTCACTCAAACAGACACCTCTTTACATGGAGTCCATCTGTAGGGTTGTTTGGCTCTAACTACGCCTAGTGTAACGTAACCGCAAGCATCGGTGAGCTTCAGCATTAGCAGTCAAGCATGAAGGCATTACGTCATCGTGTATCTCATGAGGAAGTTTTTATTAGTTGATACAAAAACAGGAGATATTTCACGAGGAGATCTGAAGAGGTGTCATCATCTGATCTGTAATCCATCTTTGCGTGTTAGAAGGAAGGACCAAAGCTCCAGTTCAGTAACAGAATAAAAGGAACTTCTACATGAAAAAAAGAAAAAAAAACACAACAGAAAGTTAATTACAAGTGTACAATTTTAGAATTGTAATCATTCTCTGCAATACAGAAAACAACACAATGTAATTACTAACTAATCTGTTTCAAAGTAGTCCATTCTGCTTCTGTATCCAGTATCTAAAATTGTTACTTGAGGTTAAATGTGTGATTTGCACGGCAGAGGAATCTGATACTCTACTGAGCGCTGTAGTATGCAGATAATTCATCAGTTTCAGGTAAACGCTAAATCTTCTCTTTGCTACATAAAAACAATCCCAAATAAAAAAAAAAAAAGGTTGGGGTGATGGGGAAATGGAAAATAAAAGAATCTTACATTTACTGTTTGACTTAATTCATGTTGCCAAAATAGAACTGTTTTTTTGCACTTAAGGCCTGCAACACATTAAATACAATTATATCTATGCTCATTTATGCTGGTAGCAGGTGATTTGCACATTTTATTGCTTCTACACTGCAGTATATCATTAAATGATTCAGGGAATCTGCAGGGATTTCAGTGCATAAAAGGCAGGGGCACAAGGGGACATGTCCCTTATTAACGAGGTTATCCACTGTATAATTGAACCTTTTACCTGCATTTGTAATAAATCATTTTCAACTGGTATCTTCCCCAATCAAATGAAAATAGCTAAGGTTGTACCAGTTTACGAAGGTGGTGATAAAGAATCAGTATGCAATTATAGATCATCAGTATGGATTTAGAAGTAATCATTCAACATCTTTAGCAGTGATGGATTTTGTTGAACATGTAGCAACAGCTGCTGATCAACATCTGAATACAGTCAGTGCGTTTATTGATTTGAGGGAGGCATTTGACACCACTGACCATACTAAGTTTCTGGATAAATGCGACCATTATGGCTGAAGAGGTATCACACAATCATGATTAAAAGGCTGTCTAAACAACAGAATTCAATATGTTGGCATTAATAATCTAATTCTCAACAGGTGGAGTCCCTCAGGGTTCGGTCTTAGGACCAAAATTATTTACACTTTATGTACATGACTTTTTTTTTTTTCATCAACTCAGCTGAAGTTTATTATGTTTGCAGATGACACTACTGTATTTTGTTCAGGGAAGAATGTACACTACTATTAAAGAAATAGTTCTGTTTAAAAAAAAGAAGTGGTTTGATTTTAAGAAGTTATCTCTGAATGAAAATAAAACTATAAGTATATTGTATTCTCTGGTAACAGAAACTACAGTAATGTAATGTTGCATTTAAATGGGAAGAAGAAGAAGAGTAAAGGAAGCCAAAGTCTTAGGTTTGATCACTGACTGCAAACTAAGTGGAAAATCACATATTTTATATGTTATACAGAAGGTGGCAAAATCTGTTGCTATTTTGTTTAAAACAAAAGACTTAATGAACAAAAATGGATTGTATTTAATATATTGTGCCTTAATTATGCCCTATCTTTCTTATTGTGTGGCGATATGGGGGATAGCTGAAAATAACATCTTAGAAATTGAGAGATATGGTGTATATAAAAATATTGGAATTCATGTTGAACGTTTTAAATAAGAGCCTTCCAGTCTGCATTCAGGAATTTTTCAAATTAAGAGTGTGTCACTATAATTTGAGACGTTTATTTATTGTTGAAAATATTAAAACATGAACTAAAGTGAAATCAAGATGTGTTTCAGTTCTGGGTGTTAAATTATGGAAGTGATCGGTTTAAACAGTTTATATCATTGAATAGGTTTAAAAAATAATTAAAGTGTAAAATTATCAATGACTATGTTGTAAAGTCTGTGTAATCATATAAGCATATGTGTTTATGTCTATATGTATGTTAAAATGGCCTGTGCTAAATAGCTAAACTTGTTTATTGGCTTTTTGATTTTGTTTTTCTTTTTTACAAATAATTTCCTTTAAGAGCTGATTTTTTCTTGTTGAAATAGGATAGGCAAAGAGATAAGCATTTGCTTCTGCCTATTCCTTTTTTTGGTTATGAATTTTGATTGTTGGGTATTGTTTTGTGTTTTATTATTTACCGAAAAATAAACAGTTACTTACTGACTTACTTGCAAGCCTTTGGTGGACCCCTGTAACCTCAGATTTGTCAGTCAACAGAGCATCAAGAAATCACTCATTGGTAGCTGGTACACGGGCAAGGGATTACTTTGGGAAATCTTTGCTAAGTATTATAATCCAGAGCTACATGTCCCATAAAACTTTACAATAAAAGCCTTATACTGACCTTGTGTAGATGTGTTGTCAACATCTCTGGACTTGGAGGCGTCTGGGATGGACCAGCACACAGAGGAAACTTATATTGTCACCAGACAAATCTTTATTTCAGATCTTATTTTCTAAGACGTGAGTGTTGTGTGCTATGGACCAAAGTCAAAGAGAACCATCAAGGCTGTTATCAGCAATAAGT
>JBAMYA010000004.1:9081573-9107833 GCA_037176975.1 Arrhamphus sclerolepis | reverse complement strand
AAGGTAGCGCATGTAGAGCGGCTTGATGTATCCTTTGGAGTGGGGGAATGGTGGGATATATATAGATATATATATATATATATATATATATATATATAGATGTATTTTTTTTTTTTTTTAAAAAGAAGGTCAAAACCACATTTTCCATACATTAAAAAGTCATGGCTGAGAAAGAAGAGGGTACAGATAATGAGATAGCATGAATCTAGAAATATTTAGGCCAAATTTTAATGTCTATGTATTTCAGTTGCATGAAAAATTTCCACCATTTAAGTTGCACAGATTTAACAAAAACATTTAAGAACCAGCGTATGCATCCAACATACTGAGTTGTTGTTCAATATTTTCTTGGAGGTGTGCTTCATTTTCTGTTTGAAACTTCAGTAGATAGGGTTAACATAGTGTAATGTTGTGCTGACGCTAGTACTGGGTTATACTAGACATTGTACCGATTAAAAAACACATATTGCCAGAGAAAAAGATTAAAGATAAATGAAGAAGTGAATTTTTTTCCCCCCAGAAGAAGGGATCATCTTTCAGTGATATTGAGTAGCAGACCATAACGTCACGGAGAAAGAGACAGTAGATGCACTGAGGGGGAGGCTGAGACAGCGTGACAGACAGGGGGTTGGAGAGGAAATCTTGCTGTGACAGTCTTTTCATTCTTTATGAACGATGTTTTTCTTCCCACTCGGCTTTCTTTGCAACTTCAAAGTGTCAATCTCAGCTGAGTGATTGGGCCCTATTGTTGTGGGAACCTTGAATATTCATCAGGGTCTTCCCTCTCTGGCCAGTACTTTGAACTCTCACTCCTTATTTCATGATACAGGAATAACTGTCTCCTGAACTACTTGTCACTGATTTGCCATTTGTAGCCTCACTGGCCTACTCAGTATATCAGTATATCTTTTGTTTTTGCTTTTTCTTCCGATTAAAAGGAAGAAAACAAAGTTGTTGAGTTTCTCCCAAATTCACTATTAAAGCTTGACCTAAAAACATAAAGTGAGCCTACGCCGTGATTGATATACAGAAATTCGTGCGGTGGCTGACTTCTTAGCCAAGTGGAGGTGTAGTTGTTGGCGTGTGATATACTGCCGTACTGCGGTACGTGTTCTCCTGGGAGCAGTCCGTGCAGGACCACAAAGTCTGATTTGCAATTCCAGTCCAGCTGAGTGTGCTGTGTCAGAGGCAGTTAACATTCACCCCAGTATGAGTCAGTGTAAAGAAGAAAACAATTTTGAGACTGTGAAAAAGTTATGCAGCGTTGCTTTAGAGTTCTTACGTGCATGTATCATATTGTATATAGATGGCGTTGGAAAGTGTAATCATAGATTTTGATGGCTACAGTACACCGCAAGGAGTGTAAAACAGAGTTGATTCTATCTGTGCTCATTACTGTGTTTAAAAAAAAAAAAAAACCATGTACATCTTGATCCTTGCTCGTCAGATAAAGGCTGTCTCACAATGCGATCTTTAAGTGGTATTAGAAAAATACCTTTGGGTTTCTGTTCTGCCTTAAGCTAAAACTATTGTGGTTTTAGTCCCAAATACATTTCTGATCTGCTGATACGTTATGAATTATCCAGATCTCTCAAGTCATCTGGGACAGGTTTGCTTTCTGTTCCCATCCAGAGCTAACACTAAATATGGAGTGTTTAGTCCTTATCCTCTGTATATCTGGAACAGGAAATTTGTTCCAACTCCTAATTATTTGAAATACATCTGGGATTATTAATACATGTTTAGGACTATTCATATTTTTCAAAACACAGTAATGGCACTGTTGATAGCAGTTGATTTATTCTTTATTAGTCTTATCTAGTTTAAAAGTCATTTATTTTTTTCAGTCTTTAGCTATTTGTTTTTTACTCTTTTCCTTTTGTAATTTGTGCTGTTGTTTAGTTGTATTTCTGAAATCGGTACATAACCTGGATCTGGTGGCAGTTTTCAGCCAATACATCCTAAAAGCACTATTAAGTCTTCAGTGTTAACTCTTCAAAAAATGTATAGATTTTTTTTTTTTTAATCCTCCTCTGGTAACTCAATAAAGAGAGAAAGAAAATCTTTGTCATACCGGATGATGAAGATGGTGACTGTTGCAGGCCGATCAGGCCATTTGGGGCAGACAGCTGTGTTGCCACAGTAATAAACTGCTTTCCAGGATTCTATGACAGGACTTTAACTGTGAGCTGCTGAAAATCCTCCAAATTTCACAGGGCTGAAGCTCAGTTTGGCCCCAACTAAAACATCTTTCATGATACGCATTCCTTTCCTGCTCAGGGTAATTTCATCATCCGTGTTCTGCTATAGCTTTCTGTTTCACAGGTTAGCGGTGATTTTTCACAGCCATCCATCTCATTCTTCTGTCTGCCTGATGAAAGATATGTTTGCTCCTTTAAAGGCCTTCTCTGAAATAAAAAACTCACCTCTTTGCCATGGTGCATTGAAGCACTCTCACTTGTATTAATGTAAGGTCTCCGTTTCAGAAGAAAATGTTTGTTTTATGAAACAGAGAGAGATCATTTCAAACAACCGCAGTGAATTAATTGATCTATTAATGTTTGAGGGGAGACTGCAGAGAGTACAAAATCTACAAAACAAACTTAATATAACCTCAGGGTTAACCTACTCCCCACAGGCGCCCTCTCCAAACTGAAGCAACCAAAGTAATGCTTTTCCAACTGTTTTTAGAGGTCAAAAGCCTGACGTGGAGCATCACGGAAAGACATTTAACTTTTCTTTTTTCTTTTCAAATAGGAGGAACATGGTACTTGGTAAATAAGACCATAGTTTTAGACCGCTGAGGGATGTCTGACCTGCACCCCTGGCCTCACAATGAAGTCCTATTCCTGGGGGATTTGATGAAATAGACTGGCTTGAACATTTTTAGTGGGATTACAGGCACTATCTAACTACTGCCAAAAAAGGGGGAAAAAACATGCTGGTTTTTTTTTCTTCTTTTTTTTCTCTTTTACTTAAGACAGCAGGTTTTTCAAAAGCCGAGGTTAATTTAGAAAGAAAATTGAAGCAGAAGAGGCTAAAATATTGTGAATATCAGTCAGGCCAAACCCTAAACTATACTACATTCCATGTTTTTGGTAATAAAACATATGACGGCTCCATCTAGTGCCTTACAAGGAATTTTGTGTCTCTTTCAGAATTTTCACTAATCCTGAGGATGAAATGGCCAAATAAAACCAGACTTTAAATTACGGTTTTATGCATATCAAGTGTGTTTATTTCCCATTTCATTTTCTGCAAACTTTGTGGTCTTGCTGAGATTGAAGGAGATGCAGGATGATTCTTGCAGTGGAGGAATATATGAAGGAAAATGCCAGAAAGTAGGTCTTGCAACCACTCTGGCCCACTTTCATCCCGTTTGTGAAGTGTAGTGACCCCCACTTACAGAGCTGCTCACTCCCCCGGACCCACCGTCCTTGGCTTTTGGGCTGAGTGGGCTGTCGGTAAGAGGAAGCTTCACTCCGGGCCTTTTAGGGGGCTCAGAAGGGTGTGTGAGATGCACTGAACCATTCACATTGCTCCCCATGTGCTCATGCTCGGGAGTAGCCTGACTTATCACATGTAATACGCTGTTCTGAACAAATCGGCAGTGACAGCAGTAACAGGGGAGAGGTAGTTTTTAGGAGTTGGAGTTCCCACCCAGTCAGCCTTTAACAGAGGACAGGTGTTGGGTGGAGAGGCCCATTTGGCTGTTAGTTTTTCTTTCTTCACCGCATTTTTTTTTTTGTTAGCTTTTGTTGGCCTCTCCTGGTATCATTTGAAACTAAACTTGATTCAAGGAACCGGTTTTGCACTTATAAATCCATAACATCTGTGTTCATGGACTTTTATTGCTGCTGGAGATACTTATGGTTTGAGTAGGTGTTGTAGAAGACCAATACAGTCTAATAGCGTAATTACTGGTCTTACCTTGGAACAAACACAAATCTTTCACCTGTATTAAATGTGTGCCACTTGTCATTTTTTTTCATTCCCTGTGGTTTCGCATATTGTGTGTGCGTGTGACGGATAAGTGTAAAGTTGCAAAGCTGAATTAGTGCTCAGAGGTGTGAGCTCTAATTGCCTCTAATCACCTGACGTGTGATGGCGTGACTCCTGTTGCAGTCCGACGAGTGTTTTGCGTTCTCACCCTTCACACTTGCAGGCTCACACGAGTAGCTTGAACGTACACATTTGAATTTTGATACCACATTCTGGTTTGCAGATTAATGCCTGGTCTTTACAATTCACTAAACACGTGCATGTGCAGCTTTAGTTCCATGTATATTATGTCAAGGCGAGGCGGTGAGTTGGGGGGGGGGTGGGGTGGTACAAAGACTTATTTTAAAACTCTCTGGACCTTTTGGAGACAAGGAGCAACTGTACCTCACTAAATAGGAAGAATAGAGTATAATTCCACATATATATTAGAAAAAGAATACCCAAACATTTGATGTGCGTCAGTAACTAACGAGTTTTGCTACTGAGATTATATGTTTATGTCTGGTAGGAGAAGAACATTCTACCAAATAGGTCTTGAAAACAGGTATGACGCATATAAACTCACTTCAAACTGCAAAGTCAGGATGGACAACCAAGCTACACTCACTTGTTTTGTTTTGTTTTTCTAACTTCAAATGAGATCAGAGCTCAGACTTTGCCTTTCTGGAATTTCATACCATAAGGTTTTATCTGAGTGCATGTGCTCTGTACGTTTATAGCCTTTAGTTCTTTCTGTAATTTCTCTGCTACTAGTTTGCTTTGTGGTTATCATTCTGAAGACTTTTTTTTTTTTCTGTCTATAACTCCTCATCCTACACAGGCTCACACCCACGGCTCTGATTCACCCCCTTTCTGTGTTTTGGCGATGTGAGAATTTGCAATTTGTGGGTGTGTGAGTGTGTGTGTGTGTGTGTGCTAAACACAGAGAGGACATGTGTGGACTCAGCTGTTCGCTCCATGGTGAGGCTGCTGTAGAAAGGGTTGGACGAGCAGCCCAGTGAGAGAGCAACACAGTAACACCCTCCTCTCCCTCTCTTTTGTCCCCCTCTTTCCTTCTCCATGTCTGTTTTTCTCAGGTTGTCAGTGTGGAGTAGAGCTGGAGGCTGCCAGACGACTGTGGGAAGTTCCTGAAAGTGCACAGAGGCAGTCAAGGAGAACTGAACTTTTTTTCACAAAAAGGATATAGAACGCACCCTCGTATCACCGCCTCATTAGAAGGGGTGTGATCACTGTTGCATCGCGCTTGGGATTTCAGGGAAGTTAGTGGTGACATGATGGTGGTGCTGTGGCTACTCCAGGAGTGGACCTGGCTGGTTGTTTTTCTGGTGACTGGACTTGTATCACTGAGCCGTGGATCTGATGGTGAGTACTGTGCTGCAGAGCAGCTCTCACTTAACTGTGCTTTCACCGTCTTGCACTGATTTGTTGCAAAATGAAAGAACACAAGTGAACTTCTGTAACTGTGTCTTCTTTGGAGATGAGAGAATGATCATACACTTTCTTTCAGACATTTTATTGATAGCGTCATGAGGTGACAAGTTGATTGTGCTTTTTCTGTGGGGTTATCTGTCTATTTTTCTTCCCTCTGGGATTCATGACGAACAAAAGCTCATATGATCTCCGCAGGGGTTACCGTGAGAATGGGTGTGCATTTACTAGCCCTGTCCTCTCCCTGCTCAGTACCCCCCTTCTCTAGACCCAGTTTAATATTTTGAATTGTTTGAAGATTGACAGCCAGTTGTCTTTTACGATGAATGGCAGTAGCGTCATGGTGCCCTGCAAGGTTGTGACAGGTTCAGAGGGTCGACAGGCTCCCACCCTCAAGAGCATGACACTTTGTACTGTTTGATATGTCTGATTGGTCAGATATAGCAATGATGGCTTGAGGATTTCCTGCTTTTTGTTTTCACATGTACACAGGTCCGATTTAACAATGTCTTCCAGCTGAACCATATAAGTACATAAATACATGAATCCCATAATTTCCCACTGTCTTTTTTCTTTTTTATCAATCAGCAGAGTAACAGAAAATCCACCTGCAACTATTTCTGCTGTACCCCACTGCTTAACTTGAAAACAAATTTATTTATTTATTTGTTGCTCCTGGAAAAGCTCGACCCCACTATAAAATTTGTAAAAAGATCGTTTGTACACATCTCAGAAAAAAAAAAAAAAATGAAGACTAGGGTTCGAGCAGAAAAGTAAGAAAAAAAAGAGCATAGAAACTTAAAAGACTCCCGCTTTTGCTCTTTTAAACGTTCTGGATACATTTCTGTTACACTGTTAGATGTTACAAAACAGCAATGTCATCACATCACATAAAGAAATGTAATGAAATCTCACACCAAAGTATATCATTCATTCATTCATTCATTCATGTTTGAACTTTTAAGGTTTTGTGTAAGGCTCCTGTGCAGCAAAAAAATGTTTAAATATGTCATGAGATCGAGTTGTTTTGACTTTTTTGGGACAAAAAGAGACGATTGAAGATGTTGTTTTAAATTGAGAATTTTCACAGTGTTTTAACAATTGACACACCAAATACTTTTCTTAAACTTACCTACATAATCACCTTGAATTACATTATTTTCTTAAAGTGGAACAGTTAAGCGTATTACCCATGCCTTAAATGATAACCAGTTTTCCACTTTACACTGTACACCAAGTAGTTGATAGTGTGCTGCTCTTCTAACATCAATGAATTAAGGTGGTAGAAAAATAAAGGTTTTCAGCACCTCTGATCAAAGTTACATCAGAATGATAAGTATACGACAGGAAGAGTTGGATTTCTGCAGGGGGAACGACACATAGGTGATATGATTAGGAAAAACTAAATGCATATTAGAAGTCAAGATAGTGTGGTTTGAATTGAATGCCTCGTGCAAAGCCATATTGTACTGAAATTGTGTAAAAACTGAAGACCAGCTGTAAAATTCCCGACTGACTTTGTGCCTCTGCGCTAAATGTAACTTTCACAGTTGGTTATGAAATACCTCAGCTGCAAATGAATGCTTCTCTTGAGATATTTCTTTACTCTTCAAATACAAAGCTAAGTTGAAACCCTTGGTGCTTAAAGGCACACAGGTATTAACAGAAAAAAAAAATCATTCAATATTGCTGATGAATATAGAGATTGATATGCAATCTTCCAGCAGTAGCAGCATAGCAAATTTTATGCTTTTTCCTTCCAATGCAGACTGACAAATTGCAGATGAAATGAAGCTGTGAGTCGCTTGGAAAGATTTCAATCTAAAAGACTTTTCTGCAGAATTGGACTCCCTCAGTTCTCTCTGTGATCTGACCTTTCAGAGGTCACCCAAATGAGTTAAACATGTGGGAGGTTGTCCATAAATCTGAGCTGCACAGCAAGTTTGCCACCTGTTTCTCTAGACCTGTAGACTTCACAAAAGATTTAGCAATCATGGGACAAAACTGTTCTGATTGTTACAGTTTTGATTCATTTAGTTGATTTTGTCTCATTTCCTTCATTCAAATGTTGCTTTATAACTTTGCATGTTTCATAGCTGCTGATTCTACTTATACTAGTCAGGGAGAAAAAGAAAAATCATTTCCACAAATGAACAGAAGTGAGAAAGCCTCTGACTGTGTGTTTGTAAAAAAGTAAAAATTACAGAAGAAGCAGCAGCAGGTTCGGTGTACAGCGCTTCATGGCACAAAGGAACTGTTTTTACATTCAATGCATTATTGTACTGTATTGTATTGTATTTTTCAGCAGCAGATTTTGGGTACTCTCGGGAGTATATTAATTGAGCCTTCAATCAGATTTTTAAATATTCTTCAGTTCAGTATGCTTGAAAGAGATTAAAGACATTTAAAAAAAAAAAAAAGACTAATTAAGTATTGTACAGGGGCTGTTTTACCTGTTTTATGAAGAAACTTGTGTAAATTAACCACAAAAGAAGCTGCTGATGGAGAGCTTCTGCTACTCAATGTCATTATTTGAAATAGGCGTTTCTAAGGTGACTGTCAACGCTTTTCGAAAGATAAAAAACAGAATCCTGCGATACCTAGCTCATACAGATCTCTTTATCTCAATATTGCAAGATTTTCCACCCAAGTTGTTATGAACTGAATGCATCAAAGAAACCATTGATACATTCTTCGTGAGATGAGTGTGGAAATGAGTTTTACGGAGTGAGGTCAGGGTGCAGTGTCGTGTAGCGGTCCGGCAGTATAAAACAGCAGCAGTTGGTCTTGGACAGAGCTAAACTCCTTCAGCCCTCTGTGAGCTGCTTCCTGTCAGGATGTGGATACAGATCCCCCACACAGAATTCGATCCCTAGACAGATGTGCTGCTTCATCGGTCAGGCCTTGAAGCAAACGCTGTCTGTGTTTATATTACAGTTGCTCATGTGCACCCTGTACATATATCTGTTTTGTGAGATTTGGAGGCTTAGGACTAGTTTTGCGAGCTCAGAGGGAGTTCTACTGGGACAACATACTCCAGTTTTGAACATTAAAAATGGAAGGTTTTAAATAATGATCCTTCCCGATGCATGAACAGCTTAAGGCTGATTTATAATTGGATGTCAGTTTTCAATATAGTGTCTATCAGAGTGAAGGATCATGGGACTTAAAGCAATATTGTGGCAATGGAAACACATTAATGTGCATCATCCTTTTACCCTGATGTCACGGACAGCCAGAATAGTGATTGCTTGAAAGGTTGACTTGACCCAGTAGCTCAAAAGATTATAAGAACTGTCTTGAGAGTGCTGATGCAAGGCTCGCTAGCGAAATCACTCTCCAAAAGACCTCCATTATTTTGCACTCATTGTTTCACTGCAGAGATATCTTCTACACATGATTGCTGTCTTTGTGTCAGAAAGAGAAAAGCAAAAGTACAAACAAGTCACCTTACATTTTCTGGGACTTCAACATAATTCAGACACATCCTCCCCGAGGGGCAGGCGATATGTATGCCAGTGTTGTAAAAACCCTGCATGGCAATGCAGAATAAATGCGGCTAACATTGAAAACATATAGAGTTAGAAATCAAAAATGATTGAACAGGAAATTTAAAGAAAAGTTCTGCAGCGGAGCAAATTAGGGTAAATGAGAAGCTTGATACAAGTGTCATAGCAATTAGCTTACAGGCAGCTACCGAGGCAATCAGCAAGCTGTATAAATGGCCACAGGTGGATTTTTCTGACATTTCTTCATAGCCAGTTCTATTATTTCCCCATGTTGTAACTTAAACTAGGTGGCTGCTGACTCTAAGTTCATTCATACCGCATATTACAGCTTAAAGCCTTAGATCCATTGTATCTGGTGAATTAAAGTATATTTGTAAGTAAGTGCATATGGAAACCTTCAACAACCTTGAGTAAAACCAGAAGCATCTACCCACTTTTTCTACAGAGACATTATTGTTGGGTAAAGTGACATAATGGGGAGGTGCTATGGTTGCATTTTCTCAATATGTCTGTAATGAAGCCCAGCATTACTCAGTGGTTTGTGGCTTTTTCCAGTAAGTCCAGACCACATAGAAAGATAGGAGAGCAGTGAGATGCATTGATGGGAATTGTGGGTAGACGATGTTAACAGAAATAACTGAGAGGAGAGGATCAAGGTTGTGTATTGAGTCCCACACACAGAACACAAACACACTCGTGGTGCCCGCATCTACACCTGTTTTATGTCTATTATTATGTGCCTGCGAGTAACTGTGTAATAAATGTGAAGTAAAGCATCCTGCTGTGTATCACATCCAGTCTGTGAACATTTCACATTTATCATGTAATAGAGTATTATTCAAAAGCACATATAAGTGCCTGTATCCACAATCATATTCAATTACAATATGCATGTCACCAGTCACATCTATCAAGATCTGAAAACTTTTTATTTAATGAATCTTTACATTTAACCTCTTTTTTTTTTACACAGTGTTTTTTCTGTCTGCATCAGTTGAATCAGAATAAAGCGGTCATTTTGTCTCTGCGATTACGACTGTCTGTGTTTGAGTATTTGTTGTGGATATAGCATCTCTCCGCTGTATTTGCACCCATGTGCAACATTTTGTCTGTGCAGCCGTTGTGAATACTTGACAGGTTTCTCAGAGAGTTTGACTGAAGAGCAGAGCGGAGACGGGTTCAGCATCAGGCAAATCGCCCTCTTTATCTTTAAAGTTCATGTGGACTCGCCGACGTGGTTTGCAGGAGCCTCGCGGTGATCAGGCAATCCTGTTACAAGGACGGCTTGGTCACAGCAGGTAAACAAAGAGCAGGTTGGTGGAAAACTTCACGGTGGAAACAGATGACCTGCAGCAGCAGACAGTGAGGAATGCGCTCTTCAGACACGGTTCCTTGTGCTTGTAGATTCATTCACATGTGTGAGCGTCTCAAGAGGAGGAGGCCTTTGAAGCCTGTAGGGGGCTAGAAGGAAGGAGGGTCCGAATGTAGGATGGAGGAGGATGTATGGCCACTCTGCAGGTTGGGTGTGACCCCCTCGGGGTCAGAGTGCACCGGGAAAGATGCCTTCTCAGTGGAGGTGGCTTGTATTGACCACCTGGACTAATTCATCTCCCTTTTTTCTCTCATGTCTTCTTCTTTATCTGTGATAAACAGTGGACTTCCTGTGTGAAGGTCATAGCTCACAGAAGTGGGAGCTGAGGTGCTGTGAAGTCTTTTCCAGTAAGACAACAAAGTTAATTGGAATATTTGGTGCCTTTTTTTTTTTTTTTTTTTTTTTCAAGGCACAAATTTCTCTTGTCAACATTTCTTCCCAGTCTCATTGCTGGAAATAACAGCCATGACATCAATCTCCACTTACTGCTTTTTTTGTTCTAATGGCTGAAGCCTTGAAAACCTGCTCCGAGCTATATATTAACATGTCTTGGTGAATTTTAAATTAAAACAGGGTGTTTGACGTTATCTTGTGGTTATCAGTGATAACGCATGCAACCTTCAACCCTAATGTATCACATGCAATTCAATGTATTTATAAAGTGCATGTTTACAATAAGTCATCTCTAGGCAATCACATATATACGGAGTCAGTATAATACCATAAGAATTAATAAGAGTAATAGGTCAAGACTCTGTAATCTGTTTCCCTTTGTTTACCTTTTGCCCACAAATAATGTTTGAATAAGCTCCTTAGTTGCTTAGCTTGAAGAATGCCAAAAATATGCAAAATAATACAACAGGAGCTGAATGAATCAAAAACGTCTGATACAGAATTGGAATTTTCCATTATAATTTCCAAGACTCATAAGTACCATTTAAAAATACACAATTCATCTTCACGTCAGTTTTGCATATTTTTACTTTTGTCACTTGGATGATATTTCGCATTTGCAGCATTTGCGGATGAAGAGGTGATGATCACAAAGGCAGCGGATGAAATGCTGGTATTAATGCAGATGCATCTGGAAGAGCTGAATGTGGTGTGAAAGAGCTCAGAGGTCGAGTTGTATCACCGCTGGTGGTGACGAGCATTGTAATTTACCACTTTTACATACTCCAGTCTCTCATAGTGTGTGTGTGTGTGTGTGTGTGTGTGTGTGAGGGTGTGTGCGTGCATGTGTGTGTGTGTCATATCGTGTCAGTATTGAGGAGAAGCCCGTGGAATGTGTGGGGGATGTAGATCAGATTTCGGGATGACCTTGAGTGTGCCATGTTGCAGACACAGCAATTTTGTGTGTGTGGTGCAAGACAAGGGTTACAAAGACGAAAAAAAAACAAAAAACAATTGGTGTATGCCCAACTATACAGGTGCAAAGATACATGACAAGGGAATATAGAGAAGGGATACGTCACAAACCTCTATTCAGTTTTCTATCTTTCCTCATGTTCTATGTATTATGAGCTAAATATATCAGGCAGTTTCTGAAATTAATTTATTAATGTTAATTTGAACTTTTTGTTGTAATTTGTCAGTGTCAAGGAAACAGCTCTACATTCCAACAGTCTCCCGTGGTGTGTACATCGTATAGCGTCTTCAGTTGCATGTTGTAATAGTGTTAATGGATGAAGACCTGTGTGAAGGTTACAGCTCACAGAAGTGTGACATTAAATTATAACAAAAAGACAATCTAGAAAAACCTTCTTCAAACAACGCCAGAGCAAGTTGGACTCAGACTCAGCTGCACCTCATTTGTTGTCTGAGCTTTTAGCTATTAAACATCATCATGACATTACAACTGATAATGTCTCCCCAGTGACTTAAAGAAAAGGTTTTCTGTACTCCACATCCTGAATCAATCAGCTTATCAGTTTAGATGATTTCAGACAGAAGTTGGCTAGAGGTGTCAAATAGTTGAACTGTATGAAAAGTGTCTTTTTCAAGCATTAAATGATTTACACCTCTTCAGGTAGTACATGACCGTCTGAATGAAGAGCAAACAAAAGAAAACAAAATTGAATCAGTTTTGTGCGTATTTGAATTTTTTCCATTTGGGAGGGAGAGGATGATGATATCCTGAAAATAAAAAGTGTTTGTGAAGCACCCAGTATGGACAAGCACGAGTCATATATTCATCACTCTCTATTTATCACCTCTTCTGTCATACTGGTGAATTTTTATTTACACCATTACATCCAAACTGCATGTGCGTCCATGTTTATCTCCAAATTACTGACTGATGGTGCGTGTGTTAAAAAACTGATTCAAAACTATTGCTATACTACTAATGCCAACACTACTCAGGAAAAAGTATCCCTCATGCTGAAACACCTGTGTGTCTTTCAGTGACTGTGAAATTAAGCTGTAATGATCACACCTCTATATTGTATTCCTCCACCTCAAGTACCTTTGTATCTGTGTGCATTTTGTTTTCCAATCACTGCTTCCCCCTATGAACGTCTGAAGTGTCTTTGGTTTAGTTTAAGAGGCTGGCTTTTGATCTTTCTGATGTCCGAACTTCTGTTACTTTTCTTTCATCTTTTCTAACTTCCCACAGAAATAAAGATAAAGCTGATTTGGATGGAATGCTGAACAGATTTATAAATCACTGCTGGTCTTTTGTGTCTTTTTATTTTTTCTCATCATACTTGCAGAACAGTGATAGAGAAAACAAGGCCACTGAGAGAGGATCAGAAACTTCCACAACCACACCTCCGCAAACTTCCCCTCTGACTGAAACAGCAAAACAGAATAGGTTGAAAGGACACAGAGTACTATTCAAAGAGCAGCTAGTCTGTTTAGTCATCACCTCATCCAAAGAGTTACTTATACGTGTGCCGTTTTGAATGAATAGTTGGCATTCAGGCTACCACACTGCTTGGATGTACACTCATACTAAAAATCAAATGAGGTATGCTTCTCTTGCAGCCAGTGTGCAGCTCTGATGTTTGGACTTTTAACATTTTTGCTGGAACACAGATATTACAGTGTTTGTTCAACAGCTGTGTGAACAAACACAGGATTTTCAGGGGAGATGAGTAACTGAGTAACTTGGTGTTACTGTACTTTAAGACTTTGAATTGCATGTAAAAATTAGACCAGACTCATAGAGAGAGTGAGTGAGTGAAAATTTAGGCTCACATTGAGAGGAGCACATCCATCTATCTAGTGTGGCACAGAGTGGCTCAGCTCACTGACCACAAAAGTCCTCAGGGATAAGCCCCTGCCACAACTAGTTTGACCTCAACGCCGACTGCCTGCACCTCAAGTAAGAATGAAGAAACATCCCTGTGTAATGACCATTTTAATTAGGGATTCATCCATTTGACATCCATCCATCAATCCATCCATCCATCCATCCATCCATTCATCCACCCACCCACTCACCCATGCATCCATCCATCCATCCATCCATCCATCCATCCACCCATTCACCCATCCATCCATCCATCCATCCATCCACCCATCCATCCACCCGTTCACCCATCCATCCATTCATCCATCCACCTACTCACCCATCCATCATCCATCCATCCATCCACTCATCCATCCATCCACTCATCCATCCATCCACCCATCCATCCATCCATCCATCCATTCATCCATCCATCCACCCACTCACCCATCCATCCATCCATCCATCCATCCAGCTCTTTTCATGTCAACTGCTTTTCTGGGTTGGAGTGAGCTGGTCATAAATTACTTCTTGAGTTTGAGTTTTATTTGAGGTGTCTTACAGCTTTAAGTTATCTTGAATATGTGTACTTGAACGCATTTTAATAGCAAAGCAAAAATCAGGAGCTAAAGAATTTTAGCATTCTTCTTCAGAGGCGTAACAAATGAATCATGATTTGACCTTTTGTCAACAGAGGTAGCGAGCTAATAATGACATCAGACAGACATTAAGATATCTGCTCTCCAACAAAGAGTGTTGTTTTGTCTTGTTTTTTCCTCCATAATATGTCCCTTTTTTTATTGATTATTGAATTGTCTTGGAAGTAAATTAAATGATGCTAAACCCAGTTATTCTCATTTTCTCCCCTATACAGCCAACATGTTGGATTCCATGTTACTGAAGAATAGATTGAAGGAGGGATCGGAGCGAACGCTGGAGCAGAGCAGCAGCTCACCTGCAGCTGCTGCTGAAAAAACTCTTTGGTGCCACTGCCACCCACAGTGCCCTGAAGGCTATGTCAACAACACTTGCATGTATGGTGGAACACACACAATATAAAGCTGTTTTTGCATGGAACAGTAATTATTATTATTATGGCTGATTAGTGAAAAGACATCTGGTTACCTTGTGATCAGTAGACCAATGATTACTAAGCATATTAACTGATAAAACCTCTCACCCTTCTTAAAGCACAGCTAATCTTTGCATTAGGCAGTCCGCATTTGAGATTTATACATAAAGTGCAAGTTTTGTATGTCAAATATCGCTAAATGTAATACACAAAGCTATGATGTGAAATATGTTGTGTAAAAGTAGCAATATATTGAAGGTGAAAAAAAATGTCTTATAAAAATATTTATCAATTATTGACATGTAAGTACTGGCATTAACAAATAGAATTGTAATATACGATGTTCCTTTATAGATTAATAGTTTAATGTTATTCTATAAATGTTGATTTGTTTCTGCTTTATCCATTCAATAGCCAAACATGGGAAAAATATTGAACTCGCATATAAAAGCTTCACATTTGCAAGATGGGAAGGAGCAGATATTCTTCATAAAGAACTAAGGCGATTTTTTTTGGCAAAATGATTATTGATTATTACAGCTGTAAGTGGATAGACATTTACAGCAGTTGCAAGATTCATTTAATACCTGGATCCTTAAAATCCTAATAAATAATGAGGTCTGAGGGATCCCGTGTGTGTACAGTTATGTAGTAGTGAAGAGCTAAAGATGCCTGATAAAGGTTTCAAAGGATCTGGTCTCAATGGAGAAAAGAAGGAATACTGGAATCAGATTTAATATGCTGATTTTGAGCCTCAAATAAACTATTTGTGCACTCGTGGCACTGAAAATAATGTTACTTTGTGTGTGTTTTTGTATTTATTTTTTGTGTATTTTGGTAGGACTAATGGTTCTTGCTTCACCATGGCTAAGGAGGAGGAAGGTGGTCATACTGTACTGACCGCAGGTTGTTTGGCACTGAGGGGCTCTGAATTCCAGTGCAGAGTAAGTCTGCAGTTTGTCAGCCTGTGTGTGTGTATGTGTGTGTGTGCGCACGCTTGTGTGTCTGTCTGCAGGAATACTTGTACATGTCATTGTGGTCTTCTTCATGAAGCCTTATTAAGAGTGCCTCTGAAAGAGTCCTCTTTAAATCTAACTTGTCCAGGCCACAATTTTCACTCAAACTTGAAAACCTCTTTTTGTAATTGAGGTAACTGACACTGTAAATATTTATCGTCCATCTGTCTTCATTACTATCACAAATGGTTAATGTTTTTTTTTTCTTTTTTTTTTGTCGAAGGACACATGGACCGTACGTTCATGGAGAGTCATTCAATGTTGCACGGATAAGGACTACTGCAACAGAGATCTGCGCCCGACGCTCCCTCCACTTGTGACTTCAGGTAGTTTCTCACACTGTGAAATCCTGTCCCACTTTAAAGCATGAGTGGCTTTTAGTGTGAAGTCATTCAGGCCACGCTGGGTTGGTGATGGGTAGTGACAGCTTAAACTGTTACAAACCACAGTGTGGTGCTGCAGTGAAGTGGTTCGAGCTATTTGGGGGAGGGGGACAGGAGTCAGGGGGAGAGAGACAGGTGAAACAGAGCCGGCAGAATTGGCTTGTTCTCTCACTCTCTAATGAAAAGGACAGCCTCTCCCCAGGGCGTGCTTGAGTTTCTCACCTCAGGGCGGATGTGAGATATCTGTCCATCTGCTCCTCCACAACAAGCCAACACACACACACACCCACCCACCCACCCACACACACACACACACACACACACACACACACACACACACACACACATTCTTTCTTTCTCTCTCTGAGTGTGAGTCTTCCTCACAAACACTTTTGCGCAGCCAAAGCTTCAAACTGACCTTTCTGCAAACAGTGACATACTGATTTGTCAAGCAAGTAACAAAAAAGAAGAAGAAGAAGAGAAAAAAAGAATGAGCCCATTGTTTTCATCGTTTGCTGCCAAAGTTTGCAACAGTTGTAATAACACTGTTCTTGAAATGTCACTGTGATGCAAGGACTTGGCAGCACTGGTGCAGCAAAATAGAAAAGGGCAAGAAGTGGTTGCTGAAGTGGAAACTTCACAACCGCAGTATGTGGTGTTGTACTGTTAAATCTCAACCAGTGGGTAACTTTGAAAACTATCATAAGAGAAGGTTATGGTTGTAGTTTTACTCACATCATGAAGTCTGCCTTTGTTTTTTCAAAATAAATTATTCTAGAAGAAAAGAAATGAAGACGGGGCGATCCTGTGGGAAACTTACAACTGTGCAGTTTTTATTTCTCTCCTCATCTTTCTCACTGCACATGCATTGTTCACTGCCTCACTGCTCAGCATCTCGAGTGTTCGGGCACCTGAGTTTGCATGTGCGTCTGATTGACAGGTTTGAGGCAGAAAGGCTAGAGCCCCAGAGCTGCTTTAGACCTCAGGGGGTTCTGTAGCGATGTCAGTGTGACACCCGATATGTGGGATTCAGGAACAAGATAAGATCGATGATGCGCTGCGTACGCGGGGTTGTATGCCAGAATGAGAGAGAAAGAAGAGGAAGAGCTCGTCCGTGCCAATTAAAATGAGAAAGATGCTTGAAATGATAACTATGAACAAATGAGTGCCACCACTTATTGATCAGGTCTAATAATGCTGAGTCTTCTTATTACCCAGACCAGAATTCATGTTCATTCCTACTTAATAAATGAATAGATAGCTTGTGATTCATATGGATATACTGTATCTCAATTCTGTTTCAGAATATGTGGACAGCAGTATCCAGTACATAGCTCTCTTCACTTCAGTCACAGTTTGCAGTATCTTTTGTGTCATCCTCGTCTCCTGCTACTTAAGGTATGAAACATTTAAGTGTGAGAGACTAGAGTATGTAAAAGCGGTAAATTACTCCAGCTTGAATACTGTGCATGTACAGTATCTCCTTTCTCAGCCAACACAACATGTTTCTGTGGCAGGTGTAAGCGCCAGACATCACAGCCGCGATATAGTATTGATCTTGAGGGGGGTGAGACCTACATACCCCCTGGGGAGACACTGAAGGACCTGTTGGAGTATTCCCGAAGCATTGGGTCAGGCTCTGGGTCAGGACTCCCTCTGCTGGTAAGAAAACCTGCGTGCTCTTCGACTTCACAAGATCAAACCCAATATGCTTGATAACTTCAAAATACTTGTCTGAAATGTAATTATATAAAAAGAATGTGTAAAAAAAAAAGATGGGTCTATGTTACATTTAAACTATACTCACATATAAAACTCCAGTAATACCTTAATACAAATTATTTAGTATGTATAAAATAAACTAACAACAATTAATGAAAATTTTAGGACATGGATCCTTAAATTAAAAACAGCCCTATTTCTAAACATGCTGGGAAGTAAGCTATTTATATAAACAAAATATAAGGACCCTAGATGTATTTGGAAATGATCAAATGTTGAAAAAGAGAAGTTTTGTAGTTTTTAGATTTATACTTATTCTGAATTTTATGCCAGCAACGAATTTTAAAAGATTTGGATGGAGGCTTCAAAGACAATAAATGTACGATAGCAAAAAAAAAAAAAAAGATGAGTTGCATGATTTGATGTGAAAAAGTCTTTTAGAAGAAGAAAGTATGGCTATTGAGACTTTAACTCTGACATAGCCAAATGGGTGAACAGTTTCTTAATGAGATTTTTCAGTGATAAAATGCAAAAATAAAATCTGGGGAAATCTGTTTTTTCAAGGAAAAAGAATGTGCCCACCAGCCTTCTGGGATGTTTCTTCAATAAACCTAGACATCTCACAGGCACAAGCCGCCATCCCACCTTGCCTCAAGACATCCACAACAATCCATGTTTCTAAAAAACTGTCTCTGGTGGACTCAGCAGCTACAGACCAGTTTCAGTCACTCCTGTGGCCATGAAGTTGTTTGGAAAAGTGGTGCTGCATCATATCATTGCCAACCTACTTCCTTTTTTGAGCCATATCAGTTTGCACACTGCACATGTAGTTTCCCCCTTTAATTCTGGGGGAGTTACGTGAGGATACTGTTCATAGATCACAGCTGCAGTTTGGACAAAATACTTCTCATCACTGGTCACAGACTATTAAACTGTGGACAATTGCACCACTTAACTCTGTCTATGTGCTGCTTCTAACACTGTACTCCGGTGACTGCACACCAGGCCACGCCTCCAACTCCATCATTTAATGTGCAGATGACGCCACTGTGGTCAGATTCATCTCAGGGGGGGCGGATGAGTCAGCCTACAGGGACGACATCCAGAAACTGACAGAGTGGTTCCTGGTGAACAACCAATCACTGAACACAACAAAAGCAAAATAAATCTGTGCTTCTGGAAAAAGAAAAGCCCAGTGTTGGCCCTGATCAACATTAATGGGGAGTGTACGAAGAGAGAACGCAGCTTTGGGAAATTATATCATGAGTGGCCTCTCCTAGACTGAAAATACAGCAGCGATGATGAGGAGAGACTGTGCTTGCTGAGAATCCTGAGATAAAATAGAAGATAGCTCAGCAGAGGACTATAAAGTACGCACAAAACGTCATAGGCCGATCTCTGCCCTCACTTGAAGATATTTCTCCGTCCTGCCTTTATTTTTGCAGAGCCACAACCATCCTCAAAGACACCACACACACTCACCATCATCTCCTTGAACTCTTCCTCTGGCAGGAGGTGCAGACCCAGAAAGAACTCACACCCCCACATTCAAAGACACTTCTTCCCCAAAGCTGTTAGTACCTTAAACACAAACACGAGCCGAGTGGTTAATAGTATTCATTATTCATTTTGAAATGAATCTATTTACGCCTTGTTGCATCTCAAGTACAAGCTATTGTAGTACAGCTCAGGACAAGCAAAAACAAGTTTTACACAAGGAGATTTTAGTAAACCCCTATTTAAAAAAAAAAAAAAAAGCATAATTCTGTAATTGAATAGAAAAGGAAACTTTGTTTTTCTTTTAAATAGGTTCAGCGCACCATCGCCAAGCAAATTCAGATGATCAAGCAGATCGGAAAAGGGAGATACGGAGAGGTCTGGATGGGAAAATGGAGGGGGGAGAGAGTGGCTGTCAAAGTCTTCTTCACCACAGAGGAGGAGAGCTGGTTCAGGGAGACAGAAATTTATCAGACCTTTCTCATGAGGCATGACAACATACTGGGTAAGAATACTGGGTAGGTTAAATCATATATGTTGTATAAATTAGGCACTGGTATTCAACACACTCACCTCTGCTATCTTATCCTCAGGATTCATAGCAGCCGACATTAAAGGAACTGGATCGTGGACTCAGCTCTACCTAATTACAGACTACCATGAGAATGGGTCTTTATATGACTACCTCAAGTCCAACGCCTTGGATGTCAAGGCTTTGCTAAAGCTGGCATACTCCTCCATCTCAGGCCTCTGTCACCTGCACACAGAGATCTATGGCACACAAGGCAAACCTGCAATTGCACACAGGGACTTAAAGAGCAAAAACATCCTGGTAAAAAAGAACGGATCCTGTTGTATAGCAGACCTGGGGCTGGCTGTCAAGTTCAACAGGTAGCGTCCATTCTAAAGTCTTAAATAATTCACATGAAGTACAGGGTTATCTGTGGCATGAAAAAATAGATTTGTCTTCATTTTGTGTTTCAGTGACACCAATGAGGTAGACATCCCTCTAAACCTACGAGTAGGTACAAAGCGGTACATGCCACCTGAGGTGTTGGATGAGACCTTGAACAGAAGCACTTTCCAGTCTTTTATAATGGCTGACATGTATAGTTTTGGTCTTATTCTCTGGGAGATGGCCCGGCGTTGCATCTCTGGGGGTCAGGAAGCTTTTTTTTTTTTTTTTTTTTTAATTATATGATGTTTGATTAATGAGTATTTATTCTGAAAGATTTTTGTTTTCCTTACAGGTATTGTAGAGGAGTATCAGCTGCCCTATCATGACCTTGTCCCCACTGACCCTTCCTACGAGGACATGAGGGAGGTCGTCTGCATTAAGAAACAAAGGCCGTCAATTTCTAATCACTGGAGCAGTGAGGTATATTTTTTTAATGTTTGTAAATTATTGATTTGACTTTTGTTGACACACATGCTTTAAGTGCCACTGTAGGATACCAACTAACATGGCCAACCTGCAGTCCGGCACCCCGACCACCACATGTATATATATTTTTGGACCGCAATAGTGTCCTTTATGTTCAATAAATGGACAAACTATTGACTATCATGTTAAAGATTGTGCTGAGTATTAATTTATATGCACGCGTGTGTCTATAGTGTCTACGACAGATGGGGAAACTGATGTTGGAGTGCTGGGCTCACAACCCAGTCAGTCGCCTCACAGCCCTGCGGGTGAAGAAGACCCTGGCGAAGATGTTAGAGTCGCAAGACATCAAAGTGTGACACAGAGTCAAGAGACATGCTTTCATCACTCAGAGACTTGTCATTACCACTGGCACAGACCACTTATACTGGCCATCAGAAGAAAGGGAAAGACTAAGAGACTGAATGATAGGACAAAAGAAGCTGACAAGGACGATGGACTGAGATGATGGTCACCATGAACCCAGGAAGAAAAAATGAGCAAAAGATTTATTGTTTCAAGGGAGATTTTCTCTTCCTTCGTCTGAACCATCCTTGCCTCAGACCAAGTGTACAGGTTGTGCTTTCTGTGAAAGCTGAGTGATTGCCGGGTCCAGGCTGTCCGGGTGGACATGTGGCGAAGGACCTCAGCAGTAGGCGACTGAAGTCCTTCTGATCAGGTGGAAGACGAGGAGTTCCAACGCTTCTTTCTTAAAGCCATATAGCAGTATTAATATGAGCAGTTTTTGTACTGTGACAACTGCTTTTGTGTGTTTGTGTGTGATTTTTTTTTTTTTTCATGAAATTCATTGCATGAAGAGTTTACAGTCGACTTGATCCAAAGTGATTGTCATTCTAACTCAAGCTTATTGGCCTTGTTGTTATTATTATTATTAATTATTATTTTATTATCATCATTACTATTATTAATAATATTATTATTACTAGAACTCAATGACCAAAAAAAGGTGAGGATGTTGTGTCAAAAATCTAAAAGATGGAACAAGGATCACAAAAGTACTGTAAGTGGCATGGAAATGAAATACCTGGAGGAACATTCTGCATTTAATTAGGTTAATTACAAACAGGACATTGGGTTTAATTAGAGTGGCCGAGTATCTGAAAATCTCCACAAAAGAAACGTCAGTGCTGACAGGTATAATTACAGGATTTAGAGGAACATTTCTTTCGCCTTCCATCTTTCAGCAAGACGATGCCAAAACTCGTACCACATCCTTTTCAACAGGATGGTGTTGTAGTAGAAGAGCCTGGGTGCTGAACTGGCCTGCGTGCAGTCCAGACCTTTCACCAGTTAAAACATTTAGTACAACATGAAAAGAAAAAATGTGACAAAGAAAGAAAAAAAAAAACAGGCTCAAGTTCTACATAAAACAAGAATAGAACAGAATTTCTCTCCAGCAAGTGATCTCCTCCATTCCCAGACGTAAAGGATTAAAACATGGGATGCTACAAAGTGGTAAGCATCTCCCTGTCCCAATTTTCTTTTTTATTTAGATGTATTGCTGCCATTAAATTTATTCATGTTTTCTGTGTTATATTGTGAATAAAATATGGATTTATGAAACTTGTATTGTATGGCCCTACAATGACCATTTTTAAATATGCTTTACTGCAATATTAAACTAAGACCTCTTGTTAAGACCATCAGCTGAGTTCGTGTACTTCGTCACGCTCTACTCTTTCCACCCACAATGCATCTTTACAAAATTGATCTGAACTCTTAATTATTATTGCCTTGCAGGAATGATTTGAAAATGTGTCTTCAGTCATTTATCAACTATAATTGTACATATCTATGATGTGGATTTGAGCCACATTCCCCAATAAAAACAACTCTGGGTTTCACTTTTTAATGTTGCATATAAATATAATTTATTATTAGTCTTAAAAATTCTTTCTTACACTTTGTACAATAACTTGACAGATGAAATACAAGCTGTTACGAGGAAACTCATGAGTGCCAGAAACAGACGGGCTACATTCTCACTATACACAATAATAATCATGAAGCTGAAGAACAACAAGGGAATGCAAAGGCTAGCCCACTGAGAATGTAAAGATTGTTTCAAAAGGATGCAAAGTTTGCATAGACGGCTTTACGAAAAACTCGGACGACGGCAATTTAAAAAACAAACAAAAGAGGTCAATAAAAAAAATAAAAATTAACCCATACAAAACAGCTGAACTTCTGCGAATGCTGCTGCATAAAGGAATGCATTTACAGCTATTACTAATTTTTATGCACATAATCTGTCATCATAACATTGATGGCTTCTTTCATTTAATATACAAACATCAAAGTCTTAAGTTCAAGTCTACACTTTCCTCCAAAAGTACAGATGAATGTGATTTAATTCTGAACACATGAAATGACACAGTATTTAGTTGACCACCTCTTGTATTAAATTCATCTTCAAACATCGAATGCCACTTATTTGGTAAAAAGTAGCTGTTTTAAGTTGCATTGGTTCTACAAAAATATACTTGCATGATTACAGTATCTTCCTCAACTGGAGTCTGCCAAGTAAATGATAATATACAAATCATAATCATCAGTCCTTAATTTTTCTTGTTTTTTTTCCAGCATGTAATATTTTCTTGCTCTCTCCTTTCAGGGGGAGATAAACTTTCAGTATTATCCAAATCATCTGCAGGAAAAACAAAAGTAACATTTCAAAGAAAAACAACAGTCAGAAAACAACACCGATGCAACTTATCAAACATATTTTAAAGCCTAAAGACAATAATATAAAAGAAGCGCATGATCAAAAATCAATAATTATACATGAGTAAAAAAGTATTAATAGCAGTTACAACAGGAAGATAAAATGAATGATTTCCTTCTGTTCTTATATAAGTGGCTGCTCGCATGAGTCGTTGCTGCACCAGGTGTCCACCAGATGATGCTGTGATACCATCCAAGATAATGAACGCTGCAACTAAGTTAAAAAAAAATAAAAAATTCTGCAAAGTATTCATAAGCAAGCAGAATGAGAAAAGAAAACAAAAGATATTGTATAAATAGAAATAATATTAAATACCATGTCATCACAGAAGAAATACAATTCCTTGGAGTTGCCATGGAAACTGATTTAGTAGAGTAAGTGAGTCTTCCTCCCTGGATCCTATGACCTCTTATGGTGTCACTAACTCCTGGATACTGTGAGGACATCATTAACATTCGCACAGTACATAAAAAAAAACAAAACAAAAAACAATGCACAGCTGTTTCCACAGAAAACTGGAGCCAAAAATATCTAATTTTAGTTGCAGAGAGAGGGAGGAACGGCTAGAGAAGTGACTGGCAAAGAGTTTTGTTTACTTTCCAAATTTTTAAATCCTTGTTGCCAGTATTTAACTGGGTCATGGCTACAGTAAGTAGACCTGACTGTAATCTCTCTAGTCTGAGTGTGCACTCAGCCAGTGTTTGTGAGCATGAATGTCATTTGTCAGTGAAATGCCAAATAAGTGTATCATTTTTCTTATTTTTTTTATTTTGTGTGTGTATGTGTGTCTTCTTCCACTCTGGATTGTCATACTCTCAGATGGGAAGATGTCAGTGCTCAGTCACAGCAGGAACAAGGCTGTCATGGCGTCCCATCTCTTCCAGTACTTGAGCGAGGCGGCTGAGGTTGCCATCAGGAAAATGCTGGGCCTCCCACAGGTCCAGGATGACTCCCGTAGGACTGGATTTGGTGGCAAAGTAGTTCAGATACCTAAATGAAATGATTTTGATGAGAGAGTTGAAAAAAAAAAGTTGAATGGATTTACTTGAATACACTCATTCAGATTTGATGCAACACACTGAAAGTGTGCACTGGGGTGATATTTGTGTGCTTTTAGCCCTAGAACCTAATGCAATATGAGTGTTGCATCATAATTTTCAACACATTAAAAAAACACAACAACCCAAAAACCAACAAAAACCCAACATTGATAAATTTAAGAGATATGCTCCAGGAAACAGATATAGATTAACATCAAGGTAAGGTCAGTCATTTACAATAAAAACCAAAGCTTTAACCTTTCAAGTGTCTATTTTATTTCATGTCGGTAGGTTTTTAAGAGGCAGAAAAATAGAGTAATAGTTTTAAAGTTTTACGTTTTCTGGGGGAAATCCTCAGGTATTGGAATGGTCTTGTGAACAGAGCCCAAAAAGGTCCCAAATTGTTTTAAAAATTAAATTAAAACATGGTCTTTTGTTATCTGCCATCTTCACAGGAATTTTTTAATGCAAAAAATAAAAATAAAATGGATAGACTAATTATTAAAGTAGCTCCTAATTAAATGGAAGAGTTGTCAAAACTATTTTAACAGTACAGTAATAATAATGACAATAATAAAATCAACTTTCAATCATTCTTTTCAATTATTACTTGAAAAAAGGAATGTGAAAACCTCTGAAAGCCTCAACACTCCAAATTTATATCTGATTCTTATATCCAGTCATGCCCATCCGTCTTTACATAATTATAATTTCATCTCATATGTCACACATTAATCGTGATTAACTCAGTCTGGAGATTTCAAGCAACGAACGTTGATCATTCGAATCTCAAAATATAATTTTGACGCAGAATTCCACTTCCTACTTTCCCACCATTTCCATTTAAATACTTGAAACATCAATTTTAACATTTAACCTGAACTCGTGAAACGTGCACATTTCCAGTTCTCGCACACTCTGACAGAACCTGATTTTATACTGTAACACGAGTCATTTCAAGCAACACACACCAGATGAGGCAGGAACTACCGTCAGCACATAAGCAACACTGGCAGATGCATTGTGTTAAGGACTGGAGTGTAAATGGAAATATGAAGTGAAAATCAGGTTCTAAATAACAGATAGAAATATAATTTATAACATAATTTCATCCATAGCAAAGCTTCCAGGAGCATCAATAGTCTTAGACATCTTTACTCTCAAACAAGGATTTGCTTTTATTTCATAATCTTGGAACTCTCCTTTTAGAGTTTTTCTGGTCACAGTTACTCCGGTTGGATTCATCTTGTGAGTATGTAGCTGGTTCATCTTCTAACATTTGCAATTGTATTATCCAAAATTCCACAGGATGTAACCTCTAGGAAGAGGCTCTTCAGCTTGGCTGGGCCAATATTTGAGCCAACACGGCTAATCCAAACATACACGGAAGATAAGCTCAGAATAATCTTTACATCTCTGCAACGACTATATCTACTATTTAGTAAAAGTACAGCAGATGCCCTGGAACTAACATGTGAATAATATTTCCTTTGCAGCACAACTTACTTACATTCAACAACATCTCAGCCTGTGAGAACACCAGATAATTTGCAAGAAAATCCTATTTGCAAGTTTGACTGCTGTCCATAAGAACATAATACACTCATGGTTCTCCCCTGAGCTGCCATCGCTAAAAGAAAAAATTTCAATTATATTAGGAGTATTGCTTTCATAGAAAGATTACTTGCTGAAAGTCATTAAATGCAGGGAATCCCTGTAGGCTTTGGATATCCTCTGTGGTCCCAGTTGAACCCTCATTTTGTCACTGTCACAGGATGCAGAGGGATCCAATGCTATAGTAACTTATGTCTATGT
>JBAMYA010000004.1:9069892-9081473 GCA_037176975.1 Arrhamphus sclerolepis | reverse complement strand
ATATATACATCTACTTTTCTTTCCATATAATCTCTGTAAAAGAATACAAATTTTCATAACTTCTTGATCTCAAAGTTTTTGAATAAAATAAAAGGAAGTTGATTAAAAGAACTGATGTGCTACTTTCTGCGTGTTCACTGTTGAGATGTAAGCATCTTCACTGTCCCTCATCTGCACGCTCCCTTCACGCTGAACTCAGTAAGCGGTCTCGTCAATCTGCAGCTGCTGCCTGTGATAAGGCTTCCCCGCTGAGCTGGGACCTTATAAATGGATGCATGCTGTACCTCCATCACACACACACACACGCGCGAGACCATCAAAGACAGACGGGTGACGTTTTGAAACGAGGAGCGCCGCTGTATCTTCGTCTCCTTGCCTTTGTCTTCCTCAGTTCCCTCCAACTCAGTTAATCTCAATTCAGCTGATGCTTATCAAAATGAATCATTTTTCCGCAGAACAATCCCAATCAAATTAAAAATAGATTAGTTATCTACAATTTTTCCCCATGCACTCTTGAACAAATGAAAATTATTATTTGGCGGTTGAGGCTGCACTCGAGCAGCTTTTTGAACATTTATTCATATTGACATAATTTACCATGTTAAATAAATAAGCAAAGCCTGACAACAGCCTGCTGGCCAGACGATGATCACTAATGGCATAAATGTGAGTCATCATCGTACTTAGACACAGAGTTCCTGCTGCCAAATTGTCATCACTCAGGGCCTAAATCTGTGAGTCACCATCTCACTTTTCTTCGCACCTGTCAAGGTTAAGTTTGTGGGCTAACATCCGCCAGTCGTTGCCTCTGGTCTGCGGTGAATCCAGGCTGCCGCAGAGCTTCTGCCGGATGGAAACAGGGATACGAAAGGCATTTGGCCCCACTAATGTTGTGATGTTACTGGCAGGGTCCAGCAGAGATGTGTCAATACTCTGGGAATCCTGCAAAGAGAGCACAAGAGATATTGAAAGAGGCATGCAGATCATAACTGGGCCATTGTTTTCAGGCTGCATTGACATAATCCAACATTTCATAAAGTGAAAGATAATGTAGTTATAATAGATTTATATCAGAAAAAATTTTCTTCCTATGTCAAACAATCCAGACAATTCATTTCATCACCAGATATGAACTAAACGATTTTCAAATATATTACATGACAAGGATTAAGTGCTTGAGGCCTACTGTAGCAACAGAAGTGAGATCAAGACCCAGAGACAGATGAATGAAGGCCAGGCAGGGACAGAACTCTTCACTGCATGTACTACAATTCATCTCATTACTGAGCACAAAGCCAAATGCGTTTCCATCCCTCGGGCTCTATTCTCCTGGCCAGATGTCCTTTGTAAAGAAAGTACAGCATGTCTGGAGGGTGATTATCCCCATGTGCCCCTCTCTCGCCTGCACTGGCCTGTGAAAAGCAGGACTAGGTGAAGGCAGCAGGGTTGAGACTCCCTGTCCTCCACCCTGAAGGTTTTTAGCCAAAATTGCAAAAAGAAGGAGGTAGAATTGTGAAGCTGAAAGTCAAGATTCCCACTGGGTCTGACTTCGTCTTTACAGGAAACCAAAATCGTACTTCCTCAACCAATAAAACTGAAGCAAAAGGAGGGTTTTTTTGCACATGAACATGCACTCATAGTCAACAATCCAATTTACGATATCATCTTGGAGGACTTGGAGGACTTGGAGGACTTCTGAAGGCTTGTTGGGGAGTCATACTATTGTTTCCCTAACATGAGTGATTTTTCTTCCTCAGATAGAGATATCATTACTCTGGCATACTTTTATACAGAGAATAGGTGTTTTCTACCACATTAATCTTAACATCAATGTATATTTACTCTTTTAGTAGGAAATGCTACCTCTGATAGTGTTGTGTCCAGCTGAAAAATCTGTCCTTCTCCTTCAACTTGGCGCACGCATATCTTACAGGTCAGGTCCACCGTGCTAGCAGAGAACCGCTCCAGGGTAAAGCAGCAGTGGAGATTCCTCTGTGAACCACTCCATACTTGCTGAAAGGAAAGCTCCTGCAGAGAAAAGGAGAGGGCGGAGGAGCAACTCAGTCGACCTGTGTTGCTCTTATGCTGAAAAGGGCACATCACTAGTTTACCTGGTACTTGGCTAGTAGTTTGCTCTTCCACAACATGTGGGGGACGTCATGGATGGAGAGTCTCAGGTTGTGGGTGCTGTCTTTAAAGCTGAGAGTCTTTGGTTCGTCCAGCAATTTCCCACCCATCTGTTTCTCCATCTGCAGAACTTCCTGGAAACACAGTGACACACTTACAATTAGTAATAAGACTATGCATTCTGACCTCAAAAACTTCTAATCTGTTGTGCTTGCGAGGACACTTTCCAGACCTTCAAATCTGAACCTGACTTTAACGTCTGTGCAGCAGGATCACTATCACTTCTCATTACTCATTCCCAAACTTAATAGCTGTGTTCAATATCCCCCTTCAGTACAATAATCCTTTCTTATCTGTCCTCCATGTAGGTGCATCCAGGTATTAAAGAGAATTGAGGTGATGAGACAACAGCAGAGGGAGGAGGGGGCTGGGGGGGTGGGGGGGATGCTGCTTATTGCATTGATGTAGCTGCTATGTCTTTCAAGGAGTGACGTTTTTCAAATCCAATCACTGATCTCTCCTCTCTGTGGGACACCAGCACAAAGGTTTCTCATTCTACACACACCAAAATTCGGCCTTAATAAAAAGCTCACAAATCTCATTAGTTCTTACATACATGGGACACACGGACACATATGACCTGCTGCATAAGCACCTTGAGTGCGTCCTGCGTGTCGTCGAGGCAGTAGACTCTGATGTGATACTCCATGGCAGGGCAGGTGACAGGACCAAAGATGGCCAGTTTGAGGCGCTTGATGGTTGCAGCGCTGAGAGATTGCCCCACGAGGCAGTATGTGCCCAGTGTCTCCGTCAGGATGTGGCAAGCCTCATCATCCATTTGGATGTAGCACGGCGTGGTAAAATTTTCCTCTCCGACTACCACCACATCCTAGCAGGGAAAACAGAAACAGGTTGCAAAGACAAGCTTAAAAAGTTTTGTCCCACATTTGCTTGAAGTGTGTAGTTCTTGCATGTGACGCCAAAGAATAACGAAGAGGTGAGTGAGGTTATGTGACTGGTATGATTTATCCATAGCAAGGAAAAAAATATCTCAGTGCTGTAAAACTGTCGTCCACATTGTGATTTTTTTTTTTAAACAAAGTTGCAAAAAATCTGCGTCAACCTGAGCAGAGAAGGGCATTTTTGACCACTCTTGTTAATCTTATTTTCTGCTTTTTGTCAAGAAATAGATTTCCGACTTTGCGAAGAGATTTGAAGAACAATGTGGAAAAATAATGTCCAACGCCAGAAGCAAGACTGCATTACTCTTCTTCGTCATATTCTGAGTCCGCTGCTGCTGCTTAACAGGCAGCCGTGGGCTCCACAAAGCAGCTGCCCAACATTCTGAAGATTAAAATAATTGATGCCCACAAAGTAGTAATGGAGGTCAAGTTAACATCAGCAAGGATTCATAGAAAAAGGCAAATCCCTGTTTGATTAAAAAAAAAGAAAAGAAAAGAAAAAGATCCTGAGTGAGATTTGGAGTTTGGAGCAGTGATGTACAAATATAACCTTCAAGGAAGAATCATCAAAAGAAAAACTTTTCATGCACAGTGAATGCAAAGTTCAGCTTTTAACCTCAGCAGATGATCATTTAAACAAACCTGATGTAATTAATAGTTGAGTGAACTGATGAATTTACAAGAGAACTTTTTAATTGTACTGAATAATGGTATGTTCAGATAAAAAAATATATATAGATACAAGAGCACCTGCATTGTTCTATGGGGTGGGTCATGCTTTGGGCTTGTATTACAGCCAGGGTGTCATGAGGAACATTTCACTGGTTGAAACAAAAATAGATTCAATTAGACACTGGCAAAGCAGCGCACCATCTGTAAAATTCTTAAAGAAGAAAAGGGCATGGCTTTAACAGCAGGGTGATGATCCAGAACACCTAAAAATCCTCCTCAAAGAGGCACAGACTGACCTATACGTCATTAAAAATATGAGGACAGATCTCAAAACAGCTGTGCTATGGTGGACAGTCCAAGAACCTCACAGTTGGAGACTACTTTTACACGAACAAAAGACAAAAATCCCCTATACAGGAATTAATCAAGCTACAATAACCCTTGTTTTTTGTTGTTTTTTTTCATTATTTTGAAACTGAAAAGTCATCATTTACCCTCCAAGCTTTTCCCAGTATCTAATATATTTACCAGAGTTGTTTAAACCTTCCTCTAAATTATGACATTGATCATTAAATAACGTGAAACGTGTAAATTAATTTTAAAAAGTGCGTTTCCTAGTTTCTGTGTTTTGAAGCTGATGGGACTCCATGTTTATTTTGTTGGCGCACATCAGTATTTCAAATACATGCAGCAAACGTTGGTGTGCACAATCGTAATTACATTAGAACGAACCACTTTTGTTCCAAGCCACTCAGTTTATTTGCACTGGCAAGTGGTTGATTAACAGCATCTGATTTTTGGATTTGTTTCGTTTCCATTTCATTCAGTTTCATGCCGAGTTCATGTTCAGTTAACCAAAACTGAACTAATTAAGAATAATCTTTAATTAGGAAAACATAATTAAGGTCATGGTCTTTTCATAAAAGATGTGTCCCTTTAAAATAACACTTAATGTGTGTGTGTTTCCTCGTGTCTGGAAGCGTGTGACACTCCACCATTATGCACGCCAGATAATGGAACAGGGAGTATCCAGACCATTTGTAGTTAACCCCTGTAACAGCACTAATGGCTGTACACATTTCTCTTTCATTAACACTGTCTGGTCTGGGGTGATTTATTCTACCCTCGATGCCTTTCCGTCTTTCACCCTCTCTCTATCTCTCTTGATCTTTGTCTTTCTATCATTCTCTCTCTAATCCAAACTCTTCTGTGAGCAGTGCGCTGGTATCAATTCAGTGCATTATTAAAGGCAGAACGGGAATTACAGCATTTTATCGTGAGCGAGACCGTTTAACAGCCGTATTAAGGTAGATCATTAGACTCTTTAACTGCTCCTGTGGGATGACACCGGGGTTCCTTATTGGGGAATAATTGGAACGCATTGTGGAAAAGCAGGTTTCCGCGTCTTGTAGACAACACAAGTACTGTGAAAACAATCAAGCATGCAAACACACACTTTAATTTATTCACCAATTGCATCAGCTGATGTGTAATCTTTTCTTTTTTGTTTTTTGTGGGGAGAATTACTGAAGCAGAAAGTCCCACATGTTCCTCATTATATGACCTGCTGTCATCATCACAACAACATGTTTCCTCAATGACACAGTGTGACTCTGTGTGCGTCTCAACAGAGGGAGTGGTGGAGCGTGAACTGATGAACTGATTATTCACAATATAAAGATCTGTGAATTACTTCTTTAGGGGAACTCATCTCTCCAGTTTTCACTGCAGAGATGAATACAGATTTTGACAGAGCGTGTCAAGAAGCAATATTTCACTCATGCAGCATGGAGGCTGGCCTCAGTGGGAAAAGAGGCTCATATGAAGGAAGCTGAAGTCATTGCACATATTACCATCAGCAACTCTGATGGGTCAAAGATTTAATCAATAGTTATTTCTTCTTTAAAAAATACTCAGTTTACACTGAGCTTTATTGGATACCCCCCCCCAAGTAATTCATCAATGTCACCATGGCATGTGGAGCCAGTTGGACAGTTTTCATGTGCTATAACTCATGTCATTGGTTCCTGAAAATAATGTTATTTAATAATGAGCTGATAGAGATTCTTATGGTGGATATCAGCTGATTCTAAGCAGTTAGATTTACATTTTATGTAAGCGATTTGGATCAGTCATATCAGTTTAAACAATAAGCCTATAAAAAGAAGACCCATTGTTTGCATAACCTTTCACAGTGTAATTTATCCTGCTTTCTGCACAAACGTTACTAATGAAAAAAAGAAAAAAAAAATTCAAACAATGAACACTTAGCTGTACTCTTTTCTCTTTAGTGGTAAGAGACATTTCTAATACATGCCTTCTAGAAGGTTTGCCATCTTAAGTGTGCAACAGAAGGGTATTCTGGGCAGTAAAGATAACCAACTAAACTATTTCTACCAAGTTTATTTCTAATAAATAGATTTTGTGATAAGGGTGCAAGCTCAGTTTCTACAAGATCTTGTAATTGGGAGATTTCTGTGTTTGTGTGTATTTGTCTGTGTGTGAGAGAGAGACAAAAGGAATAAAGCTTGTCATGGAGATGTGCACAAGTCTGTTAATTATCCGTTCATTTGACTGTGTTGGTGAAGCGAAACATCTAAGATATCTAAGACCTGGGTTGGGGAACACTGAAATAATGACATGTTTATTGCTGCTGCCCTCACCGAGCCACATTTTAGCCAGGACTCATCATGTAGCTCACAAACAAAGGGCTTCTGAAACTACTGCTCACATGAACATTTACACACACAAATAAACAAGTAAAAATAGCTTTAACAAAGACATGAATAAACTGCCAGCATAAAAAGCACCGTATAACCACGGGTTTCTTTCACAGCTGCATAAACAAAGCAGGGGGAGATGGTCCCTTTCACCTTTTTCTTGCACTCTGCTATAAAGTCAACCTGTGAATCTCATTATAAACTGCAAAACACGACTTTAGAGCTTCACAGGACTGTCAAAAGCCCAGATCAGAGACGACTGTAGCACAGGTCTCACTTTGAATCCCACATCTCACCTCCCACTGGTTCTGCTGTGACTGGCTCTTGAGTTGGATCAGCCAGTCTTGTTGGCCGTCACACACGGCACAGTGGTGCATGGTGATGATGACAGGCCGCGTCAACAGGGCCCCGGGTGGCCCACAACTCACCACAGGACCCAGCACTGTTTGGCCGTCTTCGACCGAGGGCCTACAGGTGAACAAAGAAACAAACACACACATGCTGTTTAGTGACAGTGTGACAGCAGCCGAGGTGCATGTATGACATGACAGAGCAGACGGGGCAAACGCAGCTCTGGGGTGTTGAGGTGGCAAGCGGCTCTGCGTACCTCATGTTGTCCTTTCTTTGAACTGTCACATACATCTCATAGACTCTGCCCTGAGGAATAGCCCCCGCTGGAATCAGCAGACTTACCCCTGGGGAGCACATAAACAGACAGAAACACAAAACATGCATATCATTGGAAGTTGTTTGGAGCACCAGAGGAGTGATAATTTCATCATTTATGCCTGTGTTGATTCCGTTAATGGTATTTTTTTCTTCTTCCTAATGTTGAATCTATGCACAAAACCTACTAGGCAAATACTCCTTAAAGCTCCATAAGACAAAGTTTTAAATTTAAAACAATCGAAAATTACCAACTGAGAGTGAAGAAAAGAGAACTGTCACAGAAATATCTCCTCACAGTGCTAAAAAGCGATCCCAAGCCCAGCATTCTCATGATACCAATTAAAAAAGACTGGTGCATTTTCAAAACCACATTTTATACTTCTGGTACTTAATGATGTTGCTAAAATCTTCTGCATAAAATGCAGTAGGTGAATTTTGCGTTAAGCAAAAAAAAATTAATGGATGGTGTTCTACTTGAAGAAAAAAAAAATCAGTATGTGATGCACACATTTCCATAAAGCAGACGCTGCTATCAGCAGTCACCCGGCTAACTTCCGGTTATGTCATAGCATAATTGCTTTTACTGTGGCATACTAATGGCTACCGTTGTACAAGTATGCCATTTCAAAAATGGACTATATCTGCAATATCTTAGCCATGTGGAACGACAGGTCTGAGTGAATGAAACAGTAAACGCAATAGTTGCAGCTCTTAGCAGGCAATCATTACAAATCATGCCGTCAGCATCAAGTGACGCAAAGGACTGGAGCCCTGGCTGCGACAGCAAGCCAAGGTGCATTGCTTTTCCTGCAGGCTGTCATGCAGAAGGATTGCTGGAACTCTTGGAATAACAAGCTGTAACTGGTAACAGTCCACATGACCAGTAGCAGCTCTGATGTCCATGCACAGTAGAAATGAAAGATTTTTGAGCTGAAGAAACCTAATGTCAAGATCTAATGTAGCTGTTACATTCTGCTGTGAAATGACCACTTTAGAGAAAGGTAGACCTGCTCTACATATTGCATCTTCAATGCAATAAATCAGTAAAGTATCATTGAAATCCCTGGAAAAAGTGATTTCTATCTTTCTTAGAGAGACACAGTAATAATTGCAATGACCTTGAGACCCACACAAACTAATATCTTATTGCTTTCTTGTGTGGTACCAGGGAATGATGTGGCATTTCATTTCTAAAATCAATGATCTCTTTTCTCTTCTCTTCATAGCACATTCCTACATTCCCGCAGTCAACGTGATTTACATTTTTCCACCTCAGATTGATTTGATATGATGTGTGATGCGTTTTTTTAGGAACATATCCCCCAAATTCTCTCATGCATACACATACAGCTTCTCTCTCTCTCTCTCGCAAGGGGTTTCTCAGATAACTCATTGATTTCCAATGTCCTTGTAGTGAAGTTTTCAAAAGGTGACAGACAGCTTCTCTAGCTAGCAAGCAAGGCAATCACAACTCTGCCACAGGAATGCCTCACACTATTCTATCCTGCATCACAGCGAAGCAGTAAAAAGATGAGAAATGCATTTTAAAATGCAAAAGACTAAACAGCCAAACAGAGAGTGCCACAAAATATTTCATTACCCAGATGCACAAACAGATCAAATATCAAATGCTCTTTCCTTCCCCTCTGCCTATGTAACATGATGAGGTGGCTGAGCACAAGCAGCAGCTGAGAACATTTTACAGGTATCAAAACGAAAAGAAAAAAAAAAGAAAACCCAAGAAATGTGAGAAGCCTGTGTATCCTTTAATGTCACAGCTAGTTTGTCTATGCCTGTCAACATGCATCTGTGGCATGTTACTTACAGCCCGCATGTGGTTCAGGTGAAGACAGCATGGCTAATACAAGCTGCCTGAAAGTAGAACACCTCCACTTCAGAGTTTCCAGTGCAGGCACCCGTAGGTATCCATCAACTCTTGTCATACTGCGAGCAGTCAATACGCTGATAAGTTGCATATGGTTCAGGTATTCCTTCAAAGTCACATCTATCTGTATGTTTCCTGACAAAAATTGAAAGGTAGAATAGAGGCACATCTGCAAGTGAACAATACCTACTGTATACACTGGATTTTTAAAAAATATACTTAGTAGTTTGGTCAGTGTTTCTTAAACGGCAGTTATGATTCTTTGTCACTAAGCATCTATTAATTATGAGAAAATACAAGTGTATCTCATGGAAATCGCTGACTTTTTACAGAAAGCATTTATTTAAAGAAACACTTGAGCTGCTTCACAGAGCGCCTGTTAAACAAAGACACTCAAATTAATTTATTTTAAGATTTTTGATTAAGATTTAAAAAAAAAATAGACAGTTATATGGAAAGTATTTTCCATTTTTAATGATACCATGATATTAAAATGAATAGTTTCAGATACGGTGCCAATAATGAAACCTCTGATATCAAGGACCTGGTGTTCTCTTTAATGTTGAAGTCTATTGTCATTACAGCTTGATCAAAAGATTTCTCTCGGGCATTTAAAAAAGAAAACTGCGGCAAGGTATATCTAAAAGATTCCCAGCCTATCTGACGCAAAAAAAAACAAGTCTCTACAAGGCCCAAATTTTCTTCAGAGGATCTTTAGATGATTGGTGTCAAAGTGCATCAGAACAAAGAGAAATTTAGGATTAATGGAAGAACTGAGTGGCACATTGGTTTCTGTGTGCCACTGTAGCACCATACTGTCAAAATGAATTTTCACAATGTAACTTTATTAAAGAAAATGTATTATATGAAATTACACCTTCCTTGTTCAATTCGTGTTACAACCACTTTGCCAAAATGACAAGTTGTGGTTTGAGGTGCTAGATGCCAAATAATTTCCTGTTGACACCAAACGAATCACCTAGAAGGAAGCACTGAGTGATTTGCTGCTGGGGTCAGGGAAGGTCAGACAGCAAAGCTGATCTGATCTAACACCAACCATAATTTCCTGACCAGACATAGCAACTTCCTGGACTGTGCCAGACAATCAGACAAGATGTCAGGTAGTTATTGGGTTTGAAGTATTCAATTCATGTCATCTTTCAAGGAAACATTTTGAACTGCATTCGCCATCACTAGCATGTTAGCGATGATGAGAGGTCCTTTAAAATAGAAGAAATGATGGTAGACCTCATCTCTTAATAGGTCAAACTGTGGAGAGGACTTATTCTTTTCAAAATACACTTACTACCCTTAATAAATAGTAACTGGTTGGTAATTAGAGGTGTCAATCAAAAAAAATAAAAAGATGAACATCAGCAGAAGTAGCACATGTTGCTTTTAAATTCTATACATTTGATTAATTGCTGCTTCTCTTTTCTTTTGGTGCTGTACCTGAGTTGGGCACAATGAGGTGTCCTCCCTGGGAGCTGAAGGAGCCCAGAGCGGTGCAGGATGGATCCCTTGTGCGAAGCAACGTCTGAGTCTGTGTGCGGCGGCCCATCGTGCTGTCGCTGTTGTCCAGCATGCAGTGCGGCAGCTTTGGAGACAGTTTAGAGGAAAGTTCTCCCCCGAGGTCATCCTGTGGAGTCACTAAGCCCGAGGAGTTGTACACCTTGATCTTCAGGTTAGGAAGAGGCTCCAGCAGAGGAGAATTGGTCATGGGGATTTTGTCAGCCACATCATGGAGGGCGTAAACTGGGCCACGGTACATGGCGGCAGCTGAAGTTAGGTCAGGGGGTGCTGTTAGGAGATCCGCTATGAAAAAAAAAAAAAAAAAAGTAGCATTCATTGTAAAAACCAAATAAATGATTTGCAAGAAAGCCATTTTGAAGAAACAAATCTGAAACCAAGGTAAGCACCAGGAAGTTAACTGCTGGTACCAATCAGTGAAATTGCTGCTTGGCTTTAATCAATTGTTTTTCGCTCATTAAGAAAGTCCACCTCGCCTGCAAGAAACATAACTCAGCCAGAGAAGTTATACACACAGCTGTGATTCATGAGGAACAGATGGCATCACTAATGTTGGGGGGAAGGATCGAAAACACCTCTTTATATATTATTAAGCATTTGACTATGAGTCTAAAACTAAGAAAAAGACTTAAAAATAACAACTTGGCAATGACTAGACTTCAGTTAGTTTTAATAAACATTAGATGCAAAGGGTTCCACACATACATCTCAGCAGATCCATGCAGAATGACAGAAACTCAGTAGTACAGTTGTTTAAACAGAGCTGCCGGGGACACTGGGACCAGACCCTAAAATGTCAGACACAATGCTGTCTGACAAAAAGAACTAAATGTACTCTCAATGAACTCATAAAATTAATGAAGAGAAAAATGGAGTAAATGAAATAACAAACTTCCATCACAATTAACACTGAGTAAAGTCTGCAGGTCAAGAAAATGGCTTAACCGCCTCTACTTTTCAACAATTTGGTGAAGGTTTATGAGCCACTAAATCTTTTCAGATATCTAATTAGTTGC
>JBAMYA010000004.1:9045494-9064018 GCA_037176975.1 Arrhamphus sclerolepis | reverse complement strand
TTTTTTGAGCGTGGAAGAAGAGTCACATCTGGAATGGTGACACTTTTGGAGCAGAGAAACATGAATAATGATTTAAAAAAAAAAAAAAAAAAAAAAAAGCCCAAAAACCTTTGCACGACCTTTGTAGCTTCTTAGTAAGCTAGCGCTGTTTTAAAGACAAGAGTGATTTCTATACTGTGCTTTGCTAGACACATCTGATCTGATGGTAACCCAAAGTGGCTGAATTTCATGAAGTGCATAAATGGCAGCATTAGCTGTGAGTTAGAAAACAACAACATAGTGGTTTTTCAGGCAACAGGCAAACACAGCATGACAAGAATAAAATATCTTGAGGCGGCTATCTGTAAATGAAAAAAAAGTAAATAATAAAAAATTATAAGTCACAAAATGTAGTGGCAATCCCTTTTATAAAGGTCTTGCTCAAAACAAAGTTGAAATTCAGACACACATGGAAAAATGACTGTAGAAATAAAGATAAATAAAATAAAATAAAACAAAATGAAGAATAACTCACATGAATTTCCAAAATCACTCTTGTCTTTTGCCTCAGAGGACCTCTCATACAAGGAACCTTGAAAAAGAGGAAAGGTTGCAGGAGAGGTGAGGGGTGGAGGGTTGGGTGGGTGAAGGAAGAGGGATGGCAAAAATCAAATTACCAACAGAAAAACAAACTCAACAAACGAGACAGCAACAAACCCATGAGCAAGAGTGATGACACAGGAAAGTGATCTTTCTTGATTTGGCCCCTCCTCTCCATATCTGTGTATGGTGTATAGAGATGGATGAGAAAAGCAGGGGGAACATGGAGGTTCTGTGAGGGAGTGGTGCTATCCATCAAGGGGGCTTAGTGCTTCAACAGCAGCAGGACGGATGCTGGCAGGTGAGGGGAATGGAGGGGCTGATAAAGTGTGAGCTCCAGCAGCCTCAATAGAACCTACAGCCTTGCATCTGTCACTGGAAGGTGGATGGCGAGGTTAGTGCACGAGATAAAAGGAATGATTATGTTAGGAAAGCAGTGAGTGCATGAAGGCTGAAGGAAAGCGATTTGAAATATCGGAGACGTTTGGAGATATAAGAAGCATGAGAAGAAGAGAGCTTTGGGTCCCAGCTGGACTCTTGGGGGCTTTTGTTGTGGCCAGGCAGCCAATGGAATTCAGCCTAGACCAGCAGCCAGGGACAGTGAACAAGCACACGTAATATTCACTCTCCTTGTGACATCCATAAACAACTATACAAACAATGAAGTCCTTATTGGAAAGGGAGAGCGCCATGGGCAAACAAGTGGACTGACATAAAAATCAATGGCTTGATAGATGGAGTTGGTGTGCACATTCAGGCATTGGGGATGCAGGGTTGTAGTAAGGTGGAGGCAACTGTATAGACTGGTTTAACTAATAGCCCTTTGGAAGCCATCCTGTACAGTTTCTATACATCCTGAGTGAGTACTGTAAAACAAGAGTAAAAAGCATGCTTCTGCCAAAGGAAGCCCCAGAGCCCCAAGAAAGGAAAAGATTATTCTTAACACACATCATAGAACTGGGAAGGAAGTTGAGATCACAGTACAGGAGAGCACTGTTTGTGTTCTCACACTTCTTTGGATAGGATAAGTTGAAACTTTGGGAAAACACTACTCGATCTAACAAAACCGATGATAAGGGCTAGATTGATCTTGTATTTCATGTATGTGAAAATGACAGTAATAGTCATGTGACAAAAACTATTTACCTCAGATTTACCAGACCTTTCAAACCTAGCTCAAATAACAAAATGAAGCTTAGCGCCATGATTGTCCACTCGTGTCTAGCAGCAATAAAGCATGTGCCCTTCCTGGTGTTGGCATTCCCCTTTCTCTGGATCAATATGTCAAGAAAATGTCATGTCTGAGAGCAAGGTTACCAAAGGCTGTGAAAACAACATCAGAATGAAGAAAGACAGACCACAGTGGGAGTGCAAAACAGACATGTAGTCAGGTCAGCCTCAGTGAACTGTGAAAACTATACAAGCTACAGTTGGGAAGTTCTCAGAGTGCAGCCTTTCTAGATCAGTCTGAAGATGCTTAACTTTGTTAAATCCAACTCCCAAAACTCCCTGACAGTCTAAATGTGATAAACAAGACACAAAGTAAATTATAACACAACTCTTTCCTTTTTGTCTCGGGTCAGTTGTGTTTCTACAATGAACAGCAATGGATACTGAGCTTCAATGCCTATTTTCAGCTCCAGCCATATCAAATTTCTTTGGCAGATATCAGTGATGGGTTACAATTGAAGTGATTTAAATAAATTCAAACAACAGAAAATAAGATCAAACTGCAATGGAATCCAGAGACATGTGTTTGCTCAGATTCCAGCCCTGCACTGCAGGGAGCAGATCAGCGGTCCGAGGTGAGTTCAGATTGCACACAATTTCCATTCCCAATCATATTTGCCATAACGTGAGCTTTCAGATAATGGGCCGTTCTCCTAAATGCTGGTGGAAATGGTCATTAGCATTGACATAAGTGGCTTCACCCTCTTAGCTTCCAAAAAAAATCAATCCCTGAAATGATCCTAAATCTATATCATTATGGCTTTATATTCTCGGCAAACTAGCCATCAATCCGCCAGCAACTAATGCTTCTGACATAGGCTGAACTGCAAAGGGTGAGCACAAGGGCAGGGAAGTGAGGGGTGAACATATGTTGTTATGTAGAAGAGAGAGAAAACACAGAGATGAAAGCAAATAGAAGCAAGTCTGTCTCAGACTTCTCCAAGACAGGCGTTCCTCTGACGCAAACTTCCAAACGTCGAATGAGGTCTGTGAACGCTGAAGTGATAGTTTTCTCAGCTCTGTAAATATAGACGCATGAGTCTTCTGTGGACAGGAGCATGCAGATCCATTACCATGCATATTGATCAACAGAAATGTCAGCTGCATTCCACTGACACCTCACAGCAGGTAGCAGGTTACAATATGGTGCAACCAAAGCGCTGTTCAGCTGCACGAAGCATTTGCCAGCTGTATCAGATTTAAGACACCTAGCGGCCGAGCTTCTGTTATATCATTAGTGTCACAATCACCATCTGTAATAGGTTTTACACGCGACAGAGGCACCTGTGACAGTGATTGGGTCTAACACCTCCAAAGCTGTTTATTGCAGTGGAGTTTTATCGAACAAGACAGAGTTTAACTCAGTTAGTGAGCAATATTTGCAGCTCTCTCCCTGTAATTCTCTTCCGCTTCTTATTAAAGTCAAAGAAAAGATGACAAAGGTTATTTTGGTAGATCAAGTTTAGGGTTTTAAATACTCGTAACAACTTAACGCTGCAGTAAACACATCAAAGCCTTTGATGCATGATACAAGTCCCTGAATGTATTATAAGGCAGTGGGAGCGGGATTGTTGGCACCCTGAACCGTGTGGCTGTTTTTAACCTGCTGGAAGAAACAGAATTGGAAAACAATTCCTTGCCTGCAGAAAAATATCTGGCTGCACCACAAACTGGCTTTTGCTCATTTTTTGTTAGCATTAAAAGCAGACAAAACCAGTAAATGAAAAAAAGCTGGTGGATCTTGGAGCTTTTTGTGTAAACTGAAGACATTTAAGTAAAGAACATTGTCAGCTCCCAGTGAATATAACAGATGTGGATTGATACATGCACTTTGTGGTCTCATTTGTCCTTCTATTGAGGTTTTAATGAAAGAACTAATCAACGCTGCAAGTTTTGTCTTAATCGTAACCTGCAACAGCGTAGCCACAAGAAAAGATGCGTTGTGGTTTCTGATTTCATGCAACAGATTTTATGTGTTTTACTTCAGAAAATTGAAAGAAACAGGCCGAATCTGGAACAGCAGGGCTTTTTAGCTTCTCATCTTGTTTATACATGAGTGAAGTGAAACAAATTGAGTGACAGACAGAGCGAGAGTGTTATGATCGGGTGCGAAACACAGCATGGTGATGAAAGAGAACAGTGGCACTCCTGGTAAAAGGTTGAAGAGATTCCTTTTGGTCGGCAGGTCAGAGAGAGTAGCAGAGGATTAGTCAGGTACTCACTCTGCATGCACAGCCCATCTGTGCAGTTCTTAGACTGGAGCACCAAGCCCTCACAGTCCTTCCCCCCGTTTTTGGGTGCTGGTGCGCTGCATTCTCTCCTCCTCCAGTGGGTGCACTCTGTCCCACAGGTGGACCACTTACTCCACTCTGTCCACAGGCCATCCACTATCACACAACAGACAGGGCAAGACGAGGGTCGAGTGAACCAAACAAGGAATGGGGAAATGAAGACAAATGAGCGCATGAGTGGGCGAGTGGATACGTGATTGAGACAGCGAGAATAGGTGGGAGAGAGACACACGTAAGCGTGCAGGCACAAACAGAGTGAAATATGCACACGCAATAATCACATTTTAAGCAGTTGGGCTTTTTGTCTGTTTGTTTAGTTTGTTTTTTGCATCTAAACCCTTTCCACCCACTCATAAGATGGTGTTTTGCAAGTTTGTGTCTTACCTGGGCAGAGAGGATTACAGGGAAGCTTCTGAATGCCTTGGCCTTCGCAGATGGCGCCGCCATTGAGTGGTGCCGGGTTGGTACAGCTGCGCGTGCGTTTCTGGTAACCCCGGCCACAGCGGCTGTTACACACTGACCACTCTGTCCATGTGGACCATCCACCGTTCACTAAAATAAACCATAGAAACGTGTTAAAACATCATTTTAACTGCTTTCTGTGTGTTTTCAAAACCCCTTTAAATGAGATGACCGATGAGTAATTTTTATAGCGAAATAACTTGTCCCATAAAATAATATGATACCAATAAATCTACAATAAATTATACACAGAATGAGATCGATCTTAAGCCACTAAATGTAAAACACTCATGCAGTTCAGACATTAATAACTAAGTCATGTGCACAGTGTACGATCTGAATTAAACTGTTTCTTCATGTTTTGACCCGGACATAGGTCATTACTTTGCAGCACAGCCAGACTGTGAATTCTGGTCAGATTGCTGAATTTTCCATTCACTGATTCCTCCTAATGCCTCTCTTCCCTCTCTCATCCATCTCTGTCAGTGACCAAATCCTGTGCAGACTGACACCAGAGCTTGTGGCTGAGAACAAGTCTGTGGCATTTGAGATGATGTAACCGGGCCCCCCGGAGCCTCCGACTTTTAAATGTGACATGCTTACGAGTAACGTCCAAAGCAACGGACTCAAGGGGGAAGACCTCAAAAGCCCAAGATCTTCTTCTGTAATGTCTTCTTTCTCTTCTCCAAGGATTGAGAGCCTATCTTCTCTCCTTCTGTTATTGTCTCTCTCCACACCCTGTTTTTATTGTCAACTCCCGTTTCCAGTGTCCTTGTGGAGTCTTGGGCTGCTCATTTCTCCCTCTCTCACTCTCTTTTTTTTTTTTTCCCACCACTAGCATCAGAGAGAGCTCTCCCTTTTCCACTGGGTTTTTCTCATACCACTGTGTGGGGCAATAAGAATGCCTTCACATGCAGCACAGCTGTACTTGAATCTGCGAGCATGGCATCATAGAAATGGAAAGACTGAGCTGACATCAAAGCATTTAATCCTAAAAGACTTTGTTAAATGACATGAAAGCCTCGCTGAGACACTTGTCCCTGAAATCTGCACTGTTACATTTCTACATCATCCGTACATTGATTCCCAAATGGTCACATTATTCTCAATATGCACTAGGCTGTCAGAGCAGTAGATAAACAAAACAGAATCCTACAAAGAATACTAAAACCTCTTCAAGTCCAGGAGAGATATGAGGAAAAGTCATGAATTATATTGAATTATTGATGTGAAACGCAACCCCAGTGAAAGTATCTGTTTCAAGCATCTGGTCACTTTTGTATTGTGTGAGTGCATCTACTTCCTATCAAGCTCCTCAATCTCCAGAGGTAAAGAAGCAGCACCAGGAAAGATCCTTCATGATAAACTTAGCAAACCACAGTTAAAAGAGCGATCAAGCCAACAGTCGTTTCAAACAGAAAAGAAAACATCGTCTTGGGTTCAAAAGAGCATCTGCTTCATGTGCCATTTGTTCTGTCTTGAGTAGCCTCCAGCAGGCGTCAAAGTTAACTTCACAGCCACGCTGTGCAGTAACAGTCGGGCTGGTTGATATTCGGCAGACAGTGGCTGTGTCTGTGTGAAACCGCAGCAGGGCTCTCTTTAAGTATGGCTCAGCTACATCAGCACCTCTCACATGCTTCAGAAAATCACAAATCTTCCATTCCCCGCACACCTTCCGGCAGAAACAAAATGAGTAAATGTTAAACGCAGTGGGTGACAGAAGGATTTGCTTTATGCACAGTAACTCTGAAATTTGTTTTATTTTGACTTGAGTCAACCTCGTGACAGAATCCAACACTTTTCCCGGGGACTAGAATCCAACTTGTCATGCAGCTGAATAGGAGGATTGATGTTTGCCAATCAAGCTCTACTGAACTGTATGAAAGCTGCTATGAAAGGGCTATTATGTCCAGCTGATTAAGCAGGTGTGAGATGTCAGATCTCATTTACTGTGTTGTCATGCAAAAGACGGTGAGTTACCATAGACGATAACGGTGGCGGTGGTGCTGCGTCTCTTGGCCACGATGTTCTTTGCCACACAGGTGTAGTTGGCGGTGTCGGAGAGGCGGGCCTGTTTGATGATCAGGTTGTGGTCAATGGTGATATAGAAGTTTCTGTCATCAGCAGGATCAATAACCTCCTCATTTTTTAACCACTCCACCTGAAAATAGAGGGAAAAAAGAAAGGAAAAAATAGACGAAAATGAAGAAGAGCAACCAACTTGGATTAGATTGATGATAAAAGTCAGTGTGAACACATTAAATTGCGAAGAAAAAAAATAATCACAGTGTTTAAAGCATTCGAACTGCAACAGTTTTGCTCATTTCTGTCCGTCCTCTCATATAACACTGAAAACCAGGATTAGAGCACAGTTGTTTACGTCTCAGAGGTCCTGCTACAAAAAGTCAATAGCTATCATGCTCTTTTTATTCTTCCCTAGAACAAAACACTACAGAAAAAACAGCGTTGTCAGACAGCGGAGAAAAGCAAACTCTCTACAATCGAGAAATCCGACAGGCTCTGTGACCTTTTCTTATGAGTTTCATTTCTCTAAATCATACTGATATTGAACCACTGCCTCCATCACAGAACTGGGGATCATTCGGAGCCTTTATTTGACTGTAATTCACCAAGATCCTCCTTCACTTCAAGAGGTGTAAAGGTTTACACTCTGCAGCCACTTTGATTCAAACATATTTCCTGTTTCTTTGGTTTTCTTCAAAGGAACTGTCCAGCGATGAGGACCTGTGCATTGTGACAGCCCACGAGGAGCACGACTTGATGAGAGATAGGAGACCAAAGAGCAGGGTAAGCAAAGATAAGTGGGGTGTTTATAAAGGCTCTTTCTCATGAGAGATAAAGTATCTCCAAAAAGTGGGGCAATAACCTGATATGAGTCCTGCCAAGACAAAACAGCCACTGTTATTCTTAGATTTCTTTTAGGATACAAGACAGAAAAAGCAGGGGATGTACAACATGCTGGCCATTGTTGTACGGCCAGCTTTGTTTGACTGATTTGTGAGCTATGTGGTAGGTATTATTCATTACTAGCTTCAATGATTTCTGTTATACTTTGAGATGATAGATGTAAGAAACGCCACCAGCGTCACACCTCTGAAAGACTGCCTGCTCTCTTATCCAGTGGAAACGAGGTGGAGTTACTGACATGGAAATATTTTCAGTGTTTCACTTCACAGTCACTTCATATTGAAAATCCCCCACGATCAAGAAATACAGTTCTTATGTAATAACGCTCATGCCGGTCCTCATGACAAAAACTACCATCTGAACAAACAGTGGGTGTAAACTTCATATGAGCAGAGCTTTACAATAAACCTCTTGATGCATTTTCTCTGTAGATTTGGTGCTTAGAAGTGTTTTCCTTCTTAAACACGTATTGACTGAATCAATTTCATGTAATGAGAATAGATACGATCCCATCTCGACTGTTTACTAACTGAAGCTATGCTCTCATTTCAATGGCGAGTAAATAAGTGCTGTATGACTTGCACTGCAATGTATAGGGCTTGTATGATAGTGTGGATCACTATCAAATCTGAATAGTAGGACTGTGATGTTAATTCCCTAATGGATTTCAGCACATTGGATGATTTCGCAATGATATTATAACATAATTCATTAAGAATGGGAGTGTTTTTAGCACATTAATAGACTTTTTTTTTTCCAGCAATCACTTACTATTCATGTTTCCATCATTAAAAGCTGTGAAGCGTACCCAAATAAGTGCACCGTACCATAACTGGTCTTGGTAGAACAGTGAAGCAGTACACTTAGGGTAGCTGTAACACTGCAGTAAGTTGAATGGTTGAATGACTCTTCGATGTGACATGGAGATAAACACAAGATTCACCATTCTTAAGTCTTTCAAAGCTCAGCTTTTTCTTCCAAAGAAGAAATAATTCAGTGTGATGGATGCCTTTCACGGTTGTCATTCACATTCAAGCTGAATTTCTTTCTTTCTTTTTTTTTTCATTTATTTTAGTGATTGGAGACACTGTGTTGTGCAAGTATGGTGTCATACTGGTACTATAGACTCTATAAGAAGAACTGGGCAAAGCACCTGTAATGTCACACATGGGTTGACTGAATAGTGCTAACCTATGATGCTAATTAATATTACTTTACAGTCATTCTGATCTAATTTGCACAAACACCCTAATTTCAAAAGTCTCTACAGAAGAGACATCCGCTCTCAGAGCTAAAAGTAGGAATATCAGAGCTCTGCTGGAGACCCCCGACACCCTGCTCCCCATGGGCAGCTGAGCTCCACTAGTTCTCATTTCAGCTCTGGCAGCACTTCTGTCAGATGTTGTTGAATATTGGTCCAGTTAGTCAACACGAAAGGGCCCTAAAAACGATCTGAGGTGAAAGTTGCTGCTATCATCTAAATAAAATGAAAGCTAGACAGGCATCAATCAAAAGACCGCACCTTTGATTATTCATCCATTTTTCAATTTATGTGCTTATACCAGATTTCCCTCCTGCACGGTTGTCATGGATGTGAACTCTAATGTTTATTTCAGCTTCAAAATTGGACATTTCAACATGGAGGTCAATGAAAAACCATTCTGAACACCAACCATACTAGCTTTGGAAAAATTGCTGCTATTGAAACGGTCATCAAGTTTACTACACAATTTGTAAATTTGCTTCAATATTCTCCAATTTCTACCCACTGCAACTTCACTCTGTCACCACTCCCTGGCAAATATTCTTTTCTATGTAAAGTAGTTTGTTTTAAATGTTTTACTGTTGCGTCACACTGCTCATGAAAAAGTCTGCAGGGATGCATTGGTGTGATAATATCACTGTACTTTGTACATATAACAGTGGAAACTTCCTTGGATTTCTTAGCTAGTAGGAGGTCATTGTGGCATCTATGCCTGGGGGTTAAATAAAAGCCTGTGCAAGTAATGTTTAATAAATCTGAAATCCTAAGTGTGTAGTAATGGGTGCACATATATTTATTCAGTTCAGCATTGCAGGGTTGTGTCAGCTTCTGTTTTTATTTCATTTTGACTAATCTGCTGTGACACCTGCTGATGTGGCAGTTAGACATCTGCCATGACTTTGTGGATGGGAGCAACACACCACAGGAATTCAGCATCAACTCTAACCTGGAGCTCGTGGTTTCAATTGGAAAATTTCTGTCAGGAGTCTAAAGCTGTGATGCACTATAATGGTAAACATAAACAGACTGCACGGTGGCAAAACTAATTTTAAATGTGGAGCTAAATGTGGACTTTATTTTTTATTTTTTTCTCTCGCATGGTTTGTGTTAAAATTTCCATCATCAAATCTCGAACAGAAGATGAAAATAAAAGAAAACTGTTGCAGAGAGAAGGACCCCGGAGTCTTAAGAACAAAGATTTGACAGTGATTTGATTGTCACTTTGCGTGTCTTTTGTTCCCATGCTGAAAAGTGAGAGAACACGTGTCTTGAACAGAACAAATTAAGATGATGCAAACGAGAGAAACAGTTTGATTTTTTTTTTTTCCCAGTATTTCTGAGTGCTGAGCACAAGGCATTGGTGAAAGCATTAGAAGTGAAAGGTGTGCTCTCCAAATAGAGATTGATGCTTGATAAAAAAAAAAAAAGAAAAAGAAAAAAAAGAAGTGGTTATTCAATTTTGCCCAAATCACAAAAGCAGCTTTTCCAAATGTTCTGCACTCAAACGTCAAAAAGTACTTTTATAGAATAAGGTAATTAAAAATTGAACAAAAGAGATTTTCAGTGCAGATGAAGGGATGGGAGGGAGACAGAATGACAAGGAATAGAAGATTGCAGAAGTTCTAATCATAAATGGGAAAGCGTGATAGAGCAAAAGTGAGCCCCAGCTCACTAATATTTTATTCTGTACAGAAACAAAGACGAAGCAGTATCAACAAAAAAAAGTTCAACTGATGAAAAATCTGCAAAAGCCTAGATCTAATAAAGCCTTTGTCCAGCCTGTCCTCATACCATGCCAGACTCATAAGCTTCCACACGCAGATACACAAACTTGCGAACACACACGCTCACAGCTCGTTAGTGTCTGATTGGCAGTAAAACATCCGGAGAGGTAATTGCCACATTTCTTGTCATTAACGAAAGAAAATTGCCGCATGTCAGCTGTCATCGGATACAGCCAAGTGACACAGAGACAGACAGCGAGATGGAAACTGGGAGAGGAGGAGAGGGAGACAGACGGATAGAGAGACAGGTGGATACAAGGCAAAGAGATGAGGGGAGATGAATGAGAGGGAGAACAGGTCCATATATGTATATATACACATATATATACATATACGTGTATGAATGACAAGAAAGAATAAATAAAAGGGGAGAACTGTTGCATGACTCAGGGTATTGAAGGAGAACAAAATTGTGAATGACTGAGAAGGGAGGTTTAAAGCAAGAGATAAGTTCAGAAGAAAAGTGCATTTGATAAACACACATCAAAGTAGACAAACATATTGAACTTTGACTCCACAAACTGATAAGTGGCATACTAAATGTGCAGGTTGCTTTGGTTTCGATGTGGCTTGACTTTCTCTGGACCGTGTTTCGAATGACCCACCATCATGGTCGATGTTCTTTTGAAGAATCCAACTTCTAAATTAGGGCGCAGCTTCTGTGTCCTTCCACTGTCACTTCTTCTCCCTCTAGCAAGTAAAACTGGCTGCTGACCAGACTGCGGCAGCAATGTAGGAGTAACCACCGAGTGGGATGTTTCTGCGCTCTGCCAGCATAACACTAATTAGCCCAATATGCAGAATACACCGTCTACAATCCACACACTTGTTAAGAACCAATGCGAGGCAAAACCATTTATTACTCGTCGCTGTTGTGTCATAAATAGAGTGCACAGCAGTGTGTGGGGGATAGAAAAGGGTGTGAAAAGGAAGAGAGGTGAGGAAGAAAAAAAAAATTATCCACAGCAATGTGTGAGAGAAGTCATTACAAACCCTCGAGCTTCTCCACATGGAGGCTAACTATCTATCAAATGTAATTTACTTATTTACCCTGTTTTCACAGCATATTTCTGTTCCAAGCTTGAACAACACACCTGGAGAATGAGTCACAAAAAAAGGTTAAAAAACGGATTATTAAATCATTCACCAGCAGACAACAAGCCATATGCTCTGCATCTGCATGCGTGACAGGTATGGAAATGTGAGCAGTATAAATATTAACAAGCCAGAAATGAATAATGGTGTGAGAGTTTGAAATGTGTTAAGAGGAATGTTTGTATGTGTTGTTTGTTGCTGGGATGGGGTGCTCTGAAAGGAAGGGGATGGGGGGGGTGGAGTAATAGGTAACAGAGGTAGAGGCAGAAAAGAAAAAAAAAAAAGTTTTTTTTTTTAAACAAATGAAAAACAAAATGAGACTGAAAATCTAGCTGCAACAGTGCCAGAAAATGTATGCACACAACTCCCCTTGATGATTTCTTTTTTTTTATTTATCTATTGATTTACTCTGCCTTTAACTTGACAATAATATTTCAACCTTTACTTCACCTTTACATTGTGTTTCCACTGCGTTTGCTAACAGGTAAAAGTTTTACAGTAGATCTGATGGCGATGGATCACCAAAACTGGAGACAGTCAGTAATGACCTTCTCCAGCTATCTATCTTTTGCCTTCCACAGCCTGCAGAGGGCAAATAAACATTTCTAAACTCAGCTCCAAGGACATGCACACATTGCTTTTTTTCTTGCTCATTAATTCAGATTCTCTTTCTCTTCTAATTGTTCTGTGCTTACCATTCGGTTAATGTTAAATTAGAGGGAGTGTATAGCTTTACCACTATGGAGTTTGCACGGTGATGTAAAGATAAATAAATAGAGAGATAAAATAAAATAAAATATATAGTATACTCACATATGGCATAATTTTAAATAATAATCCAACATAGAGCACTACTTCATCTTTACAAGTAGAAGAACTGGTTGAAACAACCTCTACATACAGTCCTTGGTCCCCTAGAGTCTCCTCTGACCTTTGGGAAAGCTCAGATTCAGAAGTCCACCAAGGAAGAGGGTTTTTTATGCAGTGACAGAGCTCAGATCTCACTTGTAATACAATTCAACTTAGAGGAGCAAGAATGAAGTGGAGTAGAGTAGACTTAAAAACTGCTGAAAGATAGCATAAAGGTCATAAACTGAAAATAAGAACTCTCATTTTTATATCATTTTTTTCCCTATGTCAGATAAAACTACCAACTGACATGCAGCAATTACCTGAACTGCATTGAGGGTTGTTTACAGATACGTCTTTATTCTTTACATTTCTGCACAGGTAAACAGTGTTTATCTCAGGTAAAAGTGATGATATGTAATAAAGCTTAAACAAATAGAAGGTGCTTTTTTTGTTCAAATTAATGTTATAGTCTGCGTAAAACATGTAGACGTTTCTTGTTAAATTTTCGTTTCTTGCACTGATGGAATATATGCATTACAAATATGGAAGGAACAACAGAAAAAGCAGTGAGTCAAAGAGAACACTTGAGCTCACAAATGTGAGCTATTACAGGAAATCACAGGCTTCACACAGGAAACTGCAACGATTGACAGGCGAGCACCTAAAGGGTAATTTCTGGTTGGTTGCCACGGGCATTTGGTCTGATCCTCCGGCACATTATTTTCCACTGGGCACCTTGATGAAAATGCACTTCTTGTTTCACTGGGCACTGCCGTTGTTACTTTTGGCAATCTTAGCACCTCTCGTAACTCACCTTTTCTCCAAGATATATCCAGCTATTTTTTTTTTCCTACTTTTTATTTTAGTTTATTTTTTTCTCAAGGTGACTCGTGGATGTGGTTTGCCCTTAAATCACCTGTAAAGTGGAACTGTGCCTAAAAGAACTACTAATTCCTCATGTTTAAGAGGTGTGACGTAAGGAAAAAGTGGGTGATGGAGCTCTTAAAAGCACAACAGTTAATGTTTTTGGAGCATATTAGAAAGTGTACCACAACACTCTGTCCAGTGAACCATTATAGGTCAGTTTAGAGGAAAACAAAATTTGAGCTTAGCAACAAAATCACTGTCCCCACAGGACTAAAAGAACCATGCACAAAATCTTGAATTCAGCTCTGGCTCCGGCCTGAGCTTTTAAGATTTATCAGTTTTAACTTTTTACATTATTTTTCCTGGATGAGGAAGTGTAAAGATCTCTGTGTTTCTTGGCTTTCTTCTCAGTAAAGCCGAGACTTAATCATGGCAGCAGTGCTCATTCCCTGCAGAGCATCAATGACTTGTTACTTGCGATAACGCGGCAGGACCCTGGCTGACTGAGGAGATGCCTGAATTAAAATCCTGCTACCATGGAAACGGGCTTAGCAGCTCATGGTGCCGCATAACCTCTGAACTACTGTCTTTGTCTCAGGGCTGTGAAATGGAGATGCAGGGCATGGCGGAAGAGAAAGGAACGATATGGCTACATTCTTTCTGCTGTCCGTTTTATGAGGCTGTCGCATAGTCACTATGAAAAAAGGCTTCTCTTATTGTGTAGAGGCCCTCAGGATGTTGATGAAAGAGCTTCATGGGGCACTCGAAAGAGAAAGGATCTGCCGTGAGCTGATGGAAGCCCTCCTACCCCATCTTTACCTTTATTACTAAAGCTGTGGCCAGCACTCTGCTAATCCCACATTACAGTGAAGCAGTGCATGCTTTTTTTTTTTTTTTTTTGCCAGATTGCTCCTCATCTCTTGTTCCTTGAATAGCCCCAACAGTTACATTTTTCCTTCTGCTCTTGATTAAGTACATATCAAATATTCATGGCTATGGAAACGTGTAACAATGACTCTCAGGAAGCCTGCTGAGTGTCTAATTTATTCAGACCATACAAGATGCTCAGATGACTGAATCCTTCTGCTATTTCAGAAACCTCACTCGCTGTATTTTAGCTCTCCAAGACCAAAGTTCCACTGGTAATGGTCGCAATGAGAGCCAAAATAAATCTCTGCTGCTTGTTTTCTTTGCGAGTGTGTGTTAGTGTGTGGTGTGTGCTGATGTGTGTTAAGAGCATAGCTCAGGGACTATGTATATGCCAACAGTGGTCAAAAATAGGGGCAAGTAAATCTTAGAGTTTGAAATCCTATGAGGTGTCAAATCGGAACTATTCCATGTGTTGTGTTAGGTAAAACCCGCTGCATCATCATGCAAACTATCTGGACTATTCAGCAGAATTCTTACTTTTCAGGGCAACAGCCTCCCCCAGAAAAGGCAACACAGATTCACAACTACTTACATAAGATCATAAGATGTCGTTGCTGTGGTTAACCATCCTGACACCTTCTGATGTAAATCTTCTGAAATGTGGGAATACAAAGAGTGAGGGCTGATACTGGCTCACATCAAACAGCAGAGTGCTTTGTTGTAATCTGAGATAAAAACAAATTATAACTGACTTACTTTGATTCTGCACAATGTGGGCTTCTTGTTTGTGTAAATGTGTCTGCAATATTTTAGCTTTATAGCTGATCTGAACAGAATTTCCTTCAGAAAGCTATGGAAAAATCTATAACTGCAAAGCTTGTAACCATTATAGTATATGGTATGGTATTTAGTGTATTTTATTTTAGTATGATAACCCGCAACAACAAAAAACTGTTACATCTTTGTGCTTTGTAATATTTGAATGATCAGCAGCCCGGTTATTATAGTTTAGAATTTTATTTTTTTAGTATTTATTTTTATGTTGTTTTTCCAGTTTGTTTAATTAATTAAAATTTGTGTTTGTTAGTTTAACAAATGCACCTGTAGTCTTAGCTTTACTTTTAGTGTCGGTAGCATGTTTAAGAACCAATGTCGAAAAATAATTAAAAGCAAAAATGAAACAGGAGTTGAGGGGAGATCAGTGTGAGTCTCCATCATGGATACAAACACATGAACAGCAAAACACAAAAGCACATGTGCTACTTCCTCCGCATATCTTTAGTCTAGTGATTTGTTATTAAGTTTAAGAAAAAACAAGTTGCTCAAGAGAGGTTATATCCTGATTTGTCAGACCACATGACAGCAGGACACAGAGAAAACACACTCAACAACATCGAAATCTGAAGCTACTGGGCCAGTTTTGGGATAAATAACTTCCCTTACGTCCAGAAATCCAGCGAGTTAAAGATGATTCCTTGCTGAACCTCATGTAGATGGTATGTAGATACTTCTATCGATGGAGAATTCATGACATTATGTCCTGACCTGCTCGCTTCCAGGATGGATTAAAAAACAAAAACTAAGCTAATTTTACCAGCAATTCCATTTTGGTTCAATTAGTTTTCCATTGTTCAATTTAGTTTTTATTTAGTGTTTGTTTTATTATTTGTTTTATCAGTTAACAGAATCATTTTTTCACTGTTAGTTTCAGTTTTAGTCTTAGTTTTCTTTAATAACTCATTATGGTGCTATGCATGCAGGAGAAAAGTGTTTGGCAGGCTTCTTGAAGTTCCTTATTTTTGTTTAATAGAAGGAAAGCCCAACAGCTTGATTTTTCTTCCAGTAAATCAGAGATGAATCTATGCCTGCCAGCCAGTCATTCACAGTCACACTCTTAATGCTTAAAGAGCACATGTGCTCGACCTTGTCATCCTTTTCACGCGCAGTGCAAAAGTTCCTCACAATCAGTCCACATGATTAAGCAAAAGTGTTGCTTTTATGGCTCAGCCGCTGCCTACATTCCTTCCAGTCTCTCTCTAACTGGTCAAAGGCCTGTAAAAGAAATGTAGAGTGAACTGACAGCTCACTGAAGGCCTGACAGCAACCACAGAATGAAACCCTGAAAAACCATAACAGCTCTCCTCCTTCTCCCTTCAGCCACTCTCATCCTCACTATATTTTTTCCTGTCTTAAGCAGGTGAAAAGTGACAGATACTTCCTTCACTGCAAATTTCTGGAAATTCGTTTGTTACCACAGCTGTAGCCCTGCATTTTGCGAGGCTTTTTCTCTGGCGCTTTTGTGCGAGAAGGGGCCTGACAAATACAGACAAAAAGATTTATTTTTTTTAATCTCCCGAAGCAGATGAGTTTAAAAAAATATTGTAAAAAAAAAAAAAAATCCTCATGTGAAATGGAACTCTTTTAGCAGATATGATTTAGGAGTGAGTAATAAAAGGTAGAGTAAAGGTTCAGTCAGACTACAGATGCGTGTACAAATTTAAAATATTTTGGGAGAACTGAATGAACACTATAAAACTGTACCACATCATGTCTTCTGATTTGATGCAGGACTTACATCTTTAGAATAAATGGCTGACTTGATGTTAAAAGTCTACATTACAACAACAACAACAACAAAAATAGAAATAAAAATAGCCCCAAGTTCAGTATACATATTGTTTGCTACACCAACTCCTTTAAGCATAAACTTTAACTGAACCAAACCAGGTCCTTCAGTGACTTCACACAAGTGGCAGTTTCACCAGTCCAAAATGGCTCTTTCACAGTTCAAGTTGGGCGTACATATGTGTATTTAGGTTGTTAGCACGTTTGGCATAAATGCTCTACAGTTCCACTAACTTAGCTCAGCCTTTCCAGGTCAATCATAAGCCTTTACAGAGTTTTGTACCTGCACCCCCAACTGGAAAAAAAAAAAAAAAGCAAAAACAAAACACTTCCTACCCATCAAACCACTCTTTCATCCTCTATTTATGTTCCTGCAATCTCAGTTGAAGCTTTTCAGATGCAGCTTTTACAGTGCTCCACTGCAGGGCAGAGAGGAAGTGGAGCAGGGAGGAGATACTGGCCAAGCTATGGTTGCACTGTGACACTTATTCTTTTTTCGCTTGGCAGATAATTACAGTTTTCTCTCCTTGAAATTGCAGTGACTGGCTGATGTTCAGGAAATACCTAAAAGACTTTAATAGCCCAGGCAGCAGTGAAAATGTCTTTATCTGTGCAATGTACTGTGTCAGATTTATGTAGAGTTTTTGTTGCTACAATTTCTGGAAAAATAAAACAAAAATTGAGGCAAAGTATGGCCCCAGGACACAGGTTTCACCTTTTTTTTCACATTTTCTTTATACATTTGTTTATACAACATCAACCAATTCCTGGCACACACAAAAAAAGAAAAGACAGAAGAAAAAGTTATACGTATTCAAATACATAATCAAAGTAAAGTAGTATTGTGAATTCATTTAAAGAATGTTGAATAAAATCACCAGAAAAGACTGACATTTAATCAGTAACTGACCCCAAAAAGTTGCTGAAAATCGCATAAACCTCTTTTCAGAGAAGCCAGTTTACTGGATTTGAGGTGAGAGCTTTTAGCTGGGCTTAGTATGGATAACCACATGCATTCCCCATGGATAACATGCACAAATCAGAAATTATATTTTCTAAGAAATAAATAAATGATTTAAACCAAAAAAAATAAATAAAATGAACTCAGTAAAGTGCCTTTTCAAATTTACCTCAGCTGCTGGGATGCCTTCTGGGGGGCGACACTGCAGCAGCACTTCCTGTTCGAGTGACACTTCCTTCCCAAGAGGCTCCTGGTCAAATGTCTTCCTCAAGTCTTCAGAGAAAAGAAAAAGGAAGCACTGCATCAGTATGAACATAAGGTAGAGCATAACTGATTCAATCAATAGAAGTATACTTATTATTTTAAAAAAAGAATAAAGAAATGCAGAGCAATCAATAGCATCTGCTTCTGGGCTCAAGCAGCATAGAACAGACTGTAATTAAGTACAATAAAGCAACAAGGAAATATGGTTTCTTTCCGTCTTTTTCTTCTCTTTAATTCAAAGATACACTACAGTGATGAAAGTAAATGGAAGACACATGCAGGGAAGGGGATCATTTGGCCTTCAATGGAACAAAAACATTTTTTTTTTTCTTGTGGTGTGAAAGCCTTGATGGAGTAGTGCAGGAGAGGCTTAATGGAGAGGAGAGGAGAAGAGAGGAGAGGAGAGGAGAGGAGAGGAGAGGAGAGGAGAGGAGAGGAGAGGAGAGGAGAGG
>JBAMYA010000004.1:9027809-9040834 GCA_037176975.1 Arrhamphus sclerolepis | reverse complement strand
TATATATGTATATATGATATGTATATAATTGCTATGCGTGATTAGGTAAATGACAGTAGCTAATCTGTGGCACTGTGCTCCAAAAACAAAAGTGATAATAGCATGCAGAATGGCTGCACAATATCCTGCAAGTCAGCATTGCCCTTTTATCCTGGTGACTAAAAGAAAGAAAAGGAAATGGTAAACTTGGGAAAGGCGTGTGTCATGTTGCCTTAAGACTATGACTGACAGGAGATAAGAAGTGCAACTATCAAACTGATTCTACAAAAGAAGTCCTGTCAGGTGATATTTTGACTATCATACATATGCACACGTGTTGTGTTGCAAAAGACTGTGCCTTGATGTTGGAGCCATGCTTAAACAACTCTGCTTTCCACATCAAGTCTTCTGGGGTTTCATACTTTTCAGATTCTCATTGGAACATCCTTTGGGGAAACAGTTAAAAATGAGCCTGCACTTCAGAGCCAGCACAGAATGTTTCTCATTACTTCGAAACAATTGCACTGTGCTTTTCAGTAGGAGGACAAATACAGAGACAGAGAACAAATGAGGACCATGCAGGGAAAAGAAGAAAAAAAAAGATAGAACAGCGGTGTAAACATGCGCCATACAGTCTCTCCACTGTGGATAAACACTTCTTTATCTCTCCCCTTCGTCTCCTCTTCCTCTCCAGGTTTACACTGTGCCTAGAGAAACCAATTCCAAAGGCTTTCTACAAACTCAAGTTCAAACGGACACTTGAGTCCTATGTTAGCGAAACTCTTATCCACAAATATTTCTAGAATCTGCGTTGGTACACAAGTCCATCTGCGAAATGCATTTTCACTGCAGTCTTAAGTTTTTGTATACAGAAGAATACAAAGACGAGGGAAGACGATAACAACTCAGTAACGGTCACTTACAGGCAATACGAACGTGGGCTTTCCGGCTCTTGGTGGTCCCAGCGGAGCTCCAGGCCACACACTGACACCAGAAGTCCTCGGGCCCGAACAACTCCTCCACCTGCTGCCGCGTGATCTCGATGCTGGCCTCTCTCACAACCAGGCCTGCAAGGGAGGGATGAGGGGAAGGAGAAGGAGAAGGAGAATGGTATGAAGCGCATATTAACATGAAAAACAGGTGAAAAGTAAAACAGAAACTAAAATATAAAAATTGGTTGAAATCATACACACTAAACCACCACGTAATGTGTGTCAGTCTGGCCTCATTCTAAAGCCTCAGCACTAAGCTGTTTAGGTCTGGGCCCTGTGGGGGCGGATTCTCGGCGTCATGGCTAACACAATCCTGTTTGCTAACTCCTCTGATTACTGCTCATTTGGGTGCCAGGACCCAAACAAACAAATCTTCCCCAGAACAAATGCCACTACCCACAGCTGCCACTCTAGAGAAGATTATGTCGCTGCCACAGCATGTGCTTCTCCATAAATGTTTATGCAAGAGAGTATGAATTATATATTCACACATATGCATATATTATGCCGTGCAGCAACATTCACTGAAGATACGCAGACTTTCCATGGAACATCATGCTTATTTTGGGTCTTTCGTACAGGCTTGACAGGTAGTGGCCTAGCATGCCAACTACGGGAGTGTGGGGGTGGTGGGGGCTCGGCCGTTACGAGTCAAATTTGTCTCTGCAGGTATCATTCTGAACCTCAACCACCTACAGTAGCTTCAACTGCATTTAAATAAAAAGGTAAAATGCATTAAGCACCCAGTTTAGAAAATGACCAAGGAAGGGAAAAGTGAATAACAAGCAATACTAACCAGTAATCTTAGTAATCTTCACCACTTCACCAACATCTGTAATTAAAAGTTGGAATATAGTCTGCTGGACTGCAAACAGCTTGAATTGTTTTGTTTTTTAATGGATTCACATTGAAAAACCTCTTTCTCAGTCATGCTTCAACAGTTCTGTACATTTAATTTATACACACAAACACACATATATATATTTATATAAACACATATACATGTTTATATATGTATATATGTACACATACATAAACATTCATGCTGTGAACAATCCTCTAGAAGTACAGCTCTATTAGATTTAGAAGTTGGAACCGAATAGCCTACAAGGAAAAAAAAAGGAAGTAAATGATGTCATTTTCCTGGAACTGTCATGCTTGTATACCTGGTCAGCAGTGATGTGAAAGAGACCTTCAACAATCAAATCTTTCCCAGTTGCTACTAAGAGGCCTTTTGTGCACATTCGAAACCCTCCCTGTAACATTACATCATCATCGACGGCATGTACAATGACCACCACGTTGATGGTTTACCACAACTAAGACCCGGTTTAGCCTGCGAGTGGCTGGCCACCTGTCCAGGGTGTGCCCAATTCCTCACCATGTTATGATAAGGTACGGTTCAGCCAAGCTGTCACTCTAAAGAGAAAATGATAAATAGATGGAGACCCTGTTTAACAAACTATTGATTCTCATACTCAGCTCACTTTATTATTTTCTTCTTTTGTGTTGTAGTGAAAACAGCTTACAAAGATTTATTGTAGCTGAAGCAGTTTGTTTTCACTGTAATAAAATATTGGATGCTAGTAACAAACACAGACTTTTTTTTTCTTCTCAAAACCAATGAATTTGTTTGACGCTGTGAGTTATTAGAATGCAAAGTCTATTTTTCCTCAAACACCATCACCACATTTTCCTCCCTGCACATCACTGCCTGACAAGTCAAAAAGCGTGGTGCACCTGCACAACTAAAAGAGCTTCACAGAGTGCATGTTCATTCAAACAGAGAGCAGTGATGGAAGTGACTAATGGCTTCAAAAAGCCAAAACTGTCAGTTCTTATCAGAGCTTATCCAAGTTAACCTGTTTAAACTTGCAAGCTTCCTTTTATTAGGTTCTGGACTGGTACTGGTATTTAAGTTAGGCAGCAGGCTAATGTTACATATCCTTTGTTCAAATTCTTTGAGAAAGTTGTTATTCGTCCACTTTTTATGGAAAAATGAAATGCTTTGGACAAGCAGTCTAACAACTTGAGAAGTACTGTTATTTTTGTTCAGCAAAAGAAATTAAAGAAATGTGATATCTATGAGGTTTAAAGCTAGTATCAGGAGTTAGTACCAGTGTTTCCGTTTTTAGGTACAGCTGCGCTTTTATGCTTCTGTAAAAATGAACTCTTGACACTGAAATACAGACATTTGCAAAGCACTACAGTGTGCATATTCAAATTTGTTACTCTTTCCTTTTTTTTTTTTTTTTTTTTAAACAGAACTTATAGGAGATTATCATTTATGTGACATCATTATCATGGACTGCTTTGAAAACCATCATAGGTCATTGACTTATCAGTATTCCATGGTGAATTCAGACCATAATCTAATATTTTTCTGCAATTTAATTCATTACGGAGGGATTTGCCGCCAAATGAAGTAGAGACAAGACAAGCTAATTTGGCTCATTGTGAGCCTCTGTGGCTAATTAGAAAACAACAAATAAATACAACAAAACAAAAAATAATAAATAACTGAAAAGTCACATCCTTATGAATTTAAATTGCATCACAAGTTCCCAGATGGATTAATAGATTATTCAGTTATGTGCTGTGATCAAGGGGCTCAATTTTCCTTGGTTTACAAAAAAAAGCTCTTTTAGCTTAGGTTGGTCCTCTTAGTCATTCACATTAATGTGACAGAGATGATACTGTGTCAAACATAACAAAGATGCTACCAAAATATTCTGCTCGTAAATAATAGGATTTTTTTTTTCTACGTTGCTCTAACAGCATATTAGCATTATTATATCACTCTAATACTACGGAGGACTACATTAAGCTTTACAATATGAACAGGTTTATAGGGTAGGTGTCAGAGATTCTGGCTGAATGGAAAATGCAATGAGAATGGATGGCTAGAAAAATGAACATGCCATTTTATTTCAGGTTCAGTGCATTAACACAGCCCTCTTGTTCTGGCACACACATGAGGCAAAGCGACATCCCACACACCAGCTTAGCCCTCATGTAAAATTTACGCGGTGTGCCGACAGGCAGAGGAGCTGCCGTTTCTGTTGTGTCACCGTTCGCCCCTGCATATATGGTATGTGTTTACATGAATGTACAAGGGACTGAGCACTGTATGCTAAGACATTTGCCTAAGAGGATGTTTTCTTAGTTTAAGAATGTCAAGGATGGATGTGATTACTGGGAAAGCGCCCCCTAGAGAGGAGTAAAGGGAACATCGACACTTTAATGCTGATTTCAAAAGAGTCACACCCTGTGGAGGAGGTGGAAGACCCTCTAAGATAACTATGAACAAAGCACTGAAGACACGATTGGAAAGAAAGCATTTGTGCTGTATGATGTAGCTTCAACTACAGTACAGACTTCGAATACCTGAAAAAAACATTTCGACTTGTGAAAACATGCCACGTCTCCTTTCAGATTCATTCATGAATTTTTGGCTTTTACAATAAATAAGATTTGTTGCACTTCAAAACACATCAGGTGGATAATTCAGAAGAGCAGCACTCTAAATTCAGACTGCTGTGTTTGCATAACTAGCAGTTATTATACAGTATGGCGTTACAATTACGACAACAGAACAGAAACGACTGCTCAACTTGCAGTATGGAGAGATGAAATGAGCATAATGAGGGGCTACTTCACACCTGTCAATGCAGCTATTAGCTCTTGAAATCATTCTACAATATGCTGCATTCATAGTTGGCTCATGCGGGGCTCTTCATTTGAGATGATTCATTATTAATGAGGTTATTAATGTGAGCTAGCCTGGTTCCTTATTATTAGCGCTGGCTAACTTTATTGATCAGGCCAGTTAGGAAGAAGAGGAGGCACTGGTCATTGAAGACGATCTGGGGGAGGAGGAGGGAGGAGTAAAAGCTCTGATTATCTTCCAAGATGAAGAGGACTCCTGTTTGATCTTCTACCTCCTATCTCAGAAAGTGACAAGCTGTCTCTGGTGTATATTACACTAGCTGCTTATAATTAACTTGCTGCTCGTTTGCACAGATCAATGGTTGTTTTGCTCACAAGAGGCTGCAGCCTGTCCTCAACACTGGAAGGTAAATGTTACAATATACAAGAGACAGAAAGCAACAATGTAAAGATGAATCACGTATCTGAAATAAGCCACCTGTGAATTGTCTTTATGTTGTTGTTTTTTTCCCCCTCTTAACTATTGTCTTTACATTCAGTAAAATAGGATTTCCTGCAAAACAGGTGTTGATTCAACCAGAGCAGGTCAAACATGTCATGTCACAGCTTTCACGACAGTAAAGTTTACCTCTAACACACAGGTGCAGCATTGTTTTTTTTCAACTGTCCAAATAAAATGTCACTCATCATTGTTTTCTTGAAAAAAATATAAATTATTCCACTTATTTTGTCAACTGTCTGCTGCTAAAAAGAAAATAACATGCAATCAAATACCCCTAACAATGGAGCCCAATCACACCACTTTTTGATGTTAGCTTTACAGCGAATGAATGTTGTTTCAAATGCTGATCTGCCACGTTTGATTTACATCTGTTGGATTATAAAGGATTTTTCTGCAACATGTAATTGTGGAATGTCTGATCACACAATAATGGAGGTTAGGAGTTTCAACTTGCATACTGCTGCTTGCACTGCAGCTACTGATGATGCAACTATTGTGCTTTTAGCCACTTTGGTGTTTTCATGATGCAAATATTTGCTTCATGCAGTAAAATAAAAACAAACAAACAAAAAAAAAAACATCTGAGAGCTTTTATGTTTCATCCTGTTTTGCTACCAAATCAAAATAGATCCAATGCTGTATTTGTAACTCAGAAATATTGTCCAAGGTGTCTATCCTTCCAACAAACATGACACTCTATCAAGTGCAACATGCAAGAAACCACCAGAATGAATTTTTTTTATTTTTTTTATTTCAACTTCACATCATGCTGCATTTGCTGTACCTCAGAACTGGGTATTCCATAGCTGTCACACCAATTTCAAAAGAAACCTGTGTGTAGGTTTTGACTCCACCCTTCTGAAGACAAAAGTGTGAAGCCAAAATTAAGTGTCTGACTCCGTAGATTAAGCCAACTGCAATGACCACAGCGGTCAATACAAAAGGGACCTGGAAATTCTCAGGAACTCAGGAAATTGTCTCCTTTAAAACTCTGGCCGAACATGTGAAGCCACTATTATATTAGAAAATGAATATTTCCCTGACAATAATCCATGAGGGATATTAATCTGAATATCTATGTGCTTTAAATGTTTGCACAGCTCTGCACATAGTTTCCAAATGAGAATGTAAAACATCTGGATAAATCCACACTGGATGCAGTCTGAAGTCTAAATGTGTGTCTGTCATTTCTGTTTTTCAGTCTCTTTCACTCTTAACATTTCATTCTGTGTTATTTGTATAAGCTTGCCGCTTCTCTCCAACATGACAGTAAGACACGTAGAGAAGACAAGAGGGAAGAAGAACGGCAAGTAGCGAGAGATCCAATTTCTTCAGGCTCATTATTAGCGGTATTGACCAGGGCTGACCGGTTTCTATCGGTGTTCCTTTTCTGTCAATCTGGGGAAATCAGAGAGCAATGGAGTGGGTTGTGAGCAGCTACCCACATCCACTGGACTTTTGTGGTGTAGTGTGTGTTTTGTATGCATTGCAATAGTATAAATGAATGAATATCTGTGCAGTAAATAGCCTGTGGATATGGCTATGTAGAGTGGGTGCGTGTAAGATGTGTGGGTTGTTTTCCATGTTGATGCTTTTAGCACAAAACCTCCTGACACCAAGGCTAGGAGCCCCTGCTACCCTATCCCTCTTCTTTGCCATAATGATTACTCCAAAACACATGCTCAGATTTGTGTATTCTTCCTGTTGCACACTAGGTCAAACTGACAGGATTTCAGGCTTCTCTTTCAATTCTAAATTTGCCCTTGCAACAAAAACTGTGTGCCTGCTTTTGCATCTTTTACCACTGCTGCAACTTTCCTACTGTGCCTGTGCTGACTGGTGCCTTTAATATTGTGTTTTGTCATGTAGGTTAGTTCTAACAGCACTTGTGAAGTATATTGTTATAACATACCTTGATAAAACATGCCTTCCAATGCTTGAAGTGTGTGTGTGAGCGCTTACAAGACCCAACATTCACATTAAAGTAAAGGAACAGCTGCCAGTGTGTGTCTCTGTGAGCCTGCAGACATGTGTGGCACAACAGTAGAATGAAAAGGGTAAATGCAATGTGATTGGTACCTGTGGGCGACAGAAAGAACTCAATTTCCAATACAGCAGCTGAATGCAGCCTATCAGTGCTGGGCTGTTGTGTGTAATGGCTCTGGTGCCTTCAGGGGCTGAGTTTTGTGGAAAACAACCCTGCTGGAGCTTCAGTACCTTCATTTCCTTTAGTTGCCCACAAACAAGTACATGCACGGCCTTGAAGACACACACATCAAAGAACTGAAAGTGGCACTGATATTGCAAATTCACGTCCTCATTAAGACCAAGTTCATCAATGCTGTTCTGCAGTAGTATAGTGATTCAACTACTTCATTAAAGAAAGCCATGCAGCAATACAAAAGCTTGAGCATTTAGTGTACATGTATGGACGTCTTGAGGCAAATTTTACTATAAATTCTACATTATACAAAAAAAAAAAAGTTAATGCACATAACTTCCCAACATCTCAAGTCGGGAGTGAGTCAAATTTTGCTCAAAGTTCCAAAGTAGATTGAGAAAAAAAGGAAAAAAAGGTTGCTACTGATGGAAGTATGCTGCATTTATGACCTGAACCAGTGAGTGCTCCTGCTCAGGCGCTGAAGAGTCAGACTTAAGTAGGGAAACACATTATAGTAAATTAGCAATGCAAACATTAGCAGCTGTGACAACAAACTGACAGTCGGGGTAATTCAAAAAGGCAAAGATCTTTAATCATGTAAGTTAAGCTAAATGTAACATAACAGCGAATTCTAAACTGGTTGGGTTCTTCCCAACTCCACACTGTGGAAGAAACATCTGGGTTTGACCCTGCTGATCAGCTGGGGGCTTTTTTTTGTGTTGAGTTTTCATGTCTCTCTGTGATTCTTAGGGTTCCTCCCACAATACAAGGCATGCATGAAAGGTTAATTAGTGGTTTTAAATTGGCCAAGAGTGTAATTGAATTCCTGTCCTTGTGCTTTAGCCTTGTAATGGACGGGTAACCTGTCAAGCCTGTATCAGACATCTGGCCCAGTGTCTTTTCGGATAGACTCCAAGTCTGCGTGGATGGTGAGGTGGCTCTTACTAATGGATGGATGCATGAAAGAAGCAGATATTTTGAGAAAAACTGATACTAAAAAACAAACAAACAAACAAAACAGAAAGGATTTTGCATTGGCAGTAATCACATTGCACTTGTGTTAACATAACCATTTGTTCTATATAATCTGTGAAACTGTAACTTATGTGGAACTGATCTTTTTACTCACCAGAATTCTCATCAACCTTCTCTTCCACTGTATGCTCCTTTTGATGCACCCACTCGCTGTTGCACTTGAAGTAGATCTGGGTTGCTGGTGTGGCCTTACAGTAGAGGTTAACTGGCTTGTTCTTGACTATGTAGGCTTCTTCTGGTTCCATCAAAAACACAGGCAAGGGCTCCGGGGGGTCTGATGGAAACGTTTCCGGTAACTCGCCGAGACCAATGAAGTCATCGTCAACTGCGAAGAGAGAAACAGTGTCAAGATGGAGGGAGAAGTGAGGACACAGGTTTTGGGAGAGATGGAAGAAACAGAGAAGAGAAGCAGAAGGCCCTCAGAAAGAAAGAGAAGCAATGAGTTGGGAAAGAAGGAAAGCAGGCGAGAGACAGCAGGACAATATTATAACCGCAGTCATTGCATGGGATTAACCATTCTCGCTGCACACAGTGAAATCCCTATCATTTGATATTTTGGAATGTTTATACAAGTGTATTTTGGAGAGCAGGAAATTCTAGGAGTCCTCTCAGGCAACGAGGCTGCATGCATTTTCAGAAACTGGCTCTTGCCTGGTTGAACCGCAGCTAGCTTCTGCTGACCAACGAGTGATGCAGAGCCAGTAACGAGCAGCAGAGTTCAGAGGTTGACTAAATTTATAAGCTGTTCTCCCTCTTTCTCATCACTTTCACTCACTCACACACACTCACACACACACACACACACACACACACACACAAACCAGCTCTCACAGACACTTTAATGCATACACATAGACACGCAGCAGATCTAATGACCTCAGGCTTTTGGCCCAGTTTGTGCCATTCCTCGGATACTTCTGCACTAGACAGATACGCTTCCCTGTAATTACAACTCCCTTTCATCTTCACGTCTTAAATCACATACACACAACTCCATGTGTACGCGCAAACACATACACACAAACAAATGCTCACAGTAGCACTAATATGCTTGTGTGCACGCCCACAATTGAGCACCGCTAACTTTCTAACTCTTTGAAGAAAGGATGAAGCCTATTCGCCACCCCATTTGTCACCTCAAGAACTGTTCTATTCTTACCATCGAACCGGTAGGCATTAATTATTCACAAGTGTGAAAGAAAGAAGGCAAAGTAACAGAGACACAGTGGGAAACATAAGGTAAAAGGGAGGATGGGGAAAAAGGAGAAACAGTGGAAGTAACTCAGTCAGTCGGACACATATTGATACATTGAAATAGAGTTAGGCGGACAGACACTAACATAGCACAAGAGGACAGAAACAGGACAGGAAGGCAGACTGTTCAGGACTGTTCAGATAACAAAAGAGTTTATCAGCCCCATCAGTAATTCTTCCATGCCTTTCTATCTATCTGCTTCCCTGGCCTGTGTGGACACGCTGGAGCCTTGTTGTCTGACAGGGGTTGCCTCATGAATGCTTTGGAGGCACTAAATAATGTCTCGACCGAGATGATATCTCCCCACGATGTCTCTCTAATGTTATCTCTTCCTCCATACCTGCCATGGATTGAAGATGATTGCTTGGAAATGTAACTGCGGGAGGGGCAAATCAGAAAAAGACCAAGGCGAGCCTCACCAAGAAGGAGGGGTTTGCTGGTACTGGTCACAGTGTTGATGAAAGCTCGTTTGTGGTTGACTGACTTCATCACAAAAAAAGTTAAACCTGTTGCTGCTTTTTATTGGGCCTTAATATGTTTCTTATAGACTGGAGGCGTGGAAGCTTCAAGTTATCTTTGAGTTATCAGAGCAAACTGAGTGTAGTGAAGATCTGGAACGAGATCATTAGTTATTGTGGTCAGCTTTCATCCCTTTCTTCTAAATAAGAAATAACTTTGAAACTTCTCCATTAGATCTATATGTATGTGATGGCTCTATAATGTGGAAGTCAGTTTCAGTAGACCTTGGCCAGCTCCTTCCTTTATGCTCACCAGTCCTTAGTCCACCCACACTTTCAGCCAAGGGGACCCTGACCCAGAAACAGGCAAAGAGAGCCAAGGAAACTCATTAAAGATTGTGTTAACCTTCTCTCCATTATCTCTCCATCTCTCTCCCTCTCCCTTCTGGCTTCATGGCTCTGTCGAATTGTGAGGCAGCAAGATCTGAAGCATCCATGAAAGTGCGGAACCCTTACAAACAGAGAGGCGCGTGCTTCGTCTGCTCACTCACATACACTCGCGCAAGCAGCAACGTGCACACAAATGTGCTTGCAGATATTCCTCAGTGCTCACAGAGCTTCCTCAGTGCAAGAAATAATAAATTCAAGTGACTGGAACTAGCCCTGCAGTGAAAAATCAGCTCAGAAGTGAAAAAAAAAAAAAAGACCACATGACAAAATGAAAGACCCTATGCTGCTCCCCTTTCACCACAACACCCAGCTTTTCAGCCCCTCCCTCCTCAGTCCCTGCTGAACAGAATCCTGAGAGCAACAAGGAGCTCAGTGACAAAGCATTACTTTTATCAGCCTCCTGCTCCCACTGCCACTAATTGAACACAGTTCAGAGGTTTGCATATTACCCTTTTCAACATGATCCAATCTTTATAGATTAAAAAAAAACAACTACTCTAACCTATTAAGTGCTGCCCATATTATTGTACTTCTACAAATCAAATATGCAGTTTCAAACGCTTTGTCTCTCTATTGCAGAGTCTTATCCCTTTTAACAGAAGAATTGATATGGCCTGCTTGCACTGTTAGATATGCAGTATGGACTTTTCTTCTAAGCACTTGTAATTCTTTAGCTTGATTTTAATCAGAAAATCCTAACTGCCTTCATATTGTGTGTCTACAATTTCATAAAATATGTCCCTGCAACACCTTTATTCAAACTGTATTTTGCTCTTTAATTTGGGTGAGATTTCCTAATTCCTCATTAGTGAATACTTTAAGACTCAAATTGAATATTAGCTCAAGCTAGCTCAGGTTTAATCAATAATGTGCAATAAATAAATAAATAAAATAAAAACCGCTCTGAAATAAGGACGATTAGTGAAAGTTATCCTCCCTCACTGTCATTGAAGTCATCAAGTACAAAATACAATTATGTGGGGAAAAACTGACTGTTCTTATTCAGAAGAGAGATTACAATTTATTGAATTAATCCAAGTTCATCAAGTGTTATGGAAAGAAGGTAAAAGAGACTCTTGGTAACTGGGCTCTGGCTTTGGCTTGAATCTACTCCAGTACTTGTGGGGAGCGTACAACACACAAGCCCTGAGATAACACATCGTACAACACTTTCTGAAAATAAATTCACACAAAGAGGCACATTTTGAGTTTAAAAAAAGACGTGTTTCATACACCACAGAACAGTGTGACACTTCAGACACAGCACACAGACCAAATTCACAATAAATTTATCTCCAGTAAGCATGCTGCATGAAAGCCACTTCAGCAAACATTTTTCAAGTACTGTATGGAGAAATGAGCAACAATAAAAACCCCTGAGGCATTGTTACTTCTCAATTCAGCGATCAGTATTCCGCCATTACTTGGTCTTCAATGCCTCGGTCACATTAATGAGGTCTATTGTGCTGAGAACAGTGAAAACTGATAACAGGACATTCACTGTAAATTAGACACTGAGTCAGTGTCCACGTTTTGTTGACCTGGGCTTTAGTTGCTCTTCTCATGAACCTTTAACTCATCCTCTTCAGGCAATAAATGCTCAAATAGTTTTGTATTTAAATTCACTAAAGAACTGGAGAAGTGCCAGTGAAAAATGTTCTAGAAAATGGAAATGAAAGCTCTAAAGACATCTTTGCAGAATGTGTAGAAACAGAATTCCAAATAATAAAAGAAAATACAAAACTCAGAAATTCAACCTACAAACACTGGAAGTAAGGCATTCAAATCCATCAGGTCTCTTTGTATATTTTTTGTGAATCCTCGCTCAACATACAAGCAACATTCCAGGTTTGTTGGAAAATTTGCTTTAGTGGCATTATCATTGGCATTATGCTGCTTGATTGTGTTATTCAACATAAAATATTCACCATAAATAAATAAATAAATACTCCTTTAAATAGCAAAATGAAGCCCATTTCTGTCTTCAGCTCAATTCAAGTTTGATTCAAAAATACTTTCATAATCCCCGAAGGGAAATGAATTGTCTTGTCAACTGACACACAACTGCTCAAAAACAAATCCCGCCGCCACTGCATCAACTTGTGGACTCCGAGTCAAAAGATCAGGACAGGATGGGAAGGTGTTGCTTCTCAATCTCAGTATCTAAAATTAGGCGTTATCTGAGTGGATTAATGAGGTCGAATTTGATATGATAATAACTTCACCCTGCACTCTACACTCATGTCAAACAGACGCTCAGTGTGAATGCACCCCCAAAAAACGCTTTTGTAGATGCAGGTTTCCAGAGTTGGCACGTGTAATAGTTGTCATATATGACCTCAGGCAAACAAGAAAATGTTATAAAAGGTATAGGTGTAGGTAAAGGTAAAGTACTTTAATGCAAAAAAAAGAAGGGTGGGAAGCCGCGTTTCCAAATCAACTTCTGCCTTCTTTCCATTTTTTTTTTTTGGTTTTTTTTTGGTTTTTTGGGTGCATCCAACCGAAAATTGAATTCCGTATTCCC
>JBAMYA010000004.1:8994655-9027709 GCA_037176975.1 Arrhamphus sclerolepis | reverse complement strand
AGAAAGGAACTGAAAAATGCTATTATCAAGGTTAGACTCCAAGGACAGTCTCTTGCTTCAGACTCATGTGTCTTACTCTCTTACTCTATGATCTCAGCATTTTTTTTCCCAGCACCGGAGAGTAACATTTCCTTTTCCTGTAAACCAATCAGTGCAGCCAGTACATGAGTTACAGTGTACGGATACAGGAGGATAACTGGCAACATAAAGTCAAATAGCCTTTTCCTGTGGTCTTCACTGAGCATTGAATCTGATAGGAGCGGCTCTTGCATAAGCATCAGTATGTGACAACTTGGAAATGAGAGTGTTTAGAAATCTTTTTAAAAAAAATGAACAAAACAAGTAAATCTAACCATACAACCACATTGTTATGGTATGTGGATCCATGTCTGCCAATGTAATGGGTCTCTTTATCAGTGATGATATCGCTGATAGTAGCAGGATGAATCTGAAGTGCATAAGGCTGGGATTTTTTTTTTTTTGCTAAGACCTAATCAAATACTACTAAAGTAATAGCACGGATGGCACTGCATGATGCAGATGAACAAAGACAATATCATACTGTCAAATAATCAAAATGAGCTTCATAAGAACAAAGAAATATTGTATTCTTAAATGGTTAAGGAAGCTACTTGACCTCATCCCAGCTGCGTAAACTTTTTGATTACTGAATGCAGACAAACTGAGAGAGAATTAGTCAATGAAAAGGTCTGCAGAAAAGAACTAGCAAAGCATCTCAAAGGAGGATGCTCTTTTTGACTCCGATGTTGGTTGCAAAGAATGTGCATTTAACAAAATGTTTTGACTCTTGTTTATAGTCATACGTTTTGCAATTATCTTAGTTTGTCTCTTTCCTGCTAAGCATTATTTTTAATGAAACCCTTGAACTACATGACCAACATTTTGTAGCCATTTCATGTAAAAAAATCATTGTTTTGGTGAGCAGAGAGAAAATTAGACAGACTGTCAAAGGATTAAAATGAAAATACTGCACTGCACTGACTGTAAACTGTATCATACATCCCTTTTTCCTACATTCCAGCAATGAGAGCTCAAGTTGGAGACTGTATTTCTTATATCACATATGGTATGTTAAGGCCTGTGATAACAGCTTTTGAATGTTGGGGCTTTGACATCACTGTGCAAGATAAGCTCTCTTTCTCTCTCTTGCTCTCTCGAGAAGATTTATTGTTCAAAGGAAAGCACTGTATCAGTGAGACCAATGTTTCCCCTCCATCAGGACTGAGTCAAGCATGAACAAATACAAACACTGTTATAAATCGCCTTTTTCTTCTCTCCTGTTTTTTTCCCATTCTTTGCCCCCCCTCCCCCATTCCCTCTTCTCTTTCCCAATTCACTTTTCTTTCCACTGATCCTTCTCATAATTTATGCATATACGCTCTGACTCAAGACTGAGAAAAACATTGGCTAAATGTTTGGCTAGATCATCAGACAGTAGGAATTTCTTTATTTATTTATTATTTCACGAAGGGAAGTAGGGACGGACATGAGGTGGTCTGCATTTTTTTGTGGTCAAGCTGAATAATAAACCACTCAGCTGTCAAGTCAATTGAAGCAGGATAAATAGACTGTCAATCAGATCTACCTATAAATGGGCTTGAGGCACACCTAACCATTATATTGAGTGAACATAAATCTATGGTAATGACTTTCTCTAGTCAATACTTGTTAGTATTGGATTAAGTAAAGACCCATGGCTTAAATCAATATATATGGCCCTTGTTTTAACAGCAAAATCCTTTAGCAGCTCAGCAAGAAACAGGCAAAATGAGTGCAGGCTTCCTTCAACTCTCACGTCTCTTTCCATTTGAGCGCTTTATCTAAGCTGATGTGTCTACACACGCTGGCTTCAGGGCCCCGTCTAAAGCTTGGCTGCAGCAGGTATTTATTGATTACTGTTAAGGGCCAGTGACCTCTCCCTTGCCCTTTCCTATCTGAACCTCTCTGCCAGGGCGTGCTAAGCACACTCATATTTCATCTCTGGGGAATCCTACCATCACACAACCTGGCAGGGGAGGACAAATCAAGAAAGACAAGCAGACACTCACTAAAAATAAGGTGGAACCCACATTAACCTCAATCAGTTCTCAGTCCAGAATCACAACAACTTGGAGAGAACTCACGCACACACACACTCAAGCTAGTGAAAATGAAATGAACATATAAACTGGGACGGCATACATATCCAATCCATGGGTTTTGTCTTTACCACAGTACGCGACATAATTGGCAAAAACTAATCTACACAAATTGATGTAGCCCATTGTGGTAAAACGCAAACAGGCAGCTGGAAATGAAACGTAGCAGTACTGAGAAGCATGTTTGTAATAAGCATTAAAAACATGTCTACAAAGAAATTCACATAACAATCGTCACTTCTCTGTTTTATCTGAGTATATCTCTGTGTTTAGGCAATAAGTAGCTAGAAAGGAATAATAATAATAAAAATAAAGCAGAAATAAAAGTTGAAGAATCAGTTTCTGTGAAGGGTCACTTCCCCTAACTTTGCACCGTTAGTCTTTCTCTTGGTGGCATTTACGTGTTCCTTCTGATCCTCTTCCCTGACCTTCACTTGGTCTTCACAGGCTCCAGTCTGGCAGAAGGCAGCAGGAGGCTGCCAGGGTCATGGTAGGCTTTGGTCGCTGTCTTTCCAGTCACATCAATGCCAGAAGAGGCAAGGTCAAAGCATCATGATGACACAGTTTTGTCAGTTTCCATTACTCTAACTATACAGATTCGTAGTCACAGTACAAAGTGTAAGATCCTTTTCATGGAATTATACTGTTTTATCATATGTTTAGACAATGCTGTGTGAGCACAGCCCGGCTCAGTATGATGGTCAAAAAGGAGTGAATTTTCGTCATATAAAACAACTCAAATCACATAAATTTCATAGAGGTTTCAGCGAATGTTGTAGTTGTATTTACACCACTCTGCTTTTAGCTTTTCCACTGAAGTACATTTAAGTTGCTCCATGACAATGCAAACACTGTAGCCTCTTCTATGATCTCATAGTTGACATTGTAACTGAGCACTTCTCAGTGTGTAGCAAATAAAAGTATCTACCCCTTTTTTTGTTTTGTTTTTTGTTTTTTTTTTGTATTTTTTTGGGGGGGGGGGTATCAATTTATTTCTATTAATCTCATTTTAATCTCTTATTATACATTACTATCCTCTAATGTCTGTTTCCTTTTTCTTATCTAAATGTTTTACATCTCCCTGTCAAATCATTTTGGTCTTCCAACATTCTATCTGGACTTTTTATTCCACTCTTCTCCCCTCCCCTCTTCCATTTGCTCACGGATGAAAAGTCATTTTGGTGGTTGATCGGAGAATGATGCTGCTACTTAGTGAGTCAGTCCATCAGCATTGAGGGTGGAGAGCGCAAGGAGACAGAGAAAAGCTCTGGAGGAGAAGTGGCTCCCTGGGGTGTTGTAGCTGTGATGGGTGAGCTGTCAAATGCCCCATTGTCCAAATTACCCAGCAAGCAACCATGTCACCACCCGGGACTAATTTACGGTGCAGTGCGGTCTGGCACACACATTTCTCTGAGAAGAGTCCAGGGGAGAGTAAAAGGAGAAAAGGGTCGTACGGTACGAGTGGGGTGCCTGGCCTAACACCTTCCAAAGGGGTATTACATGGGGCTTTAACACAGAGGGTGCAACACAAACCCTAATTAACCTCATGCAGGTTTGATGTTTGCTGTTTTTACGCTTCAAGTCCTCAGTGACACGTGTCAATATAAATATGTCATGCTCCCATGCCTTCCTGCCTCTCCACAATTGCAACCCTTGCATTCACTGGTGCACAAACACTTTCGTACAGTTTAAAGCAGCCATAGCATACATAACTCCCTTGCTTGACTTCACTTGCTGTCATAACAACTGGGCCTTTTAGCACAAACTGGCATACCCAGTCACTTGTCACATGTCACACCCCTGGGTGCCCAAAGCCAGACGAGGCCATCACTCTACCCCATACTGGCCAGTCGGGCATAGAGTGGAGCTGGGCCTGTCAGAGGACACATGCTGCAGTCTCTGACCCCTCACTGAGCCCAATAGCTTGATGCGATGCCTCTACTTTGGCTAATTGGCCCATAGCAGCGGGTAGTCCTACTGTGCCACCAGTGAAAAGACAGAAAAAAAGAAAAACATCAGAATGTACAAAGAGTGAGACGACAAAAGAAAAATGTGATCATCTCATTAAGCTGCAAAAAGAGTAATCTATAAAAATCAATTCTTCAAAATGCATGTTTATAAAGAGAGTGTCTACAAAGGAACAATTTTGCATTTGCAAATGCATTTTCTTTTCATTTGCAAGAGGAAATGATAGATATTAGTGTGTAATTTTAGCCAGTGATGGAAGAACATATTCAAAAATCCTGCATACAAAAATCCTTCATCTTTCACCACCACTGCAGGCACTCTGCAAGCTGAAACACCACAATATATCTAATTAACTGTCTGTGTTAAATTAAAATCCTAGAAATGACAAGTGAAAGCTGCCAATTTGTTCATCAACCACAGCAAAAAGCTGAAAGGATGTGGAAATGCAACTTAAAAAAGGTATTAACTAAAGTGTTGTTCTTAGCGACTTGCTTCAAAGCTCATTTCACGTGTAAGAAGATAATTCCAGAAAGCAAACTTAAGATTTATATACATTTATTTCTTTTGCACAAATCACTGCAGAGAATCACTTAAAATGACCCCGTCCCTCATCCTACAATGGCGTCTACTATTGAAAAAAGACTAAAAAGTACCATTTATTTGATAATAGATACTAAATACTATATATTGAGTGTATGACAGCTTTTTTCTCAAGCAAATAATGATATATCCCAAAAAAATAAAAGGGAATCGTTACTGAGTACGGTATCGCAAGTGTAGGTTTGGTAATTCAGACATGGATATATACAGCTTTCAGAGTACTAATCCATCCATTAGTATAGACATCATCTACCAACATTTAATCTGATTTTTGAAGGTATCACGCTTGATGTGGAAAATGCTAAACTTGGGAAAATAGGCTGCTTTGAATCACATTCATCCTACATTATGTTATGCTTCACTGCTGCTGCAACAGTCATCAGGGTTAAGAAGAAAGATGGAGCCAGTCTGTAAAAGAAGATTAATGACAAACACATCTCCCTTTGACAAAAGTTCAAAATGCAAGATTGTTTCAATACTAATGCTTTTACCTAGTGAGGATTGAAGTATTTTTTTCTTTTACTGACAAGAAGTGACAACTAAAACACATAAGCACGAATGGATGGCTAAATTGACGATGAGCCATACATGATGGTAATAATGCAGTCAGCCTTTATGACAAAAGACAGAAGATAATCATCCCATCAATCCCTCATTATGTGTTCTCGATAAAAAAAATAAGATATTATGCAAAATAGTATGCACTGCCCCCGCACATGTGCGCATACCTCACACATGCCCACCTCGCACATATATCTTGAAGAACTCAAATGTCCAATCCTCCTTTCAGAAAATCCTTCGCCACACTTCATCCGAAGGACATTATAGAGCAGAATTGTGTCAGAAAGTGTGAGACACAGTTCCCGGAGCACAATCTATTTTCCAAGTCTGTCACCAAATCTGCCTGCCTGTTTATTCCCCTGAGAAACACATGCACGCAAATATACATCCTCCTTACCCACATAAATCTCTTAAAACATATAACTTATTCTCACTATCTCTTCAGTCAAAGTGCAGGATGAAAAACAATAAAAAGACATATGGTGATGTTAGACTCCACTTTATTTTTAAATGTGGCATGTTCTCTGTCCCCAACCCTGGGATGATTAAAAGGACCTGCAACCATCTAGGAGAGACCCCAGATGTGACGGGAAATGAGAAAATCAGGATTTAGTGTATGCTGTAATAAACCAAACATGGGAACATGCTCTAATACAGGCTTTGGCAGTGTGGAATGTTAGGTGTTTGCATGTGTGTCCATGTTTCTATGTGTGATGGCTGAATTAATGTGACAAGGCAGATGTAATTCAGAATCATAAATCTTAGCCCCGGGATCACTAGAGGGGGACCACAAGGTGATATATTAAAGGGCACACACACCAGCGTTACAATGCTGATAATAAAAACAAGACCCCGGTTGCAATAGCCAGCTAATAGACATGACTCTCTATCTGGCCCTGAGGGCTATGACATGTATACAGTCATGCACAGGGCAACACAAACACACAAAATACAAACTCTATCCGCTTTTCCAGTTATTTATTATGCTGCTTCTAGCCCAACAGCTCAAGTGTTAGATATGGCTGTAATTCTGTTAAAAACTAAATACTGTTACACAAGCTTGCTGTTGTACAACATGCTAATTCTTCACTTACTGTGCAGAGAGGCATCATGTGGGACTAAAATAACACAGCAGCATGAATGCTGCAGCAGTGCAATGTAGACAAAAGTAGCTTGTGTTACATTATGTTCTAACAAGGCTCAATGTGAAAATAAGCGTATCCAGCAGATCAGCAGATTGTTTCTTAAAATGCTGCATGGAAGCCATCACCATCAAATCAGTAGTGTCTTTTATAGAAAAGGCACTACTTCTGCCTTTATTCCCAAAAGGTTTGGTTGTTTCCATATATGAGGTTGTGACACACCTACCCGTTCATTTTGAATGAATCATGTATCCAAATTTCTGAGTAGTACTATTCATCACACTTGCACACAAGCACTAAGCTTAGTTTGTTTAGCTGCAGACATATTTCTCCCTGAATTAAAACGATAATTAATGCAGCTCCTTCTCTTATCTGCATTTCCGAGAAGACTTGATATTCAGTTCACTTTTGCAAGCATAAACACATATCTCATTGGTCTTTTAACCAGCGCAAGGGCTTTAAAGTGCACTATCATTGTATTATAACACAATGTGTTGTGCTTTGTATTTTGAATAAGCTTAGCTTGCTTAAAGACAAAGAGCTGTACTGGAACTTCACAGTAATTGCATCTTGTTTGGCCTCCTCACCGTAGATGCTGTGTGATGTAGATGTTTCGCCTCCTATTTTCAGACAAACACCGACCCTTCCTGCATGCTCATTCAAGAGTAGCCAGGATGCTTGCTGGGATTGTGCCTTAAAAGAGCTTTGTAAGCATCCTAGGAAACTGAGCCATGCTGTTTCTGCACATCATCGACATTATGTACATGCACTAATCCAGTATGACGGTGGCTATGTTGTTTAAAGGTTCACACAGATACTATATGCTGACTCCGAATCTTCAGAAAGAGTTTAAATGCACGTCTTTACATGCTAACATTTTTATTTCTTGTGACCAATAGCAACTAATAGCTACACACAAGACAAACTACATTCAGCAGGAATGATGAATTGCATCATTGCTGCTCTAGTGACAGATTGCAGTGATATATTCACAGCTGTGCTCTTCTATGGTATAAAAATCACAAAAAAGACCCCAAAACCTTCCTTCCTATACTCAAAAACTATGGGATTACCAATTTGACCCTGATATTGGAGCATTATATTATATCCCAGTCGCTTCTAGTGTGCTGAGATAGATTACAGGTTGCATCTGGAGTCAGAGTGTGACCAAAATATATCTTCAGTCACTACTTCAGATCAGATTCTGCTGCCTTGGTCACATTGTCTTTTTTTTCCTTTCTTTTTATGGAAACAGAAAGAAACCATACACTAATTTACACTACCCACAAAACCTGAAGAAAAATACAAAATTGGAGAGGGAGAAAAATGGAGAAAAAAGATGGAAACTTGCTATGGTAAGGACTTTTGTTTTTGCTGTTTAGGAAAAGTTAAAAGTAAGAAACTGATTCACATACTGTACAGAACTTATTGGTACATGAAAGGTACATGACAATTTGAGGAGGTTATACAATATTAACATTATGTATAATATTAATATTATTATGCAAGTACAGATGACATTGGATTGATCATTATTATTGGCAAAATACACTTAGAATATTTCATTTTGATATATATGTTGTGTAATGAAACAGTGTTTAGAACTGAATATATCACATTTTGAGGTTTGGTTTGCTGCTTTTATAAGACAGGGATTGTGTGTACACACACACACAGTATACACAGTATACACAGGCTAATTGTTCTTTGACATGTATGAAAATTTAATAGGAAAACTGGGAACACTGATATTCTTTCCTCCTGTAAAGATCCAGATACTGATTCTAAGGCTGAAAACTATATCTTACAGTGTTTTCATCACCATCTGGAAAAATATCACAATATTGTTATCAAAGCATAAAAAATGTACAAAATGTACAACATTTCCTTATCGATTGACTGTCCATCACCTGTGCGTAGTCTGCACTAGTCCCAGCGCGCACAACAATGCACAGACCTCCCAGCTGTTAATGGACGTGTTAAGACTCCTGCGAGGAAGATGGGCACAGAGTTGGTGTGTGTTTGTTTTGTGTGAGTGTAGGGAGTGACTCCATTAGGCAATCACACACCCAGCTTCACTCACCAGGGGGACTTCTGTCAGCCTGTGATTTTGCCCTGTACCCCTCCCAGCTTTGCGCTGCTCACTGCTGAAATAGGTCAACCGCATATAATGGAGGGGCAATGAGGAGCAAGTATGCACCGCCCCCTCCCTGTCCCTTTGCACTCCACCACCCGTTACCTCTGCCATCCAGAAACCGAAATCAACCTATGGCCCCCCCACGGACATGCAGAGGCTGCCTGCAGAGAGAAAAGCAAAGACAGCCACAACATGCCAACCTCCCAGCCACAACAGCCATTTACAAAGCCACGCTTGAACAGAGCAGATTCCAGCATCTCATATGGAATGTGCACACAGACAAGACAAATTTGTGCTATTGGCTGAAAAGGCTCATCTCTGCAAATGTAAATGAGATGAGGGTAAATTGAGGAAAAAATAATAATATTGGAAATTGTGTGTATTGTGTGGAACAGTTTACAATAACAAAATGGTTCATCACTGTCACTGTCCGAGGCAGCAGGAGATGGAAGAGGAGAGGTGGAGGCTAAAAATAAAATCTTGACAGGGTTTAAGTTATTTCAATATTAAAGAGGCGAGTTTAATAGCTTAATAGCTATGGGGCCCCGGTGACAACAGTTGAATCATTTCTGTTGTAGCTCGGAAAAAGTTTTGTAAAGCAGGCTATGTGAAAATTGAACAGTGTGACATATTGTAGCGGACACACTAAGTTTTAGGCAGTTTAGGCAGTTTTTGGGAAAAAATGCCAGAGTTTCAGTGTGTTTTTGGTGAGAGAGACAAATCCGTCTTCTGGTGCGTTCATTCTGATCATTTGGCCAATTAAAGTACCACCCTGCATATGAGCATAAGTAAATTTTATACAGCATCCTTCAACAAAAATAGCATTTTATGAACACAAGCATTATTGAAGGCAGTTAAAACATCACACAGATTTACAAGCAAATTTAAGAATTACTGAATAGGGAATCACATACTTTGGTTATTACCTTAAAAATATCATTTTATTTAGCATATGCTTGATCTTGGTGCCGTATGATTTAATATATAGTAGACCGCACCCTGTTCAGACGCTCACTCGTTATTTAGAGTTCAAGAGGTTAAAAGTGTTCATAAGTTCAAATCCTGTGTTTGTGGTGGATTTCCTGTGGGAATCATTATTGTGCATGCTGCACCATCAGCGTACACTCTGACTTACAATATTGATTTGAAAAAAGAAAAAAAAAGAAAAAAAGAAGCTCAAAGCTTTGTATGTTTGCAAAATTGTAAAAAGACAAGGCTAAGGCTACAGAACAAATATGAGGTAGAATGCTGGAGTTCTGCAGCCATTTGAAGAACCATTTGGGTCTGTTTCATAACTTGAATTAAAAATAGAATGACCAACCAATGTAAAGTACTTCATTAGGTTACTTAAAGCAGTCCACATGATAATAGTTATTGATCTGAGGGGTTGAATCAGATTTCCTGCCATCTCCAGTGTTCATGTCAAAGATTGAAAGAAAAACACATGCACTTAGGCAAAAACGGACAAATGCATCAAAATCCCAATCTGAAATTCTTGCTCGTGTTGTATTTTTTGAATAGTTCACCTTCTCTGCTCATCTTCCTTCAACCCCTTGCATTTCCCTACACTCCCAACTCATGTCGTCTTTCCTTTGCAGCCTCCACTGGCCATGACCTTTTCTCCAATGGAACAGGATACTGCCCATCTCCATCTACCTCATGCATTAATGATCTGTGGTGAGCTGAGGGCATCTGTCTGACTCTCAACCTTACTGTCGCTCACCCACTTCCAAGGACAGAGCTAAGCCTGAGCAGAGCTTAGCCACATTCCCTGACATCCACAGGGTATGCAGATAAATAGGCATGGATAGTGATAGCCCAACAGTCTAAAAAAGGACAAGCTGACTCTTCTCATCTCAGTCTTATACATCTCATAGACACTCTCAAATGCCATATAGTTAAAAATGCATACGTGAAAGGAGGAATGGGATACATTATTTTTGTGAACCATCATTTACAACATACTGTGAGGTTCCTATCATCAAAATCTCTCTTTGCAAAATCTCAATCTTTCTGAATTCAGGGAGTTCTGAAAGTACTTATGTAAATCATGATGTATCCAATTCAGACATTAATTATAAGGTTCTTCCAAATGTAATTTAATAGCTTATAAATGCCATCTTTGCAAGAGACTTCAGTGAATTTCCTGAGCTATCAACATGAGGCTCACGTCAAAGATCACTTGCATTATCTTGGCTTCTTAAATCTAATGATCCGTACTTAGACACCATCTAAATGCAGATCATTAGACCGTCTGGCACACAAGTGAATAAGATATTCAGACAACGAAAGGTGGGTTAAAATACAACGAAAAGGGATGGTTAAAACTTAAGAAATTCATGTTATTCATCTGCAGTTTGAGATTTAGTTCATAGGTAGCCTATTGTGTTTTACACTTGCACTGCCTTCAAATTATCTGCACTCGAGGCAACTGCACTACTGAATTGTAATGAAAATTTAAGTACTTCCATTCTCCCCTCTCAACATTTTAGAGAGACAAAAATCACCCTCAGGTGGATATTTCAAAGCCCCAGTCTTACCTTTATTGTCAAGAAATGTGTGCTCCAGCAGCCCATGACCATGTAGCAGAGTAATGATATCTCACACCTAATCTTTTAAAGCACTTGCAAGCAGAGTTACCTAAAAAAGTACTGGTTGTTTTTTTGTTGCTAATGTTAACGTGATGTTATAAAAATTTTAACTGTTGTAATATTTAGTGCCCTTGCAGTCTATGTGATCTGCTAATGCCTGACACTCATCATTATTATTATTATTATTATTATTACTATTGCTATTGCTGTTATTTTTATGTGTTTTGTTCATTTCTCTGTCCTGTCCTCTCTCAGTGGTTGAGGTAGATGGAGGTCGAGGTTGAGGCGGAGCTCCTCATTTCTACGGCCAACCTGTGCACGCTCAGGGCACGAGATTGAATCGAAGAGAAGATCCAATGTGATCCCTCGATTTCCTTCAGGACAACGTTCAACAAACTGGCATTGTATAAGTTCTGCTACATTGATCTGTACTGTGCTGAATTGGATTGTCATTGGATTTTGTTGAACTGTTTTTAATTGAACAAAACTTTAAATTGCCTGCTCTCTCTCTTGAAAATGCCACTAGAAGACATTTGTTGATAATGAAATATTAGATGTAAACTTAATTTTTGCACAGTAAGACAAACAGAAGGACTATCATATTAGAAGTTTAAAATGATGTTACTCTTGCCATTGCAACACCGATAGCATGCAGCCTGGTGTGACAGAGCACACTGTAATCACTCATCAGCTTCTTTTGGTGTAAGTATCTCACCCTGTCACCTGCCAGGACTCTATCCCCAAAACCCTAAAATGCTTCCTGACAGCTGAAGAAATCCTCATCTGGTGGGGAGGGATGAAAAGATTTCTTTTGTGCACCTCCCAGACACTCCATACCCAAATATTTGACTTTCCCTGTGATCCGCAGCCCTTGAAGGCTTCTGCAGGGCTTTTCCACACGACTGATCTCTGTTTTCAAAGCAGGTGTTTAAAACGCAACTGACACGGAAACCTCACCAGCAAACCAGAGCATGAAAAACACAGGAGGGGAAATAAACAAACACTATAGAAACTCCTTCTTCTTCTTTATAAAAATAAATTAACTAAATTTACAAATATGGCAACTAGACTGCATGTGATCTTTGATTCTTTAAATCAGGCTATAGGCTGAAAGGTTAAATTGGACATACCAATCATCTCAGATGGCTGACAAGGAGATAATGCTCCCCGGGGATCCCCAGGGATGGTCAGTCCTTGATGTCACTGCTATACACGCCTACGCACATGGCCTTCAGCCATTAAACCGAGAACACGTTAACGCCCATGCAGACTCCAATTGTATGCCCACCCAGCTGCTTGTATACCCAATTCCTTATACTAATGCTGACACACATTATAACAGAGGATATATCTCAGGGATATCAAGCTGATGGATCAAAGACTGCACATGTGGGGATAAACCTTTTACAAGTCTACGGGGGTGTTTTTCAAAAAGAAAAAAAAAAGAAAAACGGATGTTGGGTGGTAAAGTTAAAGGACCAATGCTGATTCAAGTTCATATCCAGATTCCATAAATCAGAGAATTTATTCTCCAGATGCTACATGTAGTGCAACTGAGTTTAAAAAAAAAAGCTTAAAAATGGAAAGACATAACTTTAAAAATAATTTTTGATTGTTTTCAGTTGTCAGAGGATGTAAGTATTTACATGACGGCCCTTCATGAGGTCTACTTTACAGCCTTGTTTTTAGTTTGACGCCCATATGTTTTTGAGTTTATCTAATGGCTTTTTGAAATGCTTTCGTGAATCACTGCCATGCGCATACCTCTCATCCGCTTACAGAGCATGTAATCCTTGAACTGAATTCAAAAGATGAAAGAATTTCCCTTGACAGCTATGACGAAGAGCTGCTGCAGTGACATTTATTGTCAAATCATATTAGTCAGTAATCACTAAAAAGCACAAAGACTGATCAGACAGCAGAACTTGCAGCAACTAAGTTACCAGTGATGCAGGGAATAGTGGCATGCAGACAGAGATATACAAACAATATGAACGCTCAGATATGTGTATAATGAGGATTTTTCATTCCCGTGTTCCATAAAGTGAAAGAACACTTGATGCTGTGTGTTTTTTCTCTCATATGAGGAAAATCTGAAAGGTTTTGGGTTTTGTCTTCTATCTAGAAAACTGTGTTCCTTTTAAGCATTCTAATTTAGAAAATACCACTTTGAAACATGCAAAGCAGCTGGACGCTAGCAAGGTTAACGATCAAGAGAGGATTCAGGCTCCAGGATATCTTTAAACAAGTTAGTATTCTCTAGGATGCTTGTAAATTTGTGCCACTTGAAGGTGTGAGGACAGCAGTACCAATTTCTGCTGTGCCTCTATTGAAATTCCACTTGATTAATAGATAGACGGATGCTAAATTCAACCATCAATGCTTTTGATTTATTCGTTGCTCAGCCCTTTTCAATTATGATGTGGAACTTCCTAGATAGATCTTGTGGTTTCCATTTACACAACCAGTTTGTTCCACCTCTGTGTATGGATGTCTGTGGACATTGAAGCAAAAAAGAGACTGTCTTCAGACTTTAGAATACCATAATGCTTTGTCAAAGCACACACTGGAGGGAATATACTAATTTAAATGAAGTTCAAATCAATATTTTTACATTAAAAAAAACAACAATTTTGTGTCACCTTAAATCAATTACTTTTCTTTTCTAGAGTAAAAACCATAATGCTGAGGTTGCCCTGGCAAAATAGAGGAATGTTTTGACCTGAGCACATATTCAAAATGATCCCTGATACATAGAAAATCTTGTGAATGTAAAATGTAAAGATCTTCACCAGGTTAGAACGGGGACAACAGGCGTTGTTCATTATAGCAAAGGAAAATTTGAAAATGGTAGTACTTAGAGAAGAGGAGGAGAACAAGCAACCAATCAGCCATTTCATATCAGTAGACAACATCTGGTGGTTCAGATTCTAGTCAGGTTGATTTATAATACCAGTAATATGATCATTTTAGGATAAGCCTACATTCCACATACGGAATGTGCCTTGTGTGTAAATACAGTACCCACCACGTTTCAAAATTCAATCAATCCTATCTCTACGTGATATGTGGGGCCTTGCACTCAGGAGTCCAAGTGACAGACAGGCCCAGGAGATACACACTGCAGTGTAAACACAGCACCTTAATGGAGGGGATGAAAACATGGTTGGTGAGATAGAAGACAGTGACAGACAGAAAGACAGTGGTGGCTACTGAGGGAGAGGCAGCGTGATATCAGAACTGAGAGGAACAGGGGGGCTGGGGGACTTCTCCACAGGCTAGTAGTTCTGCTCATATCACCTTACCAAACTGTCATTGCCCCCCACGCAGTAACCCTTCAAAATCAGCCCCTACCACTCATCCCATTCAGCCCCACCTCCCTCCATCTTTGACAGAATGATTTATGGTATATCTAGTCATGCGAGCATGAACGCCCATGACTACACTAAACATTATCATAAGTTTTTCCTGCCATAATCACTGAGACTATATTTAAAGCACGGTGTTCCCCATAAAACACACAAAAAAAGAATGAAATTACCAGGGCCATGACATTCAGTCTGCTTGGCTGTCACTGTGTTAATATTAAGTGGTATAAGGAATCTGTCCTCAGATTAATAAAGTGAGGGAGACTGACGCAACTTGTCTCCCACACCGGAATAATCTAAAACTATTAAAATCCAAAATGATCATCCATGTACTGACAAAAGGACTGCAGCTCAGCATCTTCCAGACCCTGGCTTACATTTTTCCTAATGTCTTTTTAATATAGGCTAGTCGTGTCACATTCCTGCTGTTCCTCTAAATATTCCTGCCTATCATGTGTCATGCACCACATCAAATGTAACTGCACTGAAGGCAATATATCACAAGAGTGGCCTGCAAGTTTCATATCAGTTCCAAATCCACATAGGATGCATTACTGTTTATAGGACTGCACATTAGCTTCTTCTGTCACCATAATCTCCTACTGCTAGGGACACACAGAACATTGCACAGCACAAAGGAAGCTGCTTCTACCATTTGCAAACATGCAAACAAAAACATGTACACAGCTGCATATTTATACAGATATATGCATTCACAGAAAATGAAGAATGCATCATGCATCAAAGTGCATTGCAGCATATATGGCGCTGGAGAAAAATATCTTTGCAATCAGAACACAGAAATAGAGGGAAATGTGTTGGTGAAGCTTTGGGTTTTCAGACTTAAGCAGGCATGAAAAAAGACATGCACACTTTCTTTGGAAACGGAAATACCTAAGTTTGGAGAAATGCCTGAAAAATATTTCTGTACTTCAGTGTCACATTTAAAACTAAATGGAAGCTGCCATGGCTGGCACATGTGCTTAAACAAAATATAAAAGTGCTAATAATCTTTTAAAAGAAGTGAAGACTCTTCACATTTGCTAATAAGATAGAAGAACGTGATAAAGGAAACCAAGTACACTGTTTCCTGACTGTTCTCACTCAGGGAACTGCATTTTTTAAAGGAGCCACTGCTGATAGATTAAAAAGCAAATCAGTATTTGTTTAACCACTCTGATGCTTCATTTTGATTAGCTCTCTTTTTTTCTAAATAGATACAAATATGATAAATTACCTGGGGAATGAACTGAGCAAAAACTCTGCATCTCATAACGCATTAATAATGCAGCTCCACCCAAACATCCAAATGCAATATTGCCTTTGGGGCAGGGGCGTTTTTATGAATATTGTATATTGTCTCAATCTAAATGATATGCAGCCTGATTTTTTTTTCTATTTGAGATCAAATTCTATGAAATGTTTGAATGCTGCAAAAGACAGAGAAGGCGTCGTCATTTGCTGCAAGACTATGGGCCTCTCAAGATTTTAGAGAGGCTGTATTTATTGATATCATATTAAGAATAATAAAAAGAAATAAATAAGCTCAGAAGATACAATAATGTGATGCCATTCATGAAATAAAAGCATCACTATAAGAATCAATCTTTTTTGCCTCTATCACTGTTGTTCGGTAGTGTTCTGCTCTACGCTGTTTTGGTATCTTCTGCTTTTTCTGTTTCCACCTTCACCTGATCAATTTGGTGTTGCTACACCTACATTGCAGCTCGGATAGTCGTCACTTTCCTTACACTTTCTGCGCCCTTTTTTTTTAAATTTATATCGGTTAGCCTAGCTTAGCTCTATTGATCATGGCTTCTCTATCTGTCTCTCCAGCTTTCTCCAGCTCTGTGTGTCTCATGTTTAGTTATTCCACTGCCTCCTTTATTAGTAGTGGTGCAGAGTAGTTATTTCCCTGGGGGTGAGACTTCTGGAAGCATGGCTCTGCACTCTGGAAGCTAAGTCAGTGGCGCCCCTGGTTAGCCCATGCAGCCAAGACGCCAGGACAGGTGGGTGGCAACTAGAGGCGTAGTCCCAAGAAGAGGTCCACGGTGCACCATCCACCACCGCTCCAAGTTAATAACAGATTCTCTCCACTCAGCAACACACCTGATGAGAAGACTGAGTGACTGGCAACTCCATTCGTAGAAACGTGATGGTGACAGTGTCCAGCAAACAATGTGGGCCTAGCAAATAACTGGCACACGTTCTGGGGAAGACCTGATCTCATTAGGAGAGATGGCATTTATCCCACTTTGGATGGTGCAGCTCTCTTATCTTGCAATCTGACTACTAATAGTCCTAAACTCTGACAATCCAGAGTCCACATCAGGAGGCAGAGATGTGGTCTTTAACTCTTCTCTGTGCTTCAGTTAGAGCAGTCACCCACCCTCTACCCCTTTAGTTCTGCGGCTTCCTACGGACTGTCCAAATCAATAGGACCATCCAAATTTGAAAAATCTACACATAATTATGGAAAATTTCATTCCATTTAAAATCAATAAATTGATTGAGAATACGGTGATCACATGTGGATTGTTAAACATTAGATCTCTTTCATCTAAAGCTCTTTTGGTAAATGATTTGATCTCTGATCAACAGTTTGACCTTCTCTGTCTTACAGAAACTTGGCTGCAGCAAGAAGATTATATTAGTCTGAATGAATTGGCTCCACCTACTCACACTTATTATCATATTCCTAAAAGCACAGGCCAAGGGGGCGAAGTAGGTACAGTTTATAATTGTAGTTAATCATTCAACTTTAGGATAAAATATAGTTCTACCTCATTTGAAAACCTCATGTTAATAAGTCACCAGCACCAGTTCTCCTGGTTACTGTGTACTGTCCTCCTGATCCTCAGGCTCCATATCTGATCTAGTTCTCCAGACAGATAAGGTCATCATAGCTGGAGATTTCAACATGTGGATGTGGAGAGTGACAGCCTTAGCTCTAGTTTTATTGCTCTAGTTGACGCAGTTGGATTCAGTCAACATGTGGAGGGACCCACTCACTGCTGCAGTCATTCTCTGGACTTGGCTCTAACTTATGGAACTGAAGTTAATTACTAAAGAATCTTCACCTAAAACCCAGTTCTACCTGACCTTTCTTTAATCTCATTTCAGTTTACTTGTCACAAGGATGTCATATGCAATTTTTAAAAAAGATAGGATAGAGACCTTTCTGACATTAAGTTCAAGGAGAAAATTCCAGCTGTGCTCGGACACTTGCAGCCTGTTCATGCCGCCATGGACAGCTCTGAAAGTCTTGATCCTTCATACATTCACAGTTTTGCAGATGGCTCTACAGAGTTCCTGCATTGAACTGGATTCTGTTGCTCCTCTGAAAATGAAAGTAGTTAATCCTAAAAAGTGTGCGTCCTGCTATAATGCAGAAACACAGAGTCTTAAATGGAAATGGAAAGAAAGTGGCACTACAAATTTAGCTTTGCTCATCTTTATTATATCCAGTAAATGAGAATTTTGCACTGCTTTTTAAGCAGTACAAAAGGGCATATTATTTTACGGGCATATGAAAGTGATGTAAAGAAGAAACATAAAATTCAAAATGAATCTGTGTGTATGTCAAAGATCTTGACTAATACTGCATATCCTGCCACTCTGACTTTTGACTTCTTTGCCTTCAGAAAAGTCTTCAGCCATCACCACATAGGGTCAGGTAAGAGGTCAGGAAGTGTGGCCCCGTCTTTCATCTCACAGCAACAGATCCATCTTAATTTCAATACCACATCTCATCAGATAGTTCATCTTCCTCCTTCACTAACTGTGTGCTATACAGCTTTCTTTGCTGACAAAAGCAAATAATCTAAGGATCATCTTCTTGTTTTTTGTCTTTTGAAAGTTCATCAGGTCTCAAATCTGCTGAATTTGAAAAGGGCATGCTGGGAATAGAGAATTCACGGCAAATAAAATTCCAAATACATAGTTTTTCCTCCCTTGCTCATCCACGTGATGCATTCCCAAACTTGTAATTGTGCTACTGACTCATCCCTTTGCATATTCTATGCAATCTCACAAAGCTCATCAGGCACATCTGTTACCAACAGCACCAAACAAGTGGCACATTAACAAACAAATAGATAACAATTAGTCACGTTTGAAGTCCTCTGTTCCGCTAGATAGAAATCTGGGACTGCTGGGTCCACGGAAGCACAAATGTCATGTTGCAGTTGGGCGGGGACAAACTTTCAGAATTTTGCATCATTGTGAAAGTGCATATGAAATCATAAGACTGTGGGAAAAGCAAAAGCACAAAGGCAAAAGGTAATGTTAAAGTCCCGATGGGTTATAAAGCCATTTGTTGTTTTGTTGTTGCATTTAGTGTGTTTAAGTTGCATCAATTTGACCTTTTCTTCTGTCTGCTAGAAGAAAAGACTTAAGAATGTTAAAAGCTACCAAGTTGTCACTCACACTACATTAAGAGAGGAATCATGACATGGCTTTGAGTCAAAGGTTAAAGTCATTACGAGCTGGGCTGCTACACTTTCTGACCTCTGACCTCATCTGTCTTTTCTTCTTCAGGCTTAAAGATAAAACTTGTCTGTGAGCAGGTGGTGCAAAGCCACTAAAATGCAAGCACAAAAGCCTTATTTCATAATATTTCCACAAAGATTTTTACATTAATTATTACTTTAATCTTTTATTTTAATAATTTAGTTTGCTGGCGCTTTGCTCATACCACCCTTTACTTACACACACATGCATCTTCTAGCCATTGTAAAACCTTCACATCTTTTAGCTTTTTTCCATCGTCAAAATACTTTTCTGTCTTTTTATTTTTGATGAGAAAGGGAAGCAGGCGGTGTACCCCAGCATGCTCCCAGCCTTATGTTTTAATATTTAATGGAGATGTGCAGTAAAACCAGCAAAAAAAAAGGGGAAAAAAAACACGCAAGCCGGCACTAGAGCTGCAAGTCGCTGTCTGAAGCAGGTGTTAAATGCTAATTTAGCCGGTCCATGGGTCAGTGAGACTTCCTGTTTTGTGTAGCAGTTTACAGATGTATTCTGGGAGTGCAGAAATCCTTGTTTCTTGAGGGCACTTTTGCCTCTCATGGCAAATTAATGGTGGCTACAGGAACCTCTGGTGCCTGTTATGTGATTACGAAGAGCAGCGACTTGATGTTTTCTTTCAGCCAGCCAAAAGGTTGAAGATAAGAATGTGGTGAACAAACATCTGACAACCTGAGGTGCTTCTGAGGAACTCTAATCCACTGGCTCATTCTCATATCACACCATTCACATAGGTTCATCTATGACTCATGCAGCCTGGGTGAGTAAAGCAATTGAAAAAAAAAAAAAAATCCTTGATTTATTCCACCTTCAAAATTGGCATTTCATGTGTTTTGGAGCACAAGCAGCATATAAACAGCTTTCAAATCTCCCTGAATGCGCATGAAAAGACACAGGCATTATGATGATGTCCAAGTCCACACTTCAAAGTTCAGTCCATAGAGATGAAAATGACAATACAATGCATTATAATATAAATTGGAAAGTGTAAAAGATGCAGAGTGACACATGCCAGGCAGGAGCAGATTCATGCAGACTTAAGTTAGAGTAGTAGAAAGCCAATGGCCGTTAGTCTAGTTGTCCAGTTATATAAGATCACAGAGCAAAGTAATGACTTTTAGAGCATGTATAATTCATGTCTGTGAAGTCGATAAAATGTTCTGGATTATTCTAACAACTGAGGAAGAATATTTTAAAAGGAATGCAATGCTAAGACAAGCTTACCTTTATAAAGGAGAGTCACAAGACACATGATTATATGAAAATGAGAGAAAAAGAGAGGGAAAATGAAGATGATGCACACAAGCGGGTACAAGAAATTGAAACAATTGAGTACAAATAAACTGCTGTGCATCAGCACGGTACAAAAAAAAATATTAATAACACTTTTACACTGCAGGTGGGATTTGTATCTCAAGAAGATGCCTGGGCAAATAATGGTACTATGCTGAACATGGACAGAGCAGAGGGTTTGAAAATGAAAAAAAGGGGGGAAAAAAGTCCTGAAATCTACACTGTGCCCCCTGTGCAGCCACACATGGCTCTGTTTCATATATGGAGGAATTCAGGAGGAACACATGTTTCCGGGAGCACTGTCAAGTCTGCAGAACACAGCAGAGATTCAGAGGAGGGGGACCGGCTCTAATTAGAGTTCAGCAGACCTGGCTCTATTTGTTTTCATTTGCGTGATTTATCCCCTTTCATTTGGCAGCTGGCTAACATGTCCCAGACCCTCAGACCTACTTCGCCTGAGGTAAAAGGATACGGCTGGCCTTTGGAGAGGAGGACAGGCTTCGAAGTGGTAGAAAAAAGGAAGAGAAGTAGGCTTGTAGACTTTATTGGACCACAGTTGAGGCCACCTTTCATGGTGATATAGTTGCAGAAGTACCAGAGGAGGTGGCACAGCTGCGTTATTGCATGTGACCAAGTGTTTTTCTATGGGGACCATATTTACCTTTATTTAAGTTCCTAAGGGAAGAAAACAGATATGAGCAGGATGAGGGTGGGATGTTGCCTAAAGACCAAAGATGGGTTATTAGATGTTTGGACAATGGCTGCAGACAACATAACGCTCCTTATGCCTCGAGGGAGATCTGCTGCTGGTTTTAAGGCTTTAGAGTGTCTCTATTACAAACAGTTGAGGAACGCAGAGTGAACATCTGTGAGCAGCTGTAAGATTTACCACAGCTAAAAAAGAGCCATTCAAATGCTAACTGAATTTCTGCTGAAGTACAATATAAAAACTTCAAGATCAAAGGTGGAATGATCACAAATGATCTACATGACAGTCACTGATCACTCACAACCAACTTTTAGACATTCCTCTTGGTCTTTTTTTTCCTCAGTTCAGTCTCACGTATATTAAGTTTAATGGGCCTCATACAATTACAGCTAATGTGTGGTTTTCAATTGTCATTGAGACTGATCTGTTTGATTAGACGCTATGGTTGAATTCAGATGTGCTTCATTTATTTTTAACTTGTCTTTGAATAAAAAAAATAAAAAAAAACAGACAAACCAAAACAAACAAAAGAACTCTCCAGTTAATACATTAGATGCAGATATAAGGTTACCCAAGCAGAGTAAAAAAACTTTTCAGAACAGTGTCTACTGGCAGTATTCACCAGAAGCCAACAGCTTTAAAGCAGACCAAATGGCTTGTAGAGACAAAAACATCACTGTTCACTTTCTGACAAATGGTTGTAGTTACATTTTCTTTTTCTTTTTGTCTAATGATCAAGCCTGCATTCACTCAAAGCCTCCCTGCAATCAGGTGATCAAGCCCTGGCAATAGATTTACAGTCTGTCCAGCCTGCAGGCAGCTGAGGGGTCTAGGAACATCAATAAAGGGTTAACCAGCACCGTTAAGATTTAAAGGTGCAGTAAGTGGCTCCATTAGCCCGGCTGACTGCAGCAGCCGTAGGGCTATGCATGGAGGAATGGTGGATGAAGGAGTGCAAGAGACAGGAGATGAAGTGCCCCTGAGACAACAGTCTAGGGTGGAGGAGAAAGACTTGGGGGTAACATTAAAGAATGCTGCTCAGGCATCAAATCAAGGCTGCTGTTTTACCTTCCAGCCCCAAGTCAGAGCTAGCACAGTTGTTGTGGAAAAGAGCAGGAAACACCACAGGAAATGAGAGAGAGAAACCACGAGGGGGTTTCATACCAGTGGCTACATGGTCTCACTGTGACTACATCTGAAGCTGATCAAAAATCAGTGTAGTTGGTCTTCAACTGCTGGCAGATCTGCTTTTACAGTTTATGATCAGATCCTATCATTAATCAGGGGTATTTCCTGCCCTGCTCCCTCTAAACTTTGACTGGTGTTGACAGCTGTTCAGTGCTTCTTTAAAGTTAAACAACAAATGTTTATAAAGGTGTCCATGCTTTGCTAGCAAGTGCCTGTTAGAAAGGGTGGTAGTGATTGGCCAGGGAGCCTGAAAGGTTAAAACTGACCCCCTATATTCAACCTTTCCTTTGTGCACATTTTCCAACCATTAACTAGAATCACTGCTAAAAACAGAAACACAGTAATGCAATATAGTCCTACTATTTGAAGGGATACTTCACCTTCCTATTGAAATCATCTTAAAGGCATGTAATTATAAATTTGCCTTGAAAATGAAAGCCCTGTCCACTACAACTCTGCTGTTCTCCTTCTGTTTTGTGGTATACTATGATGTACTATTATATAATATCAGGTTATACGCATCAAAAAGCTCAGCTGTTTTTGGCTCAAACTGTTAGGGATCCTCCTCTCTGGTATTTCGATGGGTAACCAAGATCCCTCTAACAGAATCCATTTCTGTCATCATTTTATATTTTTGGGCTGGGACATGAAAGCTTAGAGAATGGAAGATTGTGCTATTACGGCCATAAATAGAACATGTCAGGCCTGCCATCTTTGCAACAAGAGCAAAAAACAGCAAGTAGCTTCTTCTCCTCGCTTCTGCTGGCTTCTTCACTCAGCTTGCCTTGTGCCAACTTCTCATAGCTTGCTCTAGCTTTTCATTTCATTGGATCCTCACGGCACATGATTAGTTATTTAAGCCTCATCCTACAAGGACTGATTCCTTCAATTTTGTATTAAAAAAACCCAACAAATGACTGTATATCCTAGTCTTTCAGAGGGTGCAAATGTAGAAGGTCACAGCCTTTATTGTCTTGCAACACATCATCCACTTCTTGCTGGGCAACAAACTTTTATACAAATAACAAAGCAAATGACAGAAGACACCATGCATACATTATCTTGTAAGCTAGGATTCTCGCCATCCCATCTGGAATCTTACATGGGGTGTAACTTTATAGGTTGGCTATATATTTTGTGTAAATGAGCAACTATTCAGTGACTTTACAACATAAAATATACACAATATTTGTGAAAGTGCTGTTCTTTGAAACACTTGGAAACAGTTAAAGGTAAACGTTTCTCCTTTAAAACTAGGAGATTACATATAATAACCAAATCGATACACACTGTTTCATTTCTTTTGTAACAAATAAATAGATAATGCAATCAAACGACAGCCTTCTTTTAATTACCAAACATTTAATTCGCTAATCTACAAGTCTCATTTGAAGTAAGACCTTTTGGGAAACAAGCAATCCCAACTCAGCAGTTCTGCAGGTGCCCAGTAATGAGTGGAGGTCTCAACCCAGCACTTTAATAAATGTGTTAATTCAAAGCTCACGAGGCAGAAACAATGCCAGCATGGGAGATAGATTCCCCTGCGTTCATTTCCTCTGTCTGTCTTATGGCTGATGTTGAGGTGGAGATGGCCCCCGGGGGGGAAATGAACATCATACATCACATTGAGGCATGCCTGTGCCTCTAACATGGCTTTGTCTCCCCTCTGTTTCTCTGCATCTGTTTGTGTAATTTCCATGCTGTGATAATAACACGAGGCTGATTATGCATAGTCTACAGTGCAAATACCTTGTAACTTGAAAAAATTTGGTTGGTAAGCAGAGAATTTTTAGTAATAAATTATTTTATGTGTATATGCCTATTTAAATTAAAGCCCGAAATATAACTCATTGCCATTTTCTACTGAAATATGCTATGCTTTTTGTGTATGTGCCAGCTGGTGAGAGTACAATTGTCCAAAGCATGATGAAAGCAGGCTTTTTATTACCAAATGAAGCCCTGTGGAAATTCTGCTTGTACTCAACCTGAAACTTTCTATTATTAACTCTCAGTGCTGCAAAATCCCCAAGGCGAGTTTGTCGCTTGTCTGTGAGGGAAAACATCTTCAATGGATAATAGCCCTCCATGTAATTACAATACAAACAATCACTGACACATTCATGCACGCCACAGAGAAAAAGAAAGACTTTTTTTTTAAAAGTATCGGGCACCATTTGTACAGCTCAATGAAGGTGTGTGTTTGTTGTGGAGGATATTGCTGCAGTGGTGATAAGCTGAGCTCATTAGCGCAAGCTGTGACAATTTGGACAGGCCTTAAAAAAAGCTGTTTCAATCAGGTACTATGAGGTTTATCAACAGAGCAAAACCTTTGACTGCATCAAAAACAGATTGGTAAGTGACAATTAAATTATACGGTTTGCACACAGCCACAAGAAGTAAACATTCTGAGCTGGGGCCCAGAAGCAGAGAAATATCAGCAGTAGGAAGGTGAATGTTGGTGAATCACCAAGGTAAATGGAGGTAATAATAAAGCTGCAGTCCAGGACTTTCCCTTAGGTATGCAACCTTGTCCCTTTGATCCTCTTTGTAGTGTCTATATCCTGTCTTCCTAAAATCTGTGTGTTGCAACCTCTAATTGAGCTCGGTACACAAAGGTCAGTGGTGAAGTTGTTTAAGTCTGGTACTCTGCAGAGGGATGCTCTGACCTGCGGCAGAGAACAGAGAGCCACCCCACCATAAAAACACAGAGACAAAGGACCCAGGTTCCAGGTTATCGATAAAGCTGCTCAACCCCCCCTTCTGTGTCACTTATTCCCCCTCCCCGTTCCCTTTTAATGGCTTTTTGAAGCATACTGAAAGCTTCTCTCCTGGCTCTCACTCTCAGTTTGTTTAAACAAGTTAATTACTGAGGTTGATCTGATGGGACTCCGGTGGCTTTCAGGTCTGTCAAAGACTCTGAGCTGTCAGTCAGAGCAACAAAGAAACACTAATCCTTTCTCAGCTCAGGATGGAGACAGTTGGGACCGATGTTAAAAGGAAAAAAAAAAGGTACGTTTCTGACTACAGAAGCCAGTCTTAACACTGACATTGGGTCAAATTAAAAGCATGAGACTAACATTAACAGACAACATTTAAAAAAATTAAAAATAAAATTAAACAAACAACACAAAATCTTCTTGAGTAACATAAAACTAACATAAAAATCATTTGTGGATTTGTGCCTCATGTCCTCCTTAGGCTGCCTAGATCTCAGTATTGACATCTTCATTGTAAAATTCTGACTTTAAAGCTTTTCTTTTATGGTCCACAGGACTCATTAGCATGCATGAACTATTGCTTTAAATCAATGCATCAGCAACGGCGACTATTTTAGCTTGGTGTGAGCACTAATTATTGATCACAGTACCAGTAAATATGGATTGTACAGCTCAGCTGAAGCACGGCACTACTCACAACTGTGCTTTCTGAGAGGGCAGAGCTTTAAGAACTGCAGAAATAAATCATAAGGAGAACATGTTCCTAAGGCTTTTAAGGTTAAGCTTTTTGTTTTTGTTTTTGTTTTTTGTCAAAAAGGGTTGTTTGGGATCTTCTATACTGAATGTGCTGCACAAAACCAGAGTATAGTGTAACCTTTTCTATAGAATATGCTGGTTTAATCAAAGAAGAGGAGATAACACAGGTGAAGAAGGGGGAAAGAAGATAAGTGGAGAGGTCACATCTCTGGAGTGATGGAGCCAAAAGAAAATGGCTGCATACAAGGGAAGACTGTCTGACACCTTCTTCAAAAGAGAAGTGAGACGCAGGCAGCAAGAGGAAATGCAGAATGCTGAGAAGTGGCAGGGGTGGGGGGGGTTATTGATTAAGAGAGCAAGAATGTGTGAGGCGAGACAGCCCGGCAAGGGAGAAAAAAGCATGAAGTGAGAAGGTGGAATAAAAGTATCTCTAAAACAGTAAGAGCAAGAGCAGCAAGGGGAGTTGAACACAGGTTCAGGCTCAATCACCAGGTAAGAGAGAGGCAGGAAAAAAAAGAAGTGGGTATTGTAAGTAAGATGCAATTATACCCTTATATCTCTGAAGTAAGCCTCTGGAAGCAGATCAGTGGATGAAAGTGGAGTAGAGGAGCAAGAAGGAGAGATGGTGATAGTGAAACAGTTAACATGTTCCCCGCTATTTCAGGCACCCCTGCTGTCCCTGCCAGTCAGCTGGCATCCTGCTCACTTTCTAATGAGTTGTTTACATCCAAAGCAAAAGATCAAAACCTCACTTCCAAGTCATGGTTGGCGGCATCAATATATCCAGATACATGAAGAACCTTGGGGTTTTTGCTTTTGGGAAACAGGGGCAAACGCATTATTAGAGCCATAAGCACTTCTTTTCCCTGTGTTCCTTCCTAATTCCTATGACTGGGATGCCTGGGGATTGTGTCTGAGTCTTCTTTAATGACCAAGATTAATGTTAAGTAGCATTATGGTAATGGAGGAACCAGGCCTATTCCACTTTATTAAATAAAGCTGCTTGAAAATGAATACCATTATGGATTTTGCTGTTGTTAATGGAGCATGGCAGAGAACAATGTTGACTTTTTTTCTCATTACTGTTTTGATATGACGATTAGGGTGTGTTCTGCTGTGATGTATCCTGCTTCATGCACACGCATTCGTGGCTACGATCTCTTAACATGCAATCACAGCAGGGACTTCTGCTACATCTTAGCAGAGTGCTTGTGCATGCAAGAGACAAAATAAGAGACATAAGAGTGACTTTACTCTCCACTGCATTCCCAGACATCCCTTCAAACGTCAGTAACGATACATTCATATAGTGCTTTGAAAAGCTGCTACATTGTAGCAGCCCCCCGTGAAGACTGGCAGTCGTGCAGATATCAAAACAAACGCAGTGAGAATTTTAAAATGTGCAAACTTCACTTACGATGAACAGAAAATTGTACCTGCGCCCCCTTCTGAGCCGAGCCCGGGGACTTTGAAAGGCAGAAACGCGAGAGTGGCCTGGATTAGGCAGGCTTTTGTTTCAGAGTCACCACCTGTATCTGTGCACGCATCTGTGTAAGCATGCACATGTGCGACACTGAGGCCAAACTCATAAAACCCCACCCCAGCTTTGAGATCTCTCCTCATGGGATGATCTCTCACTTGTCCCCCTTCTCGTCTTCTCTCACCCTCAATTTTCCTCTCAAAATACACCCCTCCCTCTTCCTCCTTCTCACATCCCTCGAGTCGCACACACCAGAGCACTTAACCTCGACAGGCCTCCCCCCCGTTCCTCAGCCTGCCCCCAACACAGACGCAGCGTCACATCAACTCAGCTCATATTTAGCCCGAGATATAAAAGATTAATGGAGAGAGCTGGGGGGGAAATCAGCGTTTGTGTCTGCCAAAGGCTCCCTGCTCTTCCAGTTAGGGAACTCTCACTTTTGTTACGGTGGAACTGTACAGGGTCTGTAGTTTTAGATGAAGTGCTGAAAGGAAGATGGCCTCACGCCGAGCTTTCTACCCTGGTGTCACTTTCAGTTTACCTTCCCCTGCTGAGAATCCTCAGCCAATTATTTGGGCTACAGTACACAGTGCTCTCATTCCTGTAACAAACAATGACATCAAATACTCTGTCTCCTGGAATATTTGAAAGGGAAATAATGAAATCTTTGGATTTTTGACAGCTTTCAAAACAAAACAGGGAGCCCCAGTAGAACATTTAAATATATCAATAACATTCTTTGTATAACACCTGTCCTTAAATACTTACTGACTGATAATTGAATATGTAGAAGCTATGTCGATAAACATCTCAGAGGGTGCTGCTTCTTTCTATGAAGAGATATAGCCTGGAGTAAGGTTACAAAAAGAAATACAATCAAATAAAAAGATAAATCAATAATATAAGTAGATTACACAGCACCATCTATTTCTTTAAGCAATCGAATGTCTCTTTACAGTCTCTGACCTGAGACATGGCAAGAAAGGCAGAGCACTGGAGACAGTGAGGAACATCCTGATGAAAAACACACACAAAGCTCCTCTGAGAACATCAAATATTAAGAGCCAATATTATCCCCGTCTTTGCACCTTATCACTATTGCTTGTGCATAAAGCATCCTCATGGGATCAGTGTGCATGAGTGTGTTTTAAAGTAAATGCAACAGAATAAGAGAGGTCTCTTACAGGGCACTGCTTCAGAAGAAAAAGCACTTGTTTTTGTGTTTCCCTGTGAGGTGGGGTAGAAAAGGGTCTCTGAAGTGAAAGTATGCTTCTTCTTTTTATTTCAGTGTAAATACAGCTTAAAGAGCTGACTTCATCCAGTGCAGTGGTATGACCAGTACTGGTGACCTCATCTGTCTGAGTCTTGCCATATTCCACTCACCAACTCACTCAAAAGTGTCAGAAGTTTGGATCTGTTCAATTTTACTCGCACCACTGAGTGTGTCAGTTTTTTCTTTTTTTTTGTTTTGTTTTTTATACAAACATGTCAATAACCCCTTCCCCCACACCTCCTCAAAAGCCAATCAAGAGTGATGGTGACAGTCAGATGCTCCTAGAGATTTGCGTGGACTTCATGCAGGATATTTGGAGTATCAAATAATGTTTCTTTTTTCCATTTACAAAGTTGTTTTGAACTCCCGAAAGACCTCTGTTCACTCTTTTTTTTTTTTTTTTTTTTAGCACTTCCCCCATTCCCTTCACAAATGCAACTTCCAACAGCCCCTGAAATGCCTCTGACAGTTTTTTTTTCTTTTTTTTCCAGCAGAATAAAACAGAATATAAAATTACTGTGATCAACAGCTGTTGATGCAGCACCTGAGCTGAAAGCTCATCACACATTGTCCCACATTAATGAGAGTAGCTCAAGACTGGCACTGGTCTAAGAGGTGTGACACAGAAGTACTGGTTTACTGTACGTTACTTCCTGAAGTGCAGCGCTAGAGGGGTCATCCTGATTATAGATTTGCATGCATGGCAACATTTGCCATTTTAAAGAACTAAAAAAAAAATTCTGTGGTTTTCACTGCACTTTGAAATGTGAACAAGTGTCCCTATTATTTATAATCATTATAATTAGAAATAACTTGTTTTGTGGTAGCTCAAGTCATTTGGAAAGCGGCTAAATGACGTCATTGGAATTGTATATGTGATGCCAGCACAATTTCAACAACTCTGGCTGCAAGCCTGAAATATGTTGCTACAGAGGTTGTGTTTATTTCACACATTTCTGTTAGATCCAGCTGATGATTTGTGTTAATAATTACTGAAATCTAACACAAGCATTTGTGTTTCCACGAGATGAATTCTTTGGTAATTCTTTTCCTCCTTAAAGGCTGTAATCAGGTCAGGCTTGTATCGACCTCAGCTTTCCTTTCTAACAGAATAATTTTTTGAGAATGCTTGAGTTGTCACTAACCATGTTAGCACCCCTATTCTTTACTGTTGCATGCTTAACTTACTTCATTTTTTCTTTAAAGACAATGCACATAAAAATAGATATAAAAATAGATAAGATTATGTCACTTTTTTACAAATAACACAGCAATTCAGTCTCAAAACACACATCCCTACATCTCCCAGCACAGTGTAGCTATATCCCTCCAACCTCTGGAGACAGCGCCTTATTCATTATTCAGGTAACATAGGGCTGAATTGATTTCCTGCCCTCACTGTTCACCTCTCACCTGCCTCTTCCTCTCAGATCAACATTCCTCACAGGGAGCAAAGGGCCCAGCCACACGAGCAAATATTCAGGGGTATTTGGTTGAATTGCCTGAATTTGAGCCGGTTTAGGGTTTCAAATAAACACACCTTGATCCCTAAATCTCTGCTAAGCCTGTTTTAGTTTCAAACAACAGGAAAAGAGCCTGCTCAAACACTTAAGAATGGCAAGCGGCTGAACAGACCATGTGCAGTACGGAGACAACATCTGGCTAAAAACACCATCTGAACATAAGTGGACAATGCGTTGAAGTATCCATGGCTCTGTACTGTGCAGTGTGTGCGCTCTTAACCCTTCGCATGTGTGCAGCTGCACTCCCTGCAGGGATCTGCTCCTTCAGACACATTTTCACCACATCTGCGTTTAAGGGCATTAATATTGCACTAGGTGCGGTGGCAGGGTTAAATGGATGACTGGCAGCAAAGAGGGGGGCTGAATGTAAAATGCAGTCCCTGCACTCCACCTCGGTTCCCTATTCTCTCTGTGCTGATCTGGTAGGACGTGAAGAAATCAGAGGGATGCTGTAGCTGGTTCCCCATGGGGACATAATCCAGAGGCCACAGCCCCATGGATGTGTTTTCTGTTTTGAGTAATATACAATCATTTTTCATCTGTATCTAGGCCTGGGTTATCAGCACCTTCTATTCTTGTGCTTTTCTTCTCTCAAGCTCTCTTCACATTTAAAAGAGGATTGATGGGATATGCTGCAGATCTTCAAACTTCAATGTCACAGTAACAGTTGTTTATTATAAAAGGAATGCCATCTGAATTTGTTAATGACATAAAAGCCGCTTCTACAGACCACAATTGCACACACAGTCTAACACACTATTGCTAACCTATCCCTTTTACATAAATCTGCCTCCCTGGCACTACTGTGCAATGCAAAGCCTTTCATGTCGATCGTGTAATTAAGTCCCATTCCTATTGCTGAATTCACTGCTGAGACATTTTTGCTGGCTTGGTAGGAAGAAAAAAAACAGGAGGTGGGTCATAGCTGCCCAAGGAGACTGACATCAGTGGGGTCGCTCAGAGGTTAAGTTCACTGGCATACAAGCTTTTGAAAAATTAAACGCGCAAGCTCACGAAGGGTTCAGTTCAAGCACATGTAGCAGGACCTGGAGGAATTTTGAAAGTGTAGATGGGCATGCAGACACACATCTTCCCCCCACACACAAGCTGCTGGTGTTAATGCACTCAGGTTGCTGATCAGCTTCCACATGGGTAACCCTGCAACTCATGTACTGGTGCACAGTCTCCCCTCTTGCTCAATGTTAGAAACAAAATTTCACACAAGCCACATCTGGTGATTGAGTGCTCAGCGGAGTGAGCAGCTGAAGATACGCACCAACATGAAAGATGCTCCGACGAAGCGCCTGATGGACAGATCATATCTTTTTCTCTGTTTTTATTTCCGCCTTTCCATTTTTGTCCGTACACGCACGCACTCTGAGCCGCAGATGTGGTTAGTGAAGTGTGAGGTGTAAGCGTGGGTGTGCGGGGTCATGGGGGAAAGGTGTCTACATTTCATCTTGGAAGTGTTAAAATGCCAATTACCAAGAAGATGAGTGACAATCACGAGGAGTCTTAGTTTGCAACACCGAGGAGTCAAGTCTAACGGTTTGCTCTCAGGAAAAGAAAATGTGCAATAAAGTCTGGTTCTTTAAATAGAGAAAGATTTTCTTTTTAATCAGTTTTAACAAATCTGCTTCCTTTCATATAGACAGCTTCAGTTTATCCAATAACACACAATTCAGTTTAGAATTGTTTAGCACTGCTTGAGCCAAAATGGCAGAAAGTAAAACCTAAGAAAATCAATGTAGCTAAAGGTGAAAGGTTTCTGCAAATAAAGCTGTGAAAGGATAAATAATGCTTCCCAGTCCGCCTATCCCTGATCAGGTAGTGTTCTTCATTTTAGTAGTTGCTCTTCTTCTGTGCCTTTCATGTCTCTGATTTGCACAAATCTGCCATCAAGAATTCAACATAGAAGTGTCCTTGAGTGTGAAGTTAAAAATTGGCCTGTATGGGGGTCTGTTGGAGCCTTTCCCACCTATCTTTAGGGAAAAACAATTGGGATACCCTCTGAAGAAGTCACCAGTCCACCCGCTGTGGGAGGAGACCAGAGTGAGGAGTGAAAACCCACACAAGCACAGGAGGAAGTCGCTACAAAGAAACACTGATCACCAAAAAAGAGCAACCAATCTCAGTGTGGTAATGTAATCGATATATTTAAAAACTGAAATCCAGTGACACTGAACAACTCAATAAAGTTTTCAAAGTAAACTTAGTCTGATGGCACCTGAATTAACGACCATGAAGCAATCACATTTAACAGTCGAGCTTGAATGACAAATCAAATGGCTTGGATACACACCTCTAAAGACACACTTTGCTGTCTTTAATAAGTAGACTGCATTTATATTGTGTTGTGCGAGGTTTGCAGACAAACCTGTGTCATTGAAGGATATCCAATATTAAAAAAAGACTATTTTGGTTTAGTAAAAACATGATCTTTTAAAAGTAGACAGTTGAGCTTTTTAAATAACTGATCCCAATAATGACTAACTAATCATCTCTCTCTTCTTGAAGTGGAAATAATGTCCTTGGCCAGAGTCATGAACAGATTTTACACAAACAAACGAAACATACACTGCAGATTGACTTACAATATGCAATATCAAAACTATGATGTCATTATGAACCAATATGAAGTTAAACATTTTTTTCTTAGTTTATTCTTCATACAATCACACAACAGCTAGATTTCTTGTTAAACGCCTCCTACGTCTGTCAGCGGTGGCCTTTCTGTAAACTAACATGTTCTGACAGCAGCGATTTAATGAGTTGATACAGAGTAATTCGCCATTTAGTCATCTATAGAGAAGAAAAGTCATATTCTCTTATTGATTAGCTGCCTCTACTGACTGTAAAAACATTTTTGTTCATCTCTATTCTAAAATATTCTTAGATTTTTCTGACCAAGTTAAAAATAAAATGACCCCTGCTGGATCTCAAATCTTAGAAAAAAATGTAAAAGAAAAGAAAAAAAACACTCAAACCTTCTTTTCTTTTAACTTTTCAGCATGGTGCACTCAGAATATCCTTGGGGCATCCGTGGCAAATGTTCAAAATTC